>CM076583.1:623008363-623445602 GCA_034641835.2 Pinus albicaulis
GGTATAGCTGCTGGATATTGATATCCTTTTTCAAAAATGGCCCATATATTTGTTCCCATGGACTGAAGATAGGATCTCATCCTTATTTTCCAGAAGATTAAATTACTTCCGTTGAAGAGCGGAGGCTTGATAGATGTTGTTCCCTCTTGATTGCTCATCTTGCTTGATCTTCCTTCTAGCGGTTAAGCCTTTTCAGAAGGACCTTCTCTGACACCAATTGTTGGGAAAAATACTGAGAGGGGGGGGGTGAATCAGTATTTAGTGCAGACAATAAAACTTTAATCTTCCTTTGTTTAAAAACTCATATGCTACTTTCATGAATCCAACTCGCATATATACGCGGATATCCTTTACAGAACTCGCATATATCCAGTGAATTAATTATGCATTTAATTCTTGGCTTAGATCATTGCATTACTCATTCATCAGATGTTCAGAAAATAGTAAACAGATGCAGAAAAAATAGAATAATCATCACACATAAGCAACACACATGAACACCAGGATTTTAGGTGGAAACCCAATTCGAGAGAAAACCACCGCTGCCGTCGTCTCAGTCTTCAATATTTATTATTAAGAAAACTTCTTACAACATGTACTGGTGCAGACTCATACCAGCATGCAGGCACCCACCTGCAGAAGGCTACAACCTTCTCTCATTTACCAGCCTCTCCTGGAAGGGAGCAACAACCCCCTGCTCTCGTTTACCAGCCTCACCTGAAAGGGAGCTACTACCCCCTGATATTAACACCAGCCTCTACTGGCAGAAAGCTTCTACTTTCAGACTGAAGGCTTCAACCCTTAGATCCACTGCAGACCACGTTTCATCAATTTTAAAACTAGATCAAACAACTTCAACACAACCCTTCACTTATCAACAATCATACTTTTCCCATTGCTTCCAACTGAACAGTGAACTCACTGTAACTAGAATATCAGAGACAACCCAGACTTCAGAATAGATATGCAGAATCACATTCAACCATGAGCAATTATAAGTTCAGATACCATACGTGCCTTTTGTACAACAGATCCATGTATACACGTGCCTTTCACAAAATGAACTCATGTATACCTCTGTGCAATTTTTCAGAACACTTCTAACTTCCCATATGCGCCTTTGTTTAAACGTATCCGTGTATACACGCGCTTTTCATTAAATGAACCCATGTATAGATATATAAAAGGTAAACTTTGCAGAATAGATCAGATCTATGAACTTACCCAGATTTCTTCAATTTCTTCAACAGGTTTGCGCCAGGTCTTCATCACTTCTTTTCAGATCATCCTTGAGATTCACCATTTCTAGATCTAGAGATCTTGAATCTTCATCATGTTCATAGGCGCATCATAAATCAGATCTATCAATTAAGAACAGAGTACAACCATACAGATTAACTTCAGAGTGAAGTATTCATTAAAACTCAGACATCTTTCACACACCTTGCATAATGAAATTCTTCTCCTTATATAGCTTTAGCCTTTATCAATACCATGAGCCAAAACTACATTACTTCCGATGGTATTCCTGGACGAGATCACATAGACAATCCAGCGCTAAATACAATGGGTCAATACCATGGTAGGAACCCCTGGTTTTACACAATTAGAGCGCAATTGAGCATACACGACTTTGCACGTACCTACCCGCATGCATACGCTACTTCTCCTAGACAAACCCACGTATGCCCTGTGACACACACTTTTCATCATTGATCTAACACATACTATAATTCCTTTCATCATTACATCTAAGCTGCTCTGTAGACACAACATATTTACATCATTAACAAGTCCATCAAGTCAAGAACAACTTCATCAAGTAGGTTGCCATCATCTTTATCAAGTGGGTTTCCATCAAGGACAACACTCTGCATCATATGGCCAATAGGTGGCTACTGCTTCGGAGCTTGAGAAGGCATGGGAGGCCAAGGTGCTTGTGTTGGAGGAGCTGGAGCACTTGGATGTGGATACAAATAGTAAGGAGGTTGAGAAAGATTGGGGTAAATAGGCTGGGCAAAAGCAAGCCCTAGCATCAGAGGATGCAGTTGGGCAAAGGCATGAGGCATGTCGTGTCCTAGATACATGCTGCCTGGAGGGGGGAAATTGCCAGAGGAGCTGGCCCCTCCTGGAGGGAAACTATAAACCATAGGAGGATAAGTGTATGGATGTGAAAGGGATCCAACGATACTGTCGGCAGCATGATATTCCCCAGGTGTGTTAGGTCCTACACTAGACATGATGAAGGTGAAAGGTGGAGGAGAACCAGGGATGGAAATAGAAGGGGACCCCGATGAACCAGAATCAGAGTCGGAATGGGGACTCGATGGAGGACTATCTCGGACCCTACATGGTGGCATAAGTCTTCCTAATGGAAACTGAGGATGAAGGCCTTGGAGTCTCTAGGATAAAGGCCTTGGGGCGCAATGATGGAAAAGATACACGAAACCCAATAAGGAAGAGTGGTAAATAAGGGCACTGAGGTGCAGATTAATTAATTACAATGTTTTAGTCTTGGCTTGGTGGTGTAAACCAGGTGCTCTTCGCTTTAGTTGTGTGTGTGTGTGATAAGTGTGTTAATTTTAACTAAGCACAAACGTGTGTATAGAAGAAAGAAAAAATGTTTTGTATAACTATAAATAAAACTAAAAGTGACAGTAAATGAAACTGAAAGCGACAATAAAATAAATAGCTAAAGATGCATACATTTAAAACCAAAACGGAGGGATTCCCAACAACTAGTATAAGGGTGGGCGAAATATATTCAAAACGTACAAAATGGACAATGGATCTAAGGTCAAGAGGGACAGGGATCTAAAGGTTAGATCTGCTGAAAAGAGGTGCAAAAAACAACTGAAGAAACCAGAGGGAAAAATGCTGAAAAATAGGTGGTGAAAGGCTACAACCTATAGGAAAATGTAGGGGACCCTAAAGGGAGGACCAAACAAAATGGAAAAGAGGTGCTTTGAATGGAAAAATAACCAATCTAAAATGTATCTGAAAAGGCAAGTTCAAATCTGAAAAATGGCTAAAAAACATTGAAATCTCAGAAGACCTGCTTCAGCTAAACTCCTCCTAGTATGGTGGAAGCGTACTGAAGCCCTAATGGGCTTGGTTCTTACTTCAACGAGTAAAAATAGGCAATTATAGGTCCAATACGGGAAAATACGGAGGTAAAAAAACCCTGAACGGTGCCCTTAACAAATCTTGAAAATTACAGAAAAAAAAATCTTGCAAAAAAGTGCAGGTTACAGGTTCTTCCCTATTTTTTTTGAGGTAGCAGCTTTTGGGCAGATATCTGCTACCCGAGAGCTAAGGTCATAGGTTTTGGGCCAAAATGATCAGGAATTCATAAATTTTGCTCAAAATTAAAAGTTACAGGATTGGGCTGAAACCAAGATGGTTTCGTAGATCTCGTCTTCCTGATTCTGGTGCCGTGAATGGTTCAAAAAATCGATGTCGTATGAGGGAGATATCACGTTTTGATCGAAATACCAAACAAGTAAATTGTGATAGTTTGATCAGGTTTGACTGGGATGCACAGTCAACAAAGTGGGTGGATGTAGAGTCAGCAAAAAGGAATATTCCTCAAAATATTCCCTTCCACCAAACTAATCATAGGTTGACAAGTTTATGTTTTATATTGGTTGAATGAGTTTGGAGGGCCAATCATAAGCTACCATGTGGCCAACCCTAAGGCCACCAAATGGTCCTGAAATGACATACTAAAATTTTGTAAGGGTCTACAGGGCTCGACCCCGAGACATCCCGTTGGGCATGCATACACTCTAAAATCTACACTATGTATTTTTTTCTTAACCCCTAAGGGCACGGGTTATATTTGAAATGGCCTTCGGGGTTGGGAACCACGAATGGTCCCAACTCGCCAGCGGTTCCGACATATATGTCACATGGAAAACGCAAATGTTAACAACCACGGTCTATGAAAAAACCTGCCAGCAGTTTTGTGTTATACATATCACATGCCAACTGTTAAGTTTACATCGCATGGTTTATCACTAACCCAACAGCTATCAACCCGGGGTTCAACCCCTCCAACCGTAGGTTGCGGCTTGAGTTCCACTGACAATTTATGTAACTGCGGTTTTGGGGGGTGCACATGTGGCAACCCCCAACTGAAAAATTTAAATGTAGCAGTTTAAAAAATAATCAGTTTGGTGAGTGCACCTTAATTGGCAGAAATTTCCTTTTTTAACTCCAGTTAAGTGGATTTCTCCACTTTTAGTGGAGCTTTCCTAAGTGAAACTGGGAAAAAAGTGTAGGAGGTCCAATTTTCAACCATTTTGAGTGAATGAAGACTCATTTTTTACTAAGTGGACCATTCTGGAGGCATTGGTGCAAATAAAACAACCATTAGATCATTGTAACTACATGTAATAGAAAAAATTTGAGCATAATGAAAGATGGACATGCCATTGGGAGTTGGACCAGCAGATGTAGCCTAGGAGGGGTGAACTGCTTCAACATGCCTGCTATGTAAATTTCATATGGTGACTTATTTATTTTTTTTTACACTGTTGTTCAGTGTTATTTAAGCCTTTTTTATGTTTCTAATTCACTAAAAATAATCTACAATTCGTGGAAAAATACCTCAATCATTATGCAAACTAATGAACTAATTATGCACATGTTTTGAAACTGAAAAGACACTTAGCACAACAAAACTAATACAGGAATTTCAGATCAGGTTGGTATCAGAGCTAGAGTTTATTCTCTGGTGTTTTTTAGTGCAAAGAATTGTTTAACTATTTTCAAGTTTTACATGCTTACAAGGCTCAAATTCAAAAGAGGAGAAGGAAAATTGGTGGAAGCAAAAGGGTCTCAAAAGGAGCCAAAGAAAAGGAGAGAAATATTGCCACATTCTCCACCACCTATTTCACCTCCTAAAGAAGTAGAAGTTTCCTTAAGCATGCCTCATGAGGAAGGAGAAATCCATGAAGAAGTTGATCCCAAGGAGGAAGAAAGAGTGTTCAGGACAACATTTCTTGACATGACTAAGATGGTTAGAATCATTTATCAAGAAAGGAATGAGAGACAAGAAGGAGAAGGATCTAAACTTCACAAGGAAGGACAAGGATATTTAGGAGGTCACCATGATGAAGACAAGTCAAAGAAGGGAAATGGAGGAAATTGAGGCAATGGAGAACCATCATCCTCACCCTCATCGTCATCATCATCATCCTCTACTTCTTCTTTAGTACATCAGCCACACAAGTCCAAGAGCATTGGTAAAATTGCTTTTTTTTAAACTTGATGTTAAGTTTTAATTTCCAATGTTTAATGGTGATTTAAATGCATAAAAGCTTGATAATTGTATTAGGCAATTGGAGGTCTATTTGAGAATACAGAACCTTCAAGATGATGATACCAAAATCCAATTAAATTCTTTGAAAATGGAAGGTGTAGCACTTGTTTGGTGGGAAGCCAAGACAAAGGAGTAAATCAAGAAACATGGTAATACTATTCTATCATGGTCATATTTCATTACTACTATTAAAAAATAGTTTTATCCATTAGCTCATATGCATAAAGCCATCATAAACTGAGAGAACTTTAGGCAATTAAAGGGACAAAATGTTCAAGAATACACCCAAGAATTTAGGAGAAGAGCTCTCTTATTAGGGGTGGATTTTTAGAGTCAAGATACTTTGTTAAAATACATAGGAGGCTTACATAGCTACCTAAAACATATTATTCTCATGTTTAACCCCCCAGTCTAGATGAAGTTTGTGTTCATGAAACACATATAGAAGCTAGAGGGAAGAACAATTATGAAGAGGGTACATAGAAACCTTTTAAGGGTAAAGCCAAGGAAAATACCTCAAAATGTAAAAACAAAAAGAATGCATCTGATCCGATTTATTAAAAGGGTATTGATGTCTATGTGAGCAGCTTATGTTACTTAGAGCAACAGATTGATCAAATTATGAATAACATAAACAACATGAGCAAATGAAAACGCATTCAAACACATCAACACAACAAGAATTTAATAACGGTGTTCACCAGACTTCCTGGCTACATCTCCAAGTACTTAGCTTCCAGTGTTGATCGCTTTATTTTGTCTTCAAAATTCTTTTACAGGTATGAGCTCAAAAACAGAAGCTAAAATTAGACAATAAACCTCACCATTGAAACCGTCTCAAAATTTCGGTTAAAACGAGTATAAACTTGCCAATATTCCACCACTGTTACCTCCAAACCCCTTGGAGAAATCCAAAACCACCTCTACCTTTTTGAAAAACCACCTTCCCTGTAGAAATACCACCTCAAACTGCACACTCACTGGTTCTGGGTGGATTTGGCTCTACTGCGCTGAAATGAGATCTTGGGTTGCTTGGTTACAAGCTCCACCCTATAGGCGAATTAGTTATCGGACTTAGTGTGAAGGCATGTTGTATATATGATTTTTGGAGGTTGGTGGGTTGAAACCCCCGCCTGACCCTTCTGTCTTACCTCCCATCAGTTACATTGACACATCCCATCCATTTTCATTGTATATATGGTATGATATATATTGAAATATATGTGCAGTGATGATATCAAGGGTCTGGCATATATATCCCATCGGAAACATATACATGGCAATATATAAATGTTTATAGTGGTGCTTTAATGATAAGGTTCCAATGGTCATGGGGTTGAACCCAGCCATACGGACCTTTTCCGGCAGACAAATCTGATGCCAATAAATAAAAAATATTTGCATTTAATCTCAACTTGTGTGTTGGCTCATCCGGTGAGCAGATTCAAACTAAATCGTAGCCTTTCCAGGAGGTCAGGCATTTGATCCTCCTTGATCCCCAAAATTTTGGAAAGAGGCCAAATTGGGAAAAATCCAGGCTTCCACATGTCAACCCCAAATTGGCCCATTTCGTCCAAGAAAACTCTGACATGTGGCATATTCTCGAGATGACACATGTTGTGTTGACATCATCCTAAACATTAACCTAACTGTTGACTTTGACTTTGACTTTTTGTCATTTTTCCCTAATTTGTCATAAACATTGACTGGGCATATATTCTTTATACAAATTTGGTTTTATGTGTCGTTCACACCGTTGGAATCATGTTGACAAGCACTTCAACTTGATCCTATTTTCATCTGCATTTGAAGACTTTGATTTGGAGGTAAAACTGAATCAATTTTGAATCACTCCTCCCTACTGGAAGCTTTTGGACCACCAAAAATTGGTTTTAGTTGTCGAGTAAGTGAGGATATGTTTCCTTCACTTTTAAAATTTATATCCATCGTGATTTACTTGGATTTGTACCTTTAAGCCCAACTCGAAGATACTCAACTTCTCCTTTTCGTGAAGTCCTTATCCTCCTGTCGAAAACTGTGTCCTCCTGCAACTCGTTGAGATACTCTAGTGAAAAATACTCGATGGAAGGTACTTGAATTTTCTCTTCTAGATCTTCAATCATTTAAGGTTCATATAATCTCAAATTTTCAACATTTACGATGGAATAGATATACATATAAGCTGGTAGATCTAGGCGAAAATCATTCGCACCAATTTTGTCAAGAATTTTGAAAGGACCATATCTAATTGGTTTCAACTTTTTACCTTCCCCTTGAAGTATTTTTTTGCTGATTTACAACCAGACTTGATCACCAACTTGAAAAATATGCTCAAATCGATGCTTGTCATGCCTCACTTTATACTTTTCTTGGCTCTTTTCCAGTTGTTCTTGTACTACCTAGTGAATTTCCTAGATATGTTCAATGAACTTGGTTTCTTTGTCCACATCATTGTGTCCATCAATTGCTATGTCTTTATCAAAGACAAAATCCAAGGGAGAATTTGGTATAAAACCAAAACAAGTCTCAAATGGAGATATTTGAGTAGAATGATGTTTCGTATGGTTGTAAGCATGTTGAACATAACACAAATTCTCATCCCAAAGCTTAGGTTTCTTGTTGCAATAACCTTGAAGCAACTATACCATTGTCTTGTTTACCACTTCTGTTTGGTCATCAGTTTGTGGATGAAATGACGTCCTCTTCTTAACTTTGTGTCCATGAGTTCCCATAAACCTGACCAAAATTTCTCGACAAATCGAGAATCTCGATCAAATGAAATAGAAGTGGGTAACCCAAAATGAACCCATACATTTTGAAAGAAAAAATTTGTAGTTTGTTCATATGTGACCTATTTAGTACATGGTGTCAAAATACACATCTTATTGAACCTATCCACAACTACATACAAATAATCATGACCTTTTCTAGACATTGGAAATCCCCCAACAAAATTCATCGATAAACTTTCCCAAGGACGAGAAGGAATTGGAAGTGGATTGTACAAGCCTAATTTTCTGTTACTTGGCTTTCTTATAGCACACATATTGCATCCTTTAATATATCTTGAAACAGTTTCATTCATTCGTGGCCAATAGCAGAATCTTTGTAATTGTGCAATTGTTTTACTTACACCAAAGTGACCTGAAATTAAAGATGTGCTTCTCGAATCACATTAACTCTTTTAGTTTTGTGGAATGCATAATTTTCCCAAATGATATAAGAGTTTGTCCTTTATGCTATAATCCAATTCTTCTACTTGCTTGCCACGACTTAAAGTTGCAAATACATCCTTAAAATCTGTGTTTTGAGCATATTATTCAATATATATTTCGTGCATTACTGAATTATGCTTAAGAATTGTGGATGCATTTATGATTGGTCTTGATAACATGTCTGCAACCTTATTATGTATTCCTTTCTTATATCTGATTACAAGATGAAATTTATGTAAGAAACCCATCCAACGATAGTGTCTTGATTGTTGTAATTTAGTTGGTTAGTGTAAATATTGTAATGTTTAATGATCTGTATGTATGATTGTTTCTTTTCCCATTATGTAATGTTTACACTTTTAACACTCTGTACTAATGCATATAATTCCTTATCGTATGTAGGATAGATAACTATTGTTGATATGAATGTCTCCGAATGAAATCATATAGGCTTTATGTGCTGCATCAACACTGCCCCATGGCATATTCACTTGCATCTGTCTCGATCTCAAATGGTTGTTGAAGATCCGGAAGTGCTAGTACTAGCATTGTACTGATCCTTTCTTTCATTGTGTCGAAGGCTTTATGTTGTTTGCCTCCCCACTGAAACACTTGTTTCACACTTTTCAAAGCATGTAGAGGAGCTACAATAAAAAAAAAGTTACCAATAAACTTTCTCCAGTATTGTGTTTCCCCTAAGAAACATCTGAATTTTGTAGCAGTATTGGGCTTAGGAAAATTTACAATGACTTCGACCTTAGAGGGATATATCTTCAATTCACCACCCCCTACAATATAACCCAAGTAATTTAAAGATGTCCTGCCAAATTCAAATTTTGACAGTTTTACATAGATATTTTTTCTTTTTAACACATCTAAAACCTGCTTTAAATGCTTTATATGTTCATCCCATGTATTACTAAAAACAAGAATATCATCTAAGTAGACTATTACAAAATCATCTATAAATGGCCTAAAAAAATCATTCATGACACGAATGAATGTAGTTGGAGCATTGGTCAAGCCGAAAGGCATAACCATCCATTCATAGAGTCCTTGCTTCATTTTGAAAGCAATATTCCATACATCTTGTTCTGAAACCATGACATGATGGTAATCACTTCGCAAGTCTAACTTAGTGAATTAAACTGCATCTTTCAACTGATCTAATAAATAGTCAATGCAAGGAAGAGGATAAAATTTCTTTATTTTATTTTATTTAATGCTAAAAAATCAATGCGCATTCTCCACGAACCATATTTCTTACATACCAACACAATAGGTGATCCGCATGGTGAAGTGCTTGGTCGAATAAACCCTTGATCAAGAAATTCTTATACATGCTTCTTTATTTCTGCATTCTATAGAGCTGATAACCTGTACACTCCAATATTAGGAAGAGGAGCATCTAGATGTAAATAAATCTCATGTTCTATCTATCGCTTGGGAGGAAGCCCTTTAGGCTCTTGAAATAGAATATCATAATAAAAAACAACTTTAACTAAATCTTCTTTCTGTTTAGGATTACAGCCCTGAAAAGCATCGGATTTATCAAGATCCTTTGCTTTTACAATCATAAGCAAAAATTGTTTACTTGAATTTATAATTCTTTTCATCTATCCTAAATTTATGAGAGTGTAGTTATCTTTGAGTTTATGAGCTCTCAATAAATATTTGATTCCATCCTTAGTGAGTTGATACTTATTTTCCCTTCGATAGAAGACAACATCTCTATCATACAAGTATGGACTCCCTAGTAAAATTCCACATATATCCAATGAGACTATATCTAATTCAACCTCATCTACAAACTCCAATCCAATTTCAAAACTAAGTTTGCATTGTTTCATAACCTGTAGTTTATTTTTATCACGGACCCAACCCAATGGGTATGGCTTTTTATGAGGTTTTGTTTCAATACCCAATTTCTTTACAATTGATTCAACAATCAAATTAACTTGAGAGCCACTATAAAACAAAGTATCAATTCTAGTATGCTTGGAAACTACTCTAATATGAAATATCTCATTTATTTTCCTCTCATCATTTTCATTATCAGCAGAATGCGAAGAAGTACTTGTAGATGCTTGAGAATTTTTACCTTTTATACCTGTAGCTGTAATTGTTGTTTCATCTCCTGAATCTGATCCCAAGTCCGTTTTCATAGTAGCAACATTCTTTCACTCTTTATTTCCCAAATTTTAGGCTTCAATTCTGGATGCAGTACCCAGCAGTGTGCCTCATCATGTCCTTTTTTCTTACAATGAGTACATGTAGGTTTTTCTTTCTTCACATTGTTCGCTTTCCTTTCCTTCCATTTTTGTTTCTTCTTTTATTTATTATTGATTTCAGTAGATTTAGATGACTTTCCAACATCATGAGATACATTTTTACCCCTAGATTCTTGAACTGATACATCATCTAATCTAGTCAGATTAAACATCAGTATGGTATGCCTCAAATAACTATGTAAGCCACCTATGTATTTCAATAATGTTTTTGGTGAGTCCAATGATATGCCTAGTGTCAAAGCTCTTTTATGAAATTCCTAAGTACAACTTTGTGCACTTTGACCCTTTAACTGACGAAATGTTTGCCAACTCATCATAGCTTGTTGCATATAAGCCAAAGGATAAAAAATTTTTTAATAGTAGAAAAAAATTCATTCCATGTTGAAATGATTTCACCATGTTTTTGGAGATTTTCTTGTGTCTTGCCTTCCCACCATACAAGTGTGTTTCTTCCAAGACGAAGGCTAGAAAGTTGGATCTTATTTATTTTTGAAACAAATTTCTATACCCTGCAATAAAATTCAATTTGTCTTATCCAATGTAATATTACCAAAATTTAGATTTTTATCTAAATTGAATATTATAGTTGATTTTATCCTAGATAGGTAAATAAAGGGGTAAGGAGGCCCCATAATCCTTAAGGAGGAAGAATAACACTCCTCATGTGAAAGGAGGAAGAATAAAGCAGCTAATTTTAGCACCACATGGTGTGAACATGATTGGATCATGTTTGATCTAGTCATTTTGACCAAGTCCACATGCACTGTCTAGATACAATGTATCTCCTTGATAGACTGTGCAGTTTTAGATGAGGATCACTTGCATGCGTTGGAAGGCACATGTGGATGGGACCCATGGTGGAGAGGAGCACTTGCTATATATGAAGAGGAGGAGAGCCATTTCCATTCATGCTTGATTATTATTTGCTTGGGTTTGTTGAGACTATGCTCCTCTTGCTGTTTAGCAAGGGTGCAGTGCTGCATTGCACAAGGGTGTTCCTGGTCGGGAATCCATACCTCATCCTCAGGGAAGGAGAGGTTATAGAGCTACATTTCGTCATTCCATATTTTGGCCAAATCTACCTCCTTCAGTCACAGCGTTATTCCTCAAGTAGGATAAATTTGTGTTGCAGGGTGCAGCAATAGAGGATCTCTTTGAGTCATTCCTTGGCTTGTTTTTCAGTGGAGGGCTTGGCCATTCATTGGAGGGTCAGTGAGGAGGACTCCCGGGCATATTTTCATATCATTGGCATTAGGCCAACCATCCATCTACCCTCATAGTGCAGTTTCCAGCTAGATTTGTGTTATTTTGGCAGGCAGTTGCTAGGAGGGTCACTTGAGCTCATCAGGAGGGGTTGTGTCTGAGTAAAGGGATAAAATTTTTTCTTAGAGACACTATCATAGGATGGCATCATTATTTCAGATCTTCTACAGCCTCATTTCATATTTTGATTCAGTTGCAGTGACAATTTAATTGTCACATTGTACATTCTCCGGCATTTCTAGCAATCTCTCCTAGATTGGCTAAAAATATTGTATTGGAGCCCATTCCTCTATTATTGGGAATTTATTTGTATATTTCAGCCATATTTCATGTATATTCATCTATAGCAGCAGCTAATCTAACATATATTGCACAGTCACTGCCCTCTGGTATTTTACACTGTTGCAGTATCTCATGTATCTATTGTTTTGATCATTAGAGATTGATTCCCATTGTTTGAGTGGCATGTCCCTCAAGATATTTCTGTATATTTTTGCTGATATATTAATGAAAATTATGGCTGAATTATATTCCCCTTATTTTCATTTTTATATTTGTATATTTTAATGATTATGTTCATATATTGTTGTAGCTCACTCTTTGAGCACTTTCCTGAGATACCGAGGGGTGGGAGATATGTTTAACCTACCTTGAGGGATTTCTTTGAGCTCAAATTCTAGAAGTGTAATTTATGATGTGTTAAATAAGGGATCCAAGTCTCCTTCCATCTTATTTTTTTATTATCTTCCTTATACAGTGTCCCTTTGGACCATATTGCGGAAATTCCTGAAAAAGGGATATTATAGTGGTATCGGAGCATCAATCTTGGCTCAGACTGTGCATCCAAGATAATATGCCATTAGAAGGAGAAGCTCCTCACATAGAAAAGGATTTTTACAAAGGAAACAAGAAAATATGAATGACAGAAGAGGAGATCTCCCTGCTTATTTTCCAAACTATGCAAGCTATCATAGAAGATCTCAAGGAGATAGAAAGGGAGAATTGCATAAAGTTTCTGAGAGGGTTTGAAGATGAAGCAAGCCCTAGATATTATCATGATGAGTGTGGGCATTCAGCCACACATGCCGCTCCACAGCAAAGTTCATTTCCCACTTGCACTACCGGGAGAATCGAGGAAGAAGATGAGGCCATTGGAGGAGCAGCGCTGCAACTCAAAGGTATGGCTCATGGTTGGTGGTTTAAAAATTCTATTTCATATTATCATGAAAATTTAAAATCATATGATGAATTCACTAAGGGATTGGTGAGGGAATTTGATAAAAATCACTATGAAACATCATGTATCAAAACCTCAAACACTTTACATGCATTGGAGGGAACCATGAAACAAACTCCATTCCATATTTCTGAAGGGGATGAAAACATGTATGATGGCTTGCTAAGGGCAAGATCCCCATTGTGTCAAGGGCCCTCTTCCATTTATGAAGACATGGAGGTACTTCCTTCAAGAGATGACCAAGATCTAGGGTCTCTCCTTGATGATGAGGTATTCTCAATTATTGATGGGGAGGATGAGCATAAGAGATCTAACAACGTTGACCCATTGGGAGGAGATCCATCACCACATGGAGGTGAAAAGGGAGCCATTTCTTCCATTAGAAGAGCCCTTGTATCTTTACAAGGAGTCCCAAATGATTCAACATGTGGGAACCAAGGCACAATTCCAGAGCCATATGCATCAGTTTTTTGGGATTGTGAGATGCGGGAGGAAGAGAAGGATCAGCATCAAGGGATGATACACCCTTATCTATTCCAGGGATTTTTTTCACAAGAGAAGGAGACTATAATACGTAGTGGAGAGAGGGACAAATCAGTCCACTCATATATACAGTCCACTTCTGAACTAGATGTCTCACTATATGTAGGCATTCCACCTAGGATGCCCCCTGATCTAGAGTTGATGAGGGACATCTTATCATGTAGTTCACCACTGTTGGATTCCAGAGAGGTGAAGACTTTGGAGGATTCCAACACAACGTAGAGAGTTTGGGATAGACTTAAGGAGGAGGGAGACACTCTCATTTTCAGCATCACCCACTCTCATTACTCATACTATGATGATAGAGATTTTTGCAGGGATGAAGGGTAGCATCTTCATGATGCAGGATGACTGCTCCATAGATTTGGAGAGACAGAGGATAATTCCTTTGAGGAAGGACTCTTTCACACATGGGAGTGGATGGAGGCCACTCATGCCTAATTTGGCCCAGCTTGGGAGATTCCTCTTGGATGACAGCTTCTCATGGGAGGCCAACTTCCAAAGGTCACGATTATTATTGGAGCATGAGAAACTACATGATGGGCATGGAAAACTTTTGGAGGATAAATTTGACATGGGGGATGTCAAAGTAGCAGGCAACAATGTGGGGAGAGCTTCACATGATAGATCACTAGCGTTGTATCTGAGGAGGATTGATCCGTATTGGAAATCTAAGCTCTTGGTAGAATACTCCAAGGATCTTGGTGGATGCATGATTCTTGATGACCCAAATGGAGAGGAATAATACATGGTGGATGATGTGGTCATCTATTTCTATGGAAAAATCTTCTTGACTAGGGCTTCCAGTCTCAAGAAGAAACTATCACATGCAGCAGATGAGGACTTCCTAGTTATGCACCTTGATTCATACCTTGCTCTGTTAGAGGAGTTCACTTGGGAGGGCATCCAGCAGAACATATATCAGCATATGGAGATATGCATAGCCCGAATGGTGATTGAGAGGATATCACAGCCACCTTCCTACTCATTGGGAGTGAGGGAGCTTTTTCAGTTGAGCCATTTCAGCTCAAGGCCTCAAGTACATAGTAGAGAAGGTAGAATTTCACATTGTGCTTTGTACTTCTTTACTTTATATGAGTAGAATATTGTACCAAGGAGTAACATCCCTTCTTTCATATTGTATGATGTACTTGCAGCTACTTGTAGCATTGGTTTTGGCTACCTTAATGGTGGTTTGTGGGGGAAGCCACATGACTCTTGGTGTGCACCATTGACACCACATTGTACATTCATGTTCACATCTTATGGGATGACTATGGCAGCAAACAAGTGGCTGGTAAAGCACTTGTTATTAATTTTTTTGATGAAGGCAAGGAGTGCACTGCACTGGTTCCATTGGTGGAACTATGATTCACTCTCCGGTTGTCATTTGACAGCTTGTTTTCATTGTCTTTTGCTTCCATATATTGTTGATATGTTTATGCTCATGGGAAAATTTTCTTCGAGAGTGGGATTGGAGTTGAAGAGGCCCATTGGGAGTATGATTCTCCCCTTTTCACATGTTGTATTTTTCAGGAGAAACAATGGGCACACCATGATTGCCACATCACTCATTTTCCCTTCTTGTAGGAGGAGTCATTGGGAGAAGATGCGTTGTTGGAGGAGGCACTTCATGGTTGATTCATTCTATGGGGAAGCTTGGGCCAATTTTGGAGGCCTTGAAATTTCAGCCCAATATCATCAACCCCCTCACAATTATCATAAATGGAGGGAGAAACCACTTGGATGGAAAAATCTAAACTCTCCATTCAGCCCCAACACATTGCATAGATCCGGGGTTGAGGATTTCTTGGATGAGCTACCTAGGATGGCTCATTTCATATAGATGATTGAATGGGTGAAGGAGTCACTCATTTGGAATAAGACTTCCCATGTTTCTCATCACTCCTACCTTGAGGATGCCATTGAACAAAAAGAAGATTCCTACTTACATCTCTCTTTGCCTCATGATGCACACTTCTATTTGATACACTTGGAGGGATTCATGGAGGACAAATTTATTACATTTTATGATGAACCATGGTGGATTCTATTGATGAGGAGGCCACAAGAAGAAAGGGGGGATATTTTTTCTCTACCTTGCAGCTTCTTGAGGACAAGAAACGTTTTGGAGGGGGAGGACTGTAATATTCCCAAAATTTAGATTTTTATATAAATTGAATATTCTAGTTGATTTTATCCTAGATAGGTAAATAAAGGGGTAAGAAGGCCCCATAATCCTTAAGGATGAAGAATAACACTCCTAATTTGAAATGAGGAAGAATAAATTAGCTAACTTGAGCACCACATGGTGTGAACAGGATTGGATCATGTTTAATCTAGTCATTTTGACCAAGTCCACATGCACTATCTAGATACAATGTATCTCCTTGATGGACTGCGCAGTTTTAGATGAGGATCACTTGCATGAGTTAGGAGGCACATGTGGATGGCACCCATGGTGGAGAGGAACACTTGCTATATATGAAGAGGAGGAGATCCATTGTCATTCATGATTGATTATTATTTTCTTGGGTCTGTTGAGACTACGCTCCTCTTACTGTTTAGTAAGGGTGCAGTGCTGCATAGCACAAGGGTGTTCCTGGTCGGGAATCCTTACCTCATCCTCTGGGAAGGAGAGGTTCTATAGCTACATTTACTCATTCCATATTTTTTCCAAAGCTACCTCATTCAGTCATAGTGTTATTCCTGAAGCAGGATAACTTTGTGCTACAGGGTGGAGCAACAGAGGATTTCTTTGAGTCATTCCTTGGCTTGTTTTTTAGTGGAGGGCTTGGCCATTCATTGGAGGATCAGTGAGGAGTACTCCCGGGAATATTTTCATATCACTGGCATTAGGCCAACCATCCATCTTCCCTCATAGCATAGTTTCCAACTAGATCTGTGTCATTTTGGCAGGGAGTTGCTGGGAGGGTCACTTGAGCTTATCAGGAGGGGTTTCTTTTGAGTAAAGGGATCAACCTTTTTATTAGAGATACTATCAGAGGAGGGCATAATTATTTTAGATCTGCTACAGCCTCATTTCATATTTTGATTTAGTTGCAGTGACAATTTAATTGTCACATTTACATTCTCCAGCATTTTTATCAATCTCTCCTCGATAGGCTAGAAATATTGTATTGGAGCCCATTCCTCTATTATTGGGAATTTATTTGTATATTTCAGAAATATTTCATGTATATGCATCTACAGTAGTAGCTACTCTAACATAGACTGTGCAGTCACTGCCCTCCATCATTTTACACAGTTGCAGTATCTCATGTATCTATTGTTTTGATCATTGGAGATTGATTCCCATAGTTTGAGTGGCATGTCCCTCAAGATATTTCTGTATATTGTTGCTAATATATTAATGAAAATGATGGCTGAATTATATTCCCCTTATTGACATGTTCATATTTGCAGAGTTTAATGATTATGTTCATATATTGTTATAGCTCACTCTTTGAGAACGTTTTTGAGATACCGAGGGGTGGGAGATATGTTTAACCTACCTTGAGGGATTTCTTTGAGCTAAAATACTGGAAGTGTAATCTATGATGTGTTAACTAAGGGATCCAAGTCCCCTTTCATATTATTTTTTCATTGTCTTCTTTATACAGCGTCCCTTTGGACCATATTGCAAAAATTCCTGAAAAAGGGATATCACATCCAGTTATCAAGATTTTCAGAGCTAAGCTCACCATCATAAATTGGTAAATAAAATTTTATATCTAATTTGATCAAAGAGGATTTCTTGTTCTTCTTCTTTTTAGAAGAACTAGATTTATGAGAAGAAGACGATGGTGATGATGATGGTGATGATGGAGGAGATGGTGGAAATAATGAAAGAGGATTTTCCCCTAATTATTTTTCTTGTTTAGGTGATGAAGTGCCTTCACCTTTTCCCTTTTTAAACTCTTTATAAATCTTTTCTACCATCACATGTATTTTCATGAAGTTTCCCACGAATTAAGCTTCTATTCCTAATACGTTTTCTTCTGTCATCTTCTTTTTTGAAAATACCCTTCCAATCTCTGGATTTTCTTCAACAAGTTGTCCTTCTCCTCATTTCGAATTTGACCTAGTAAGCATTCAATCTTGACATGACATTGTCAAACCTTTAAAAATTAACCTGAAGCTCTAATACCACTTGATATGATTTATTATAAAGTTATTATTGACATATATGTGAGCAGCTTATGTTACTTAGTGCAATAGATCGATAATATTGCGAATGACACAAATAACATGAGAAAAAAAAAACACATTCAAACACATCAACACAGCAAGAATTTAATAACGAATTTCACCAAACTTCCTGGCTTCGTCTCTGAGTCCTTATCTTCCAGTACTGACCACTTTATTTTGTCTTCAAAATTATTTTATAGGTACGAGCTCAAAAATAGAAGCTCAAATGAGAAAATGAACCTCACCATTATGACCGGCTCAAAATTTATGTTAAAATGAGTATAAACTTGCCTATATTTTGCCACTATCACCTCCAGACCCCTTGGAGAAATCCAAAACCACCTCTACCTTCTGGAAAAACAACCTTCCCCGCAGAAATACCACATTGGACTGCACGCTCACTGGTTCTGGGTGGATTCAGCTCTACTACGTTGAAATGAGATTTTGGGTGGCTTGGTTACAAGCTCCACCATACAGGTGAATTGGATATCAAACTCGGTGTGAAAATGCATTGTATATATGATTTTTGGAGGTCGGTGGGTCGAAACCCATACCCAACCCTTCCGTATCACCTCCCATCGGTTACATTGACATATCCCATCCATTTTCATTTTATATATGGTATGATATATATTGAAATATATGTGTGGTGATAATATCAAGGGTCTAGCATATATATCATGTTGGAAACATATACATGGAAATATATAAATGTTTACAGTAGTGCTTTAATGATAAGGTTTCGGCGGTCGTGGGGTTGACCCTGACCGTCTGAACATTTTCTGGTGGACAGATCTGATGCCAATAAATATGAAATATTTGCATTTAATCTCAACTGGTGCGTTGGCTCATCTGATGAGTAGATTCTGACTAAATCTTAGCCTTTTCGGGAGGTTAGGGGTTTGATCCTCTTTTATCCAAAAATTTTGGAAATGAAGCCAAATTGGGCAAAATTCGGGTTGCCACGTGTGAGCCCCAGATTGGCCCATTATGTCCAATCAAACTCTGACACATCACTGATCCTACTGACATCACCCTGGACATGTGGTGTATTCTTAGGATGACACGTGGCCTGCTGACATCATCTTGACCATTGACCTGACCATTCACTTTGACCATTCACTTTGACTTTTTGTCATTTTTCCCTAATTTTTCATAAACCTTGATTGGCCATATCTTCTTCATATGAACTCGGTTTTACGCGTTGTTCACACCGTTGGAATCCTATTGACGAGAACTTAAACTTGATCCTATTTTCATCTGAATTTTAATACTTTGATCTGGAGGAAAAATTGAATCCATTTTGGATCAACATATGTTAATAAAGAGGGAGAAAAAGTGGTTTGTAAACATTGTTGAAAAGAAGGCCATGATGAAACTCATTGTTGGAAATTACATCTTGAATTGAGGCCAAAAAAACACAATAACAAAGGGAAACAAAAAACTCCAGCTATAGCTCAACATGATTTAGGATCTAATTTAGGTAATGAATCTAAAATTATAGCCATGGGATTGAAGAACATGAATGGAAAAGAAATTGAAACTAAAACCAATAGCAGTATATCAAACTGTCACATAAACACTCCAAATGAAGAAGAAAGAATAGAACTATTTCATGTGACGGTCATATCCAAGCATACCAAGATTAACACATTGTTTGACAATGGATCACAAGAAAACTTAATCTCTGAAGACTTTGTCAAGAAAATTAACCTTGAGACCATACCACATCCAATGGGTTGGATTTGTAAGGATGTAAATCTACAGGTTTCAAAAAAATGTATATTGAGGTTTGTAATAACTACAAATTTTGATGACATAGTTGAATTAGATGTGGTTTCGCTTGACATCACTAGTATTGTATTAGGGAGTCCTTACTTGTATGACAGGAAAGCGATCTTCCATATCCATGAGAGCTAGTAATATTTATTTAAATATGGCAAGGAGTTCATTGTTAGAGCACATCGCAAGAAGACAAACATTTCTATGGTAAATGCTGGACAGGTAAAGAGGCTGGTAAATTCAAGTAAGAATTTTTTTCTTCTTATGATTAAGACTAAAGCTAATATTAATCATGAATATTTTGAGGGATATGATCCTAATTTGAAATCATATTTATATGATGTGGTTAATGGACATCATGAAAATATTCAGGAACCAACAGGATTGCCTCCAAAAAAGGGAAATTAAACATGAGATTCAGTTGCAGTAGGATTTTCCTCTTCCAAACATCGGTATGTATCGCATGTCGATAATGGAGAATGTTGAAATAAAGAGGCAAATCAAAGAGATGTTGGATAAAGGAATCATAAAGCCAAGTACCTCGCCATGTGGTTCACCCATAGTCTTGATACCAAAGAAAGATGGGACTTGGTGCATGTGTGTAGATTTTCGAGCTTTGAACAAGATTACAGTAAAAAATCGTTACCCACTCCCAAGAATAGATGATTTAATTGATCAGCTGAAAGAAGAAAAGTTTTACAATAAGCTATATTTACGAAGTGGATATCATCAAGTAAGAATTGCAGAAAGAAATATATGGAAAACTGCATTCAAAACCAAACAAGGACTCTTTGAGTGGCTAGTTATGCCTTTTGGTTTATGTAATGCACCAGCAACTTTCATGTGAGTTATGGATAGTGTTTTGTGACCATTCCTTGATGAATTTTTTATTGTGTACTTGGATGACATTTTAATTTTCAGAAAAACAAGAGAAGATCATTTCTTGCATGTGAATAGAGTGCTTGATATTTTGAAGAAAGAGAAATTATTTCTTAAGATGTCAAAGTGTGAGTTTGGAAAGACTTCTTTGGTATATTTGGGACATATTGTAGGAGGAGGAGAATTGAGGATTGATCCTTCTAAGGTGGAAGCCATTGTGAATTGGCCCACACCCAAAATAGTAACTGAGGTAAGAAGTTTATTAGGTGCAGCTCAATACTAGAGGAAGTTTATCACTAACTTTTCTTCCATCGATGTAATATTCCAAAAATTTAGCCTTCATCTAAATGGAATATTATAGTTTTTTTATCACTAGGTAGGTGAATAAGTGGGGGGGGAGACTCATAAAACCCCTTTAGAAGGAATAATAACACTGCTAATGTGAAATGAGGAAGAATAAGCAGTTGGATTACGCACCTTTAGGTGTTAACAGGGACTGGATCATGTTGATTCAGTCAACTTTAACCAAATCAACAACGTTGTCATGGAGGAGTGGCCTTTATGATGAGACAGTGAATTTTTGGTGGAGGACAACTTGCATGAGCTTGGTGGCAAGTATGTATGGGATGCAATGTGATGAGGTTTACTTTCTGTATATGGAGAGGATGGCAGCCTTTTTTATTCATGTTTTAGATTATTATTGATATTAGTCTATTTAGACTTTGCATCCTCTTGTTGTTTAGCAGGGTTGTTGTGTTGTTTAGCACAAGGGTGTTCCTGATCGGGAATCCCTACCTCATCCTTAGGGAAGGAAAGGTTCTTTGAGCTGCATTTACTCATTCTGAAATTTTTTCCAAGCTACCTCCTTCAACTAAAGAACAATTTCTGTTTAGAGCTGGGTTGTGTTGTAGGGTGCAGCAAAAGAGGAGCACATAGAGATATTTCTGAGCTTTTTTTTTCAGTGGAAAGGTAGCCTATCCATTGGAGGATCAGCAAGGAGGGCTCCTAGGCATATTTTCTCATCTTTGGCATCAGGCCAACCATCTACCATCCTTCATAGTGTAGTCACAATTCTGAACTACGTTATTTTTGGAGGCAATTGTTGAGAGGGTTCATTGAGCTCATCAAGAGGGTATATTTCTGAGTAGAGGGATCAGCCTTATATTTAGAAATACCATTGGAGGAATACATCACCATTTCAAATCTATCATGGCCTCATTTCATATCAAATCCCATTTGCAGTGGCATATTAACCCGAGGGTTATTTGTCACATTGTATATTTCTTGGCATTTCTAGCAATCTTTTTCGGGTTGGCTAGAAATCTTGTGTTAGAGCCCACATCTTCTTTGCTAGGAATTTATTTTGTTTATATCAGCCAAATTTCATTTATATATGTATTCAATAGCAGCTACACTGATATAGATAGCGCTATCACTACTCTCTGGAATTCTATATAGTTGCAGCAACTCATGTGCTGATTGTTTTGATTATTGGAGGCTTGTTCCTATTGCTTGAGTGACTTGTCCCTCATGATATTTTTGTATATTTCTGCTGATATATTAATAAAATGATGGCTGCAAATTGATCCATATTATTTCATGTTAAAATTTACTGCATTATACATAATTATGTTTTATATTGCTACTATTTCCAATTTGGAATATTATAGTGGTATCAGAGCATAATCTTAGCTCATCCTCTGCATTCAAGACATTATGCCATTAGAAGGAGAAGCTTCTTCTCACAAAAAAGAGAATATGTACAGAAGAAACAAATGCAAGACTCCATTATTTGGAGAAATGAAGGAAGACAGGATCTCCCAGCTTCTTTTCCAAAGTATCAAAAATATCAAAGAAGATCTCAAGGAGATGAAAGGGGAGAAGTGTAGAAAAATTACAAGAGGATTTGAAAGGGAAGCAAGCCCTAGATTTTCACATGATGGGTTTGAGAATGTAGCCACACATGTAGATACACAACATAGTTATTGACCACATTCACTGCAAGAAGAATGGAGGAAGAAGATGAACCGAGGGAGGAGACCTTGAGTGAATATCTTCAGGAGTATGAGTCTCAATCATGGAGATTCAAAGAGCACTTGGACTTCCAAGGGTTTTTCCAACTCAAAGAAGAAAAAAGATCTAGCAACCATAATAGAAGAAAAAGAGGTATAATCTTTCTATCTAACTTTGATGGATCAGCAAAGTGCACAGCCAAAGCTTGGGTGGAGGAGATAGATTCCTATTTTCAGCTACACCAAGTTTCATAAAAGGAGGCCATTAGAGTAGCAACGCTACACCTCAAAGGTATTTCCCATGATTGGTGGTTTTATAGTTCTGCTTCATTTTATCATGCAAATTTAAACACTTATGCAAGGTTCACTAAGAAATTAGTGGGGAGATTTGATCTTAAACATTGTAAAACATCTCTTGTTGAACCCAAAAACTCAAAACCTTTGCATGAGTTGGAGAGATTTATTTTTCCAACTCCACTCCATAATTTTGTTGAAGGGGATAGAAAAATGCATGATACCTTGCCAAGGGAAATATCCCCACTTCTTGAAGAGCCCTCTTCTATAGATGAAGACATGGAGGTTCCTCCTTCAAGCGAAGACCAAGATCAAGGGTCTCTCATTGATGATGAGGCATTCTCAAATATTGATGAAGAGGATGACCAAAGAAGAGTTAACAGCATTGTACCATTGGGAGAAGATCCATCACCACATGGAGGTGGAAAGGGTGCCATTTCTTCCATTAGAGGAGCCCTTGTGTCTTGCAAGGATTTCCAAATGATTTAACATGTGGGAACCAAAGAACAATTCCAGAGCAACATGTATCAGTTTTTGTGGATTTTTGAGATGGAAGAAAATAAGGATCAGCATCAAGGGATGATGATAATTCACCATTATCTATTTCAGGAGGTTTTTTCACCAAAGAAGGAAATTTTATTACGTCGTGAAAGGAGGGACAAGTCAGTCCACTCATATATATAGTCCACTTCAAATTTTTATGTCTCACTACATGGGGGCAGTCCACCTAGGAGGCCACCAAATCTAGAGTTGGTGAGAGACATCTTACCATTTGGTTCACCACTCTTAGATCTCGAAGGGGTGGATACTTTGGAGGGGTCTAGTACAGCGCAGAGTGTTTTGTGTAGACTCAAGGAGGAGGGATACATTCTCCCATTTTCAGCATTACCCACTCTCACTACATATACCGCGCTGATAGAATTTGCTGCAGTAATGGAGGATGGCACCTTCATGGTGCAAGGGAGATGCTCCATGGATTTGGAAAAATAGAGGGTACTTCCTTTGAGAAAATAATCCTCCATACATTGGAGTAGATGGAGGCCACTCATGCTTACACTGGCCAAGAACGGGAGATTCTTTTTGGATGGTTGCCTCTCATGGGAGGCCAACTTCCAAAAGTCACCACTTCTATTTGAGCATGAGTAGCTGCATGATGGGCATGGAAACATTTTGGAGGATGACTTTGGTATGATGGATGTCGAAGGAGAAGACAGTAGCATGTGGGGAGCTTCATATTTCATATCTTCAGTGTTGTCTCTTAGGAGGATTGATCCATATTGGAGGTCTCAACTCTTGGTAGAGTACTCCAAGGATCTTGGTGCTTGAATGATTCTTGATGACCTAGAGGGAGATGATAGATACATGGTGGTTGATGAGGTAATATATTCTCATGGCAGAGTCTTCTTGACTAGAGTTTCTGAGCTCAAGAGAAAGCTACTACATGTAGCACATGTGGACTTTCTTTCCATGCACTTTGATTCATTTCATTCTTTGATGGAGGAGTTCACTTGGGAGAGCATTCAATAGGATGTATATCAGCATGAGGAGAGATGCATAGCTTGGATGGTGATGGAGAGGTTGTCACAATCACTTCCCTACTCATTGAGAGTGAGGGAGAATTTTTTGTTGATCCATTTCAGCTCAAGAACCAAAGTACATGGTAGAGAAGGTACAATTTTACATTATGATTTGTACTTCTTTCTTTTATATGAGTAGCATATTGTACCAAGGAGGATTATCCCTTCTTGCATGTTATATTATGATGTACTTAGGGCCAATTGCAGCATTGAGTTTGGCTATTCTATTGGTGTTTTGTGGGGGAATCCACATGATTCTTGGTGTGCACCATTGACACCAAAATTTTTCTTCATGATTCCATCTTATGGGATGATTGTGGCAGAAAAAAAGTGTCTGGAAGGGCACTTGTTATTATTTTTTTTGAGGCAGGTCAGGGATGCATTGCGCTGGTTTTATGTGTGGAACTATAATCCACTTTCTAGTTGTCAAAAGACAACTTGTATTCATTGGTTTTTTCTTCCATATAATGTTGATATTCTTATGTTCATGGGGAGTTGTGTTTGGAGAGTGGGGTGCCCATTTGGAGTATGATTCTCCCTACTATACATGTTACATGTTTCATGAGAAACAATGGGCAAACCATGATTTCCATACTACATCTTTTTTCTTCATGTGGGAGGAGCCATTTGGAGAACTTGAGTTCTTAGAGGAGGCACTTCATGGCTGATTTTTTTGGTGGGGTAACTTGGGCCATTCTTGGAGGCTAGGTCATTTCAGCCCAAGATCAGCAACATCCCCATACTTACCATAAATGGAGAGAGAAACAACTTGGGTGGAAAAATCTAATCTCTCCATGCAGCCCCAATAAATTGCATAAACTAGGGGTTAATGATTTCTTTGATGAGCTACCTAGAATGGCTCATTTCATTTGGATGATAGCATGGGTATGGGAGAATCTCATTGGGTATGAGATTCCCTATGTTTATCATCACTCCTACCTTGAGGAGGCCATGGGACAACACGAAGTTTTCCACTTACACCTTCCAATTTCTCATGATGTACACCATTTGGTTTTGCATACTTGGGAGGAACTATTGGAGGACAAATTTATTGCAGATTATGTTGACCTGTGGTGGGAACTATTGATGAGGAGGCAACAAGAAGAGGAAGGGAGGAATTTCGCTCCACCTTTATAGTTGCTTGAGGACAAGCAACATTTTGGAGGGGAGAACTGTAATGTTCCAAAAATTTAGTCTTCATCTAAATGGAATATTATAGTTGTTTTATCACTAGGTAGGTGAATAAGTGGGGTGGGGGGGAGACTCATAAAACTCCTTTAGAAGGAATAATAACACTCCTAATGTGAAAGGAAGAATAATAAGTAGCTAGATTAAGCACCTTTAATTGTGAACAGGGACTGGATCATGTTGATTCAGTCAACTTTGACCAAATCAACAGTGTTGTCATGGAGGAATGGCCTTTATGATGAGACATCACAGTTTTGATGGAGGAAAACTTGCATGAGCTTGGGGACAAGTATGGATGGGACCCAATGTGACGAGGTTTAATTTCTATATATGGAGAGGATGGAAGTATTTTTTATTCATGTTTCATATTATTATTGATATTGGTCTGTTTAGACTTTGCTTCCTCTTGTTGTTTAGTAGGGTTGCTGTGCTGTTTAGCACAAGGGTGTTCCTGATCGGGAATTCCTACCTCATCCACAGGGAAGGAGAGGTTTTTTGAGCTACATTTCCTCATTCTAGAATTTTTTCCAAGCTACCTCCTTCAGCTACAACACAATTTCTGTTTAGAGCTAGGTTGTGTTGCAAGCTGCAGCAAAGGAGGAACACATAGAGCTATTTATGAGCTTGTTTTTTAGTGGAGAGGTAGCCTATCCATTGGAGAATCAGCAAGGAGGGCTCCTAGGCATATTTTCTCATATTTTTCATCAAGCCAACCATCTACCATCCCTCACAATGTAGTCACAATTCTAAATTGCATTATTTTTGGAGGCAATTGCTAAGAGGGTTCATTGAGCTCGTCAGGAGGGTCTATTTCTGAGTAGAGCGATCAGCCTTCTATTTAGAAATACTATTGGAGGAGGACATCACCATTTCAGACTTTTCATAGCCTTATATCATATCAGATCTAGTTTGCAGT
This sequence comes from Pinus albicaulis, assembly GCA_034641835.2. NCBI lineage: Eukaryota > Viridiplantae > Streptophyta > Pinopsida > Pinales > Pinaceae > Pinus > Pinus albicaulis. The sequence goes on from CM076583.1 coordinate 623,035,078, forward strand.
GGCATTTTAACCCCATGTTTATTTGTCACATTGTATATTTCTTGGCATTTCTAGCAATATTTTCCGAGTTGGATAGAAATCTTGTATTAGAGCCCACATCTTCTTTGTTGGGAATTTCTTTTGTTTCCATCAGCCAAATTTCATTTATATATGTATTCAGCAACAACTACACTGATATAGACAGTGTTGTCACTACTCTCTGGAATTCTATATAGTTGCAGCAACTCATGTGCTGATTGTTTTGATTATTGGAGGCTTGTTCCTATTGCTTGAGTGGCTTGTCCCTCATGATATGTTTGTATATTTCTGCTGATATATTAATAAAATTATGGTTGCACATTGATCCCTCTTATGTCATATTCATATTTGTTGCATTATACATAATTATTTTTTATATTGCTGCTATTTCCAATTTGGAATATTACAATCACGGATCCTATGCATGCAGTGACAAGTGTGAAGAAATGCTTCCAATGGGGAAGAAAACAACAGCAAGCTTTTGAAGCTTTAAAAGACAAGATAAGTTCAGCTCCATTCCTTGCATTACCAAATGTGAGACAACCATTTGAGATTCAAACCGATGCTAGTGATTATGTCATGGGCGCAGTTCCTTTGCAGCATGGTAAGCCTATCACTTTTCATTCTGAAAATTTTAATGGTGCTATGACTAATTATCCTACATATTAAAAAGAACTATATGCATTCGTAAAAATTTTCAAGAAGTGGAAACACTACTTGATGGGTAACGAGACTATTATACACACTGATCACCAACCATTACAGTACTTGTAGTCGCAAACAAAATTGCAACAATCAAGACATTTCAGGTGGATGGGATTTATTCAACAATTTCACTTGGTTATAAGGTACAAAAAAGGTATTTTCAATAAATTTATAGACATGCTTTCAAGGCCAAACATTAGTGCTTCTACTTTACTCAGAAATGATTATGTTGTACATGAGAGTTACATAGAACAATATGCACATGACATTGATTTCCAAGATGTGTATGCTAGTTTGAGTGAAGGGAATCAAGTTGAAGAAAAATATTATCACATGCATAACAATTTGTTGTTTCATTTGGGAAAGCTATGTATACCACAAGGAAAGAGGCTAAGTGTCATGAGAGAAGCTCATTCTTCTCTTATTGTTGGACACTTTTGGGTAAGAAAAATAGTGGCACATCTACAGAGGTATTGTTATTGGCCTCGCATGATAGATAGTGTGTCGTGTTTTATAAGAGGTTGTTCTATGTGTGCAACAAGTAAGCGTAGTAATAGGAAGCTTCGATTGTACACACCACTACCGGTACCATAAATTCCATGGGAGAGCGTCTCCATGGACTTTGTTGGAGGTCTACCTATGTCAAGAAAGAAACACGATTATATTTATGTAGTCGTCGATAGATTCAGTAAAATGTGTATACTTATGCCTTGTAAGTGTTAGGACCTCACTATGTAGCATTTTTACTATATATTTTGACACCAACTTACCTTTATAACCATGTTTAAAAAGGATTCCATCATCATTTTCATTCACTTTATCCAAAGGTATATAAAATCCTCATCTTTACTATATATTTTATCTGTTTACATATAATTCCATATTAATCTTATATTTCATCATTAATCGAAGGTAGATTGTTGCTAACATAAGTCTAAAAGATCGCAGATAAATTATGTGCTGTGCTGGAACAATCGGCCGTTGCTGAAACAGTCAAACTTCATTGCTGAAACAAGCCGACTCCGTTGTCAGGTAAACAAATAAGGTGCACGCAAATTCCGTCACTATTCGTACCTATACTGTATTTTTTGGAACAATGGAAACAACATGAAGACGTGGTTACACGGATTATCCTAAAGATAGTACTCTTTTTGTATCTGTTGTAACAATATCTTTTTATGGAAGAACAGAATAGCCCTGTTTTAAGAAAGAAGAACAGATTTGGGATAAACGTAGATTCACTCTAATGTAATTGTAAGAGATGTATCCTCTTTAAAAAGAGGAGACATCATCATTAGAAGGGAGTTCAAAAAACTACAGGAGAACATTGTGTTTGAGAGGACAGGAGCTAGACTCCATTTGTAATGTATCATTTCTCTTGACAGATGAATACAAGTTCCTTTTGAGTGCTTCAATTTAATCCTTTTCCTAGGGAATCTTGTGAGAAGGAAAGGGCCCGCCTTCCTCACAAGATTCACCCGACTGTTCCTGTAGTTTTCTAGATTTATTTATGATATTCTCACTTTACTTTAATTTCGTTTTGAAACACCAAGCATAATGCTTCGTAGTTTATTTGAAAGCATTCTATTTCCTTTAACGCCGCATATGTTTAGTACATTCAATCTTTAAGAAGTTACGCATCTATTTCTATTATTTGTTTCGCATGTATGATTGACGTTGTAGCTGTGTGTCAAGATTCCGTACAAAGGAATAGGTCTGTTCTTACCGATTGCCTTTCTTTTCCCTGCAGTGTGATTAGGAACAGGAGACAGGTGCTGAAGGTTCTTGTTCATGGGAATAGGGTCGTGTTCTCTTGAGTTTATCTTTTCTACAGAGTGATTAGTGTCAGGCAGCAGGTGCTGAAGTTCCTGTTTCAAGGAATAGGGTCCTGTTCCCTGTTATGGTTGATTGGTTTCCTTTCCTGCAGAATGATTTCTTGTTATTTGGATTCTTAGAACTGCAATAGAGGGATTTCTTCTACTATAACATAAGTAACTTCAACTTTGATTAAACAGGGTGTGAATAATTAGATCTGTATAATTAATGATTGTGTGGCTTTTTACTACAACATTATTTTTGCTTTTGGGATTGAGCATTTCCAGTGCGTGATTGTCTTTGGAATAAAAAGACTTCCTTGGGTTGACAATTTATGTGGAGCTTGAATTGTTAAAACAATTAAAGCAACCAACATTTTGGCGCCGTTGCCGGGGAAGGAAATTATAGATTTCAAAAGCATTAATACTTTTTTTTAGATGTGCAGATTGTATGAGAGGACGCGGAAACCAGAAGAAAACTAACCCCACAGGTGGCAATGGCAAAGGAAGGGGAGGAAGAAAAACTTTCATTGACGAGATTGTGTCAAAGGCTGAATCATCACAGAGATTAAGTTCTCGAAGACCAAAACTTCAGCACTCCCCTTAATCAGATTACAAAACAGAGGAAGTTGTGGGCCCTGAAAACATAGAGGAGCCAGTGACTACAGAACCAGCAGTCAGTGCTGGAGAGTCAGAAGAAAGTGCTAGAAAATCAGTAGAGCACATTGAGGAAATAGTAGAAAGTGTTGGACGACCAGTGGGAAACGTTGAAGAACCAGTGGAAGACCTGGACGATCAAGCAAGTGCAGTAGGAGAATAGCCAATGGAAGGAAACAACGAAGACTTCTTTGGTGGAAGACGTGCAGATCTTGAAGGAGAAAGAAAGGATGAAAATTCTCTATCCACCTTGGGATTTCCTATCGGTGATCTCCCTAGAGGAACAACTCCTATGAAGAATATTCCATTTTCAGCTTTACCTAATTTCCATGGTCTATCTTTTGAAGATCCGGATGAATTTCTTTTTGAATTTGATATATTATGCAGAAGTTATGATTATATTACTAATGCTCAAAAATTGAAACTGTTTCCAGCAACATTAAAAGGAAATGCTTTAAGATGGTTCATGAGCCTTTGAATTCAGGTAATCACAACATGGGAACAGATGAAACATAAATTTCTGCTTAAGTATCAAGACTATTGTCGGACGAGAGAAAAGAAGGATGAACTATTCAACATGACACAAAAGTCGGACGAGAATCTGGAGGACTATGTGGAAAGGCTGCAATATAATATACAGAGATCTGATCATCCGAATATAGGTAAGGAAATTCGTAAAACTATATTACTCAGAGGATTAAGGGATGATTGTTTAGACATGTTAAATATTCTTGGCAAGGGAGATATATCTAAAGAATCATATGACGAGATTGTTGAACTTTGTAAGAGGTGTTCAAGGGGAGCTGCAAGGAACATAGTAAGTAATAAAGATCCCACCTATTCAAGAGTGCAGAAATCAGCCAGTGGAGGAGCAACAAGAGCTGAAATAGGTAATTTACTTGAAGAATTTAAAACTGAGATGTTAAGTTCTTTTGCTTCACAAATTAACACTTTGCAGGTTAAGAAGAAGCAAAAAAGATGAACAACAGAAGAAACTTCCGCTGTCAATTCGGGGCTCGGCAGTGAGATAAACATCCACTCTCAAGGGAGTGCCTGACAAATACCAATCGCACCCTTTGTGAGAAAGATCATGAAACAAAACAATGTCCATCTCTACCAGGAATAAAGGTAGCATTACAGCCAATGGAAGAAGAAGCTGAAGCAGTTTACCTGCTAACTCAAAGAAGACAATGGCAACTAAAAGGACAAGGTATGAACTCTAGTATGCCATTTAATCGTTGGAATAATTATTTTGCTTTCGGTCAAACAAATTACCCCCCCTTTAATCAAATTCAATACCCACCCTTTAATCAAATGAATTTCCCAACCATGCAACAATAAAACCCTCCCTTTGTTGATCCTACAATGTGGACTCCTTGGCCTCCACAGCAGCCATCTTCTTTTAACCCTTGGAATTCAAATTGGAGGAGCCAACAACTTCCGTATCCAAATCAATTGCCTCAATTCCAACAACCACTTCCTCTGCCATCAAATTCTCCACCAAATAACCAAATGAGACCCCAGCTACTTGTGCAACCAAATCCTAACCCCAATAATAAAGTTGTGCAAGTCATTGATATTCAGAATCAGTGTATATTTCCTACTATGCAATGTAATGATATTCATTTAAGATCTGGGAAAATAGTAGAGCCTATTATTGGTGACATAACTTCTTCTGATTCTGATAAAGAGGAAACTGAGAAACATAAGAAAGCACAACCACCTTCTAACAAGAGTGTTGAAATAACAGAACCACCATTCCCCAAGCGTTTGGTTTTAACCAGAATGCCTGAAACACCTGCTTTTAATCTTTTAGGGGAATTGCAAAATTTGTATGTTAAAATTCCACATTTACAAGCATTAAGAGATGTACCAATTTATGCCAGAACAATAAGGGATATTAGTGTTAAGAAAAACCCGGTATAAAACTCAGTGATCCTCACAAAAGACATGTGATGGGTGATTTATCTGCATTAATGTCCGGAAAAACCCCTCCTGTGAAATATGGTGACCATGGCCATCCTACCGTGACAGATCAAATTGGTAAAACAATGATTCCTCAAGTTCTGGTAGATTTAGGTGCTGCAATAAACATAATGACTCTTGAAAATTCACAATTGTTATAGCTGAATAACACAATCAGAGATACACCTACCATTCTAGAGTTGGCTGACCGTTCTACAATTAAATCTGAAGGATTTGTTGAAGATCTAATTATCTCAGTTGAATCCTGGAATTACCCAGCTGATTTTGTTGTATTGCAGACTAAAAAAAAGCTGGGGGGACATCCTTTAATTCTAGGAGTGCCATGGTCAGCCATGTACTCGATGCCTTTATTAAGCCGCGTATCCGTTCAATGACAATTTCTAATGGTTATGAAACCAAACAACTTACTCCTTATCCTCATGCTACACCCATAATTAATAATGAAGATTCTATGTGGATAGATTATGATTATAATGCTATTCAGCCCATTCTAACTATTGGACAAGCCTTAACTCTTAAAGACAATACAGAGGATGAAATAATTAATAATTTTATTTGTGAACCTTCCTCTGTAATTGCTGAAACACACAATCAATTAACTGCAATTTTTAAAAATATACCCAAGAAAATATTAAATCTGAAGACTTATCTCAGACATTAACCACCATCTCATCTAAAAGCATAACAGTTGAAATTGAACTTGGAAATACATTAAACATAAATCCTGATCTAACAGTTGCTGAAACACAGCAGTTAATGAAGTTATTACATGAAAATAAGGAAGCATTTGCGTGGGATTACACAGATATGAAAGGGATCTCTTCTGAACTATGTACTCACTGAATTTACATTAAAGAGGGATGTCACCGCGTCTGTCAACCCCAAAGACTAATCAACCCTAATTTAAGAGAAATTGTTTAAGAGGAACTTTAGAAATTTCTTAATGCAAGATTTATATACCCTATATCTTATAGTGAATGGGTTTCCCCATTGGTAATAGTTCCTAAGAAAAATGGGAAATGGAGAGTGTGTGTAGATTATTGAGCCTTAAATAAATCCACTCAAAAGGATCACTTTCCTTTACCGTTCATTGATCAGGTGTAGGATAGTCCGGGCAAAAGAAATTTTTCTTTTCTAGATGGATTCGGGTATAACTGACAGAATTGCACCCCAAGACCAAGACAAGACCACTTTTACTAGCCCTTGGGGAAATTTTTCCTATAGAGTTCTTCCATTCAGACTATGTAATGCACCAACAACTTTTCAAAGGGCTATTATAGGAATCTTTTCTGATATGCTGAATGACTCCACGTAAATATTTATGGATGATTTTACCCGTTATGGTGTGTCTTTTGAAGATGCATTACAGAATCTTGAGAAGGTACTCAAACGTTGTATACAAGCTCACCTCTCCTTAAGTATTAAAAAATGTCATATGATGATGAGTGAAGGAGTAGTGCTTGGAAATTTTATGTAATCTCAAGGAATTTAGGTAGATCGATCCAAAATACAAGTCATTCAAAATCTTGTTATTCCTAAAACGCAAAATAATGTGAGAAGTTTTCGAAGACGTGCTGGATATTACAGAAGATTCATTAAAAAAATTTCCAAGATAGCTTCTCCTTTATTTGTGTTGCTTATGAAAAATGTTGAATTTAATTGGACTAATCTTTGTCAGGAAGCCTTTCTAGAACTCAAGCATCAATTATTTATAGCTCCTATTTTGAGAGGACCTGATTAGGCACTTCCCTTTCATATATCTTCTGATGCTTCAGATACTGCAATTGGAGTTGTCGTGGGACAAGAGGAAAACCATCTTCCTTATGCCATCTACTTTATCTGTAAGAATATGACCCCTACTGAGCTTAATTATACAATTACCGAAAAGGATTTTTTAGCAGTAATTTATGCCATTAATAAATTTCAACATTACATTCCTAGTTATTCTACTTTTGTCCATACTGATCACTCGGCTATTAAGTATTTAATGAATAAATCTGTCACAAATGCTTGAGTTACCAAATGGTTATTGTTACTGTAGGAGTTTGATATTACAATTGTAGATCAACCAGGTAAAGAAAATGTTGTGGCTGATTTCCTTTCATGGTTAAAAACTAATAATAATATTCCAATAGATGATTCCTTTCCTGATGAGTATTTATTTGCGCTTTCGCTTTCACTTCCATGGCGTATATTGCCAATTATTTGGTTGCAGGAAAATTACCATCACACTCCGTCATACAGAGAAAAGAGAAGAATTGTTCAACAAAGTGCCAGGTATAGCTGGATAAGTGGGTGTCTTTTCTACACAGGGCTTGATCAGGAAATCCGAATATGCATTAGAGAAGATGAAGTGTATGACATACTGAAAGCTTGTAATGATGGCCCCTGTGGAGGGCATTTTGTTGATAAAAGAATAGCACACAAAATTTTGAGGATGGGTTACTATTGGCCCTCATTATTTAAGGATGCAAAGAAATATGTGAGGGCTTGTGACAGCTACCAGAGAATGGGTCAACCCAATCATAGAGATCAAATTCCATTAAACCCACAGGTAGTTTCTGAACCATTTGAAAGATGGGCCTTTGATTTCATAGGACCCATTAATCGTCCATCCAATCAAAGAACTTATATATTAGTCTCTACAGACTATATGAATTAAATGGGTGGAGGCCAAAGCACTTATTACTAATGAAGAGGCTGTCCTAGCTTTCTTATTTGAAGAAATCTTCACTAGATTTGGAATTCCTAGAGAACTAGTCACAGATGGAGGACCTCCATTCAATTCTCATGGTTTTAAGTTTACCCTTCAGAAATATCATATTTATCATAGAATGACTACACCGTACCACCCCCAGGCCAATGGGCAAGTGGAAAGCACAAATAAAGTATTAGAAGCCATTCTCATTAAATAGTGAAGGACAACCGAAAGGATTGGTCTCAAAGGCTCCCTGAAGCACTATGGGCTTACAGAACTACCTGGAGAAACACTACAGGTTTTTCTCCCTATTAATTGGTTTATGGTAAAAATGTTTTCTTTCCTGTGGAATTTGAAATTAAAACTCTAAGAACTGCTTTAGCTATTAATCTTGATTTAACTGATGTGCAGACAGCTAGGTTGCAGCAGCTTCTTGAATTGGATGAAAAGAGATTAGATTCCATTCACCAAACAATCATGATTCAACAACAAAGAATGAAGTGGCATGATAAAATTATCAAACACAAGCAGTTCCAAAAAGGTAATTGGGCCTTATTGTATGACTCTCGGTTTGAAAATTTCCAGGGTAAGCTACGTACACGATGGCTTGGACCATATGAAGTAGATGCTGTTTTTCCTAATGGAACAGTAAGACTTTTAACAATTGATGATTCTAAAACACCTCTACTAGTAAATGGTCATCGGCTTCGTTTGTACCAGCGCCTTGTTTCTAAAGAAGATTTCAAGGCTGCTTGCATGACTGATACACATTATCTTTTTCTAGGGGAGTCTTCTACTCCTCACAACATTTAATTTTCTGCACTGTATTTCTAGCATTAGATTAGATTAAAAACTAATAATCCATGTCAAGGGTTGGCATGTTACAATTGAATTTTGCAGATTATGGAAGAACTCATTAAGGAGGACAGATTCATCACAAGACGATCTGAAGCTTCAATCACAGAAGCTTTGTTCCCTTCATTTCAACCCATTTCCTAGCAATATCCCTTTTATTACTTATCCCATTTCTCCATCTTTCCCTTTTTCCATTTTTTTCCCCACTTCTACCTATTCCTGAAATATCACCCTTCAGATTAGTATTTCATGTTCCCTACCGGCCGAAATTATCCCCTCGAAAATACTTCCCACTTGTTTTAAACCCAAGTCATTATATCCCATTTTCCTGATTTTTTTCCTTTGCTTCGAAACACCGCCAAAGCGCAACATGTCATTCATTCGCCGAAACACCCGCCAAAGAACTCCATTTATCTGATCATTAAAACATCATTTCTTTCCTTCCGCTATACAAGATTTTCAGTCTACTTTGCCTCCCGCATCTTGAGCAATATTATCCAGTATTGAGCAGATCCTGATATGCTCCTATTTCTACATTCCAGAGAAATTTAAAGATTCTTCCATCAGTATCAAGCCATTATGAAGCACTCTACACTTCGAATTATAAAAACAAAGGTAAAAATATAAGGTATGCGGTTTATTTTATGTAATACAATTAAATAATATTTTAAAGAGAGGATCTTGCTCATTATGATTACAATCCCTACACACTTAAACATCATTTCATCATACGTAAGGGGGGGGATTTCGAAAATTGAATCATCATTCCACACCATCCAATCCACCGTCACTCTTCATATCCATTATTTCCGCCGTCATTGATACTCCATATCCTCAGTCGCAACGATTAGCTTGATCAAGCCTGTGTTTCTGTTCTCTGTGCCTCTGCATTTGACTCAAGTGAGTAGCTATGGGATGCTCGGCTATCAGACATGAGCCTGGCTCGATAACTCTTCTCGAATTATTTCCGAAGGCTTACCAAATTTTTCAACAGGCAGGTTGGATTACATACTTCGAAAGGCTAGGAGAATTTGATCCTCAACAAGTTTTAGAGTTTGCGTAGAATTTTCAGGAAGATTACTCCGTAGTCCAAGGGGTCCAAATTTCGGTCACAGAGGAAGATATAGCACAAGTTTCAGGGTTGCCGGTTATAGGTGCTCGTTGGTTTAGCAGCAAACAAGTCATTTTAAATGCACAACAGGACTTCCTTCTTCCAGAGGAACAGGTTGAGATTAAAGGCCGTGGCATAAGTCTGCATTCATTACCTCGCCCATGGCCAACAGTAGTTGAATTCATCAAGCACTATTTGACTTGCGAAAGGCGTTACCAGGTAGTCTATCAACTTGACTTCGTTTTAATGAATCATTTGAGGCATGGTCGATTAGTCAATATTCCCTATTATCTGCTTGGTTGTATCAAAAACATGTCATATTATTGCAGACGGGTCAAATTCCCATTGTTATCCCTTACCCATCATCGTTTATGTCAATTATTAATTCAGAGGGGTTTTTCTCAGCAAAATCCCCCTCTGAATAATCCACTCCTCATTCCCCAGCAAGCCGAAATTCCCCAACAAGCCGGAAATTCCCAAGAAACTCCCGAGAGTTCTTATGAAAGGCAACTCGGACGATATCCTGCACTCTGAAAGAATTCCATCCCTCGAACCGCCTGACCTACCCCCCAAGTCTGCCCCACTTAGTAGAGTCACCCCTTCCACTATTCTATCCCTAGCAATGGCTCTCCAACACCCCCATCTCCACCTACTCATAAAAGAAAGAGACGAACCCTACCGCCCGTCTCAAAACGACAAACAAGGGCCACATCCCAAATTTTCACTTCTTCCGAAAGCCCTTCCCCTAGAAAATAATCTTCTCCTACAAAGAAAAGGAAAGACATGGACTTCTATGCTTTCCTACCAAAAAGAAAATGAAAATGACCGTTGAAACAGAGTTACTCCATTTCCCCCGACCCCGCCACTATCCTCGTTAAAACTTAAATCCTCACCACCATTCCAAATTCCCCTCAGCACAAAATAGGGATCCATGCAGAGAATACATGTGCCATGAGTGTGGTAATATTTACCAGCAGGCAGGATACAAAGTAGTCAAAATTCAGGTATCTGAGGCATCTACATCAGCTGCAATTAAAGAAGAACGCCCTACTGCTCCACAAGAACCAGTAGGGCCCTCAAAAAGTCTGGAAAAAGAAACTAAACCACAAATATCTCGCCCTGTGCTAGTCAGCTCAACCACTCAGACAATGCCCCAACCACAGATATCCAGCCCTGAGTTAGTCAGCTCAGCCGCTCAGACAATGCCCCAACCTAGTACTTCTAATGCCGGGACATAGACCCTGCCATGGAAACAATTAGAACTTATGAACAACTGGAAGAAACAATATGCTGTAGATCAAGATAAAATATTACAGCAGCATAAGTTAGCATGGCAGAATCACATGTATGCCAACTGGGATATTTGGGAACAGACATTGCAACAGCTCAGGGATTCCAAGAAAGAAGTCAAGGAATCAAAGGAAAAGTTGGTTTTGATGTTTTCATTAGTGAAAAAATTGTTGGCTACCCGAAAACCCTCCTTGAATTATTCTCTCTTCCTCTCTGAACGTCTGGTTTATTTTCAATTGAAGGCAATAAAGGATGGCAGACCTCATGAATTTCTTACTACGGAACAATTTGTTAAGACTTTTGCTGAGGCCCCTGAAAGTGACCAACATTTGTTGTGTGAACTTTATCTCCATAACGAGGCCATGCCTGAGAATAGAAAATTCAATCTCACTCCAATTGTAGGTGATGTACAAATAAGGGCATTCGTTTCATTCCTGGCCAATCAGCTCACCTGGAAAACTGCGTTTATTGCAAGTAGGCATAATGAGGAGAATAGGCTCCTTTGGATTAGACCGGAACCTCTAAATCCTGCCATGTTTGTAGCAAAATATCACCGATTCTTGCAGAAGCTAGGAATGCACAGGTACATACAACAACTGCAGGCTTCAACACTTTTAAAGTGTCTACAGCTAATCAGAGTAAAGGAGGCTGCTGCATTGAATGCCAACACTATGTTTTGGCAGCAGTCATGTAAGGAAAGACAAGAATACCACCCTTTCAGCCCTGATAATCTTCAAGCTGCACTCTCTAGGGTACCTAATTACATCAGATGCATTCGGCATTGTGGAGCAAACTGGATTGGTTACCATTTTCATTTTCCACTTCTATGGATGCCTACAGAAAAATACCAGTGTCATTATCAATTGGCTGATAGGGATGAGGCTGTAGCATGACAGCAATTGCAGAACAATCGAGGATTCCGAGCTCCGACAGAAGCCACCTACTCTAGCTACTGCTTCAGCAACTTGCATGCACAGAGTCAGTACTCAGACTCTGACTCAGACTAGGAGTTGCTTGAGGACATGCAACCCTTTCAGCTGGGGGGGATGTTAGGACCTCACTATGTATCATTTTTACTATATATTTTGACACCACCTTACCTTTATAACCATGTTTAAAAAGGATTCCATCATCATTTTCATTCACTTTATCCAAAGGTATATAAAATCCTCTTCTTTACTATATATTTAATTTGTTTACATATAATTCCATATTACTCTTATATTTCATCATTAATCGAAGGTAGATTGTTGCTAACATAAGTCTAAAAGATCGCAGATAATTTATGTGTTGTGCTGGAACAATCGGCCGTTGCTGAAACAGTCAAACTCCGTTGCTAAAACAGCCGACTCCGTTGCTGAAACAGTCGACTTCGTTGCTGAAACAGTCAGCAGGCACGCAAATTCCGTCACTATTCGTAATTTGCGATTCTGGAAGAGTATTTTTTGGAACAATGGCAACAACATGAAGACGTGGTTACACGGATTATTCTGAAGATAGTACTCTTTTTGTATCTGTTGTAACGATATCTTTTTATGGAAGAATGGAATAGCCCTGTTTTAAGAAAGAAGAACAGATTTGGGATAAATATAGATTTGCTCTAATGTAATTGTAAGAGATGTCTCCTCTTTAAAAAGAGGAGACATCATCATTAGAAAGGAGTTCGAAAACTACAAGAGAACATTGTGTTTGAGAGGATAGGAGCTAGACTCCATTTGTAATGTATCATTTCTTTTGACAGATGAATAAAAGTTCCTTTTGAGCGCTTCAATTTAATCCTTTCCCTGGGGAATCTTGTGAGAAGGAAAGGGCCCGCCTTCCTCACAAGATTCGCCCGACTGTTCCGGTAGTTTGCTAGATTTCTTTATGATATTCGCACTTTACTTTAATTCTGTTTGCTGAAACACCAGTTACATAGTTCTGTAGTTTATTGAGCATTATGTTTCCTTTAATGCTGCATGTGTTTAGTACATTCAATCTTAAGAAGTTAAGGGATCTATTTCTGTTATTTGTTGAATGTATGATTGATGCTGGGAATCAGGTGCTAAAGATTCCTGTACAAAGGAATAGGGTCCTGTTCCCATTGATTGCCTTTCTTTTTCCTGCAGTGTGATTAGAAACAGGAGACAGGTGCTGAAGGTTCCTGTTCATGGGAATAGGGTCCTGTTCTCTTGAGTTTATCTTTTCTACAGAGTGATTAGTGTCAGGCAGCAGGTGCTGAAGTTCCTATTTAAAGGAATAGGGTCTTGTTCCCTGTTATGGTTGATTGGTTTCCTTTCCTGCAGAATGATTTCCTTTTATTTGGATTCTTAAAAACTGCAATAGAGGAATTACTTCTACTATAACATAAGTAACTTCGGCTTTGATTAAACAGGGTGTGAATAATTAGATTTGTATGATTAATAATTGTGTGGCTTTTTACTACAACATTATTTTTGCTTTTGGAATTGAGAATATCCAGTGCGTTATTGTCTTTGGAATAAACAAACTTCCTCGGGTTGACAATTTATGTGGAGCTTGAATTGTTAAAACAATTAAGCGATAACTGTGACCTTTTTTCTTCTTATAAGCTGTCACCACAACTCTTCATTTCACCCAAACAAACTTCAAGGTCACCTCATGATGGTTTCAGCAACACATCATGGTCTCCAATAATGTCTTCAAGAATCCTTCAAAGTATCTTCAATATGTTGCCCAAAGAACTCTCCAAGGGCATCTTCAACAATTCTCAAAATTTTCTTTTAGACTTGCACAATAGTTCTTCAAAGCTCCAAGATACTTCTTCCAAGATGCCTCAAGGTGTCTTCACAACGGTTTCTCTAAATGATTCACAATGTTTTCAACCAAGGGATGACTTCAATGGTTCTTCAAGGAATGCTATATAACTTCTCAAGGAGGTTTTAATTAATTCTTGGTCACAACTTTAATTCTTCAACAATATTTCTAAAAATGCCTTTAATAGTGCTTTCAAAAAAGCACCCTTCAATAATGCACTCAGTTGCTGCCAATATTGACTGCAATAATGTTTTCAAGGCTGCCTTATATAACATGCTAGTTGTAGACAAAGATGTTTCAGCAAGTCCCTAAGAAGTTTTCAAAGGTTACTATAGCAAGGGGTCTTCAATCGCTTTAAGGACTTCAAAAGTTGCTTCCTAATCAATAGGTCTGCACACCAAATATTTTGTGGACTACCCCAACAAGGTGTCTATAATAAACTACCCCAAGATACTCTCCAAGATCAAATTGCTGCAATTTTATTCAAGAAGTTTCTTCAAAAGACTGCTTTAAAACCTACTTCAAAAGGCTGATTCAAGGTGATGTCCAAGGGCTTCCCAGGGTCTGCAACAAACTATCACTACAGGTCCAAATTTCTATTAAAAAATGCCACCACATTTCCACAGGTTTGGTTATATCCTCCCACATGTATGAAAATTCATCACCTCCATTCTAAATAGATGGTTACAACATATCTGAAAATAAGAGTATTCCACAGATCTTAAATGCTGATATTTTCCACAAATCTGCAAAAGAGGGTCTCCACAAAAGAGAGTCCACACAGTTCTGAAGTATATTCTTATTCACCACAGGTCTGCAATAAAACTCACTATTTTTTTTAAGACTTAATGCTGGTCCAAAAACCCGAGCTCCCTTATGTCCACTTGTTTAAGTACTGTCACTATATACTATTCTTGAGGTGGAAGAATAGAGGAATATTTGCCCCAAACTGTAATTTTTAGTCCTCCTCGACCTCTATCCTGCTCCTGTGATTTCTCTCTGAAATGATCACCATTTTTTTTACCGTGAAATGAAGTGTTGGACGTCAATTTATACTAGATTTTGACCTTTAATAAAGGGACACGTCCCTTGGAGGGAGGCCAACATGAATGTCTGAGTGTAGGTCGGCCAGCCTTAAAAAATTATTATTTTTAAACTTAAAAAATCATTTTCTCACAAACCACTAGGATTTTCAAGGCAAGTAAAGGCTCGTTATAAAGGGAAAAATATACTCTACAAGATGGTATAGGATCCATTTTGAAAGGTTGCCTCTAAGGTGGTGATTTTTTTTTTCTTTGTGACTTTCGTTGAATTATTTAGTGTAGAAAATGATTAGGACAATATGGCTTCTTTGTTTGGCTTCTCCATTGTTTGTCTTCTCAATTATTTGGCTTCTTCATCATCATAGGAACATGTAGGACATCCACGTCATCATGATAATTTCCAGCAATGAGTGCATCACCCATGTCATCACATAATGGTACAATGATATGTTATAGTGCAACATTATTAGGAGAACTCCAAAATAGTCTTCCAACCCTCAAATGATCTCCAACCATGATCATCATATGTCATCATCAAGTACCAAAGTGTATGACATCATCACATGACATCAAGGGTTAAGATCTAGATCATCAAGTGCATGCAACATTAAATCAAGGACTTCTTAGGGCTTCTTTCATTAGTGGTTTGACTTCTTCATGATTTGAAATCTTCATTGATGGCATGACATCATCATATTGAACCACACATCTCAAGAATATTGACATCTCGGTTAATGCCATATTGACATGAATGACAACCTTTACCAATAGATTTTCATTCGTGCTACTTCTGTCACCCGCATCAGGGGAAGCGATCTGAAATTAGTTGCGCAATCTAACATAAAAAAAAGATCCTGTCTCATCCAAACCTGTGAATTGAGAATTTTGAGGGGAAGAGACCGAAGGGAGCCTGCAGCACAACAATACTGAGAGTGGGCTATGTATTTGAACAGCGTACAACAACAACACAACATCACCAGCAATCGAGCTAGCTTCTGAAGTATACCACATATACGACACAGTAGCAAGGGACCAAGGGAAGCTTTTGTAGCAACCCAAACAACCAGAAGAAGAACCAGAAGAAGGAGAGGAAGAGACAAAGAGCCAAGGAGAAATAGAGGAGATGGAAATAGAAGTCATAGAGGTAGCATAAAGTGAGCAAGAAGCAGACTCATAGCACAACACCACATCCCCTCAAGACAAAGAGGTAGTTTCCACCTTAGCTCCTCTGAGCGCAAAGAGAAAAAGGCAGACCTCTATGTATCTCAGAGCTGGAAAGAGTCATAGGATAAGTCAGAGAGAGCAAGAAACTCCTCCCACAAGCACGAGTATCATTGAATAATTACCAAGGGAGGACGAAACGATCGAAGAAATAGTTCTGAAGGAGCAGTTGCAGAAGGCACAAGAAGAGAATGTAGCACTGAAGGAGCAATTGCAGCAAAAAGGGTAGCAAGTAGCCACCATGGTAGACTTATGCATATAAGCCCTTCAACATAGATTCCCTTCTAACTCATATGTTGTGTACCTCAAGGAGAAATGGCTCCTATTTCAAATCAAAACTCTAGCCTCCCATGGATCCCTACCTTTCCAAGATTGTAGGCAATTCATGAATTTCTACAAGCAAGCCAACATGGATGATCAAGAAAAGATGGCAAATTTTTATGTGCATAACCTTGTGCTGAAAAATCTGGATACTTGGGACCCCAACCCTACAATGGGGGATATGCAGTTGATGGCTTTAGTATCTTGGATGATGAATGAGGACACTAGAGCAAAATATTTATGGAGGGTCATGGGAAGAAGAAACAGAGAACTATTATATATCAGACCAGAATTGTTCAGCCCAAGAGGAGTCATCCTTAACCGTTGAGAGATTGAAAGGGACCTTGCACTATTTGAAAGCTACCTTCAGACTCAAACACAGGTAATAGGCCACTTTGATGATGTTTCTAGGCAGATAGAAGATGAGTGCATTATGGCCAACCAGAAGAGATGGAAAAACCTCCCTCACAACCTCAATAATAGGGAGTACCATACTCCAAAAATACTGAGGGGTGCATTGGAAAGGGCACCAATATACAAAAGGGCCATGCAGGCCAAAAAGATCCAATGGTTGGGAATAAATCTCTGCCCACCTTTGCTGCTGGGGCTGAATGATGAAAAGGAAACATATGCAAAAGATAGAGAATGGGAGGATGTAGAAAAGAATAATGGTTTTTACCTCTTTGGGGAAACTCCCACACTTCTTCCTCAGGAAATCATGGGG
The DNA here is from genome assembly GCA_034641835.2 of Pinus albicaulis. Lineage (NCBI taxonomy): Eukaryota > Viridiplantae > Streptophyta > Pinopsida > Pinales > Pinaceae > Pinus > Pinus albicaulis. The sequence continues at coordinate 623,052,296 of CM076583.1, forward strand.
GTTGTCAAAACCTTGGAGGAAATGCAGGAGGAGGATTAGTTGCTCAGAGGATGAGCAAGCATTTAGTAGGGGGGTGATGATGAGCTCCATCATTAGACATATTTGGAGGGGTTAATGGTCACCTTTTTGCCTTATTAGATCTCTTTTTCTTGAATTTTTATTATTATTTGGTTTTATGATGCTAGTATAGGTGGTGATTAAGGCTAACATACTCTGAGTGTCTAATATGAGGCTGAGTGCAGAAAATTAGGAATTATTAGCATTTTTATAAGCATTTTATCATAAATACTTGGAGGAGACAACAAGGAGAAATTATTGGAGGATTTTCCACCCTCCTTAACTCTCAAAGGCAGCCAATGGATCCCAAATATTCTCTCCAGCAATTCGAGTTCCAAAGGCAACTAAAGGATCCCCAAGGATTCTCTCCAACAATTCGAATTCTAGAGGCAACCAAGCAACTCAAGAGTGCAATCAATCTTTGTTTACTTGTAGTCAAGTGGACTCAATCACTATTTTCTAAGCAGTTGTTGGTAGCTGCCCTGTAGAATAAATAGAGCACAGCTAGAGCTAGGAAGAGTTATTTGATTATAGTTAGAACTTTGTTGCAAGCTATTGAGATTTTTATTATTTTACTCGGTGATCAAACTTTCAGAAATGTATGAGGCTATTCTTTTATGAAATGAGCAGACTAATTTCAATTTAATTATTTAAGTTTCAGAGAGATAGGCTCATGAGTTAGGGCCCAATCCATGTGCCTCAACCTCTCTGCTGTATTTGTTCTCTGCTTGCTGTCATTCAATTAGTTCTGCTTCTGATAGTTTCATTGTTGTTTAGTTTTGCTTTCGGTGTGCTATTGTAGGTTTCATTTTATTGTGAGTAATATAATAGAGGAGAAAAACCAAAAATTTGTGGATCAAGACCCCCTTCTCATCTCTGTCAATAGAGCTCAAGGAGGGCGAACCGTCCCACAGACCCAAAAACAGATTTCTTTTCACTGTTCTAAGATTAAAAGTAGAGTTGCATTACCATTTTTTGGTCTTCCTTTGCACTGTATTTTTACTCATTTGTCTATTTCTTTGTGCATAAGTTAGCACGGTTATTGCAGGAATTATTGCTAAAATCCCAGAGCAGCTCCGTGGTGCTTCCTGTTTCATTCTCCATCTCTGTTTTCATGCTTCCAACCACCTCGGTTATGCTCTTTTCCCTCCTTCTTCTTTCATTGTAGTTGTCACTCTTTTTATTCACAAAATGCTTGAAAAAAATTTAAAGTTTGACCTCTGCCTTTCCTCCTCGAAATTCTTGCTACCGCATTTCACACTTCGCAAACTTTTCTGAACAACACTTCCACTACCCCTCCAGTTTTGCGATATTTCGAACTGCGATATCGCATTTCGCACTTCGTAACCTTTTCGCAATTACACTTTGCATCATTTTCCATTTTTCTTCAAGGCTTATCACTCCTTTTCGTTGATTGTGATATTGGTATCATGCTCTGCCACCGTTCCCACTGCTGCATCATTTGACTCATCGCAACCTTTGGCCTTTTTGCAAATCGCACTTCGCAAATTTTTCCTTTTTCTTAAAGACTTACCGCTTCCAAATGCTGATTGCGATAACTCTGCCACATTGCAAACCACATTTTGCATCTTTTATTTGGTTCCTTTTAACACTTACCACCCCAAACACCGATTGCGATATTCTTCGTACTCTGCCACCGGTCCCACCGCCACGTCACCCAACGCATTTCGCACTTCGCAACTTTTCCTGGACAACATTTGTGCTACCCCTCAAAATTTGCGATATTGCGAATTGCGATATCGCATTTTTCACTTCGCAAATTTTACCACATCGAAAATCACAAATTGCAACTTTTGGCCCATCGCACTTCACACTTCACAGTTTTTATCCCGTTGCATTTCGCACTTCGCAATTTTTTCCCCATCGCACTTCGCAAATCACAATTTTTAAATCATTCCGCTCCAAAGTATTTTTGTGCCATAATAAAGCTTTAATAAGGTTTAAACCCGCTATTTTCACTTCTAAGCGTGGTTTCATGTGTTTATCCCTCCATTATCACCTTTACCCCTTTCTTCTCCAAGCTGCAAATCAACACTTTTTCAATTAGAATTAAGTCCTGGATAGCTTAGCTACATGGATAAGAGCATGGTAGATAGAGCACAAGATTAGTAGGGTGTGTTTAGTCTGTTGGCCAAGTTTAGTGTGGTTTAAATTAGTTTCCTTTCAACAATTTAGGTTTAGTATCCTTCTCGTCATTTCTTTTCAGCAATTTAATTTAGTTTATTTCTGTCATTTCCTTTCTGCACATTAAATTAGTTTCATTTTCGTCATTTCCTTTCTGAAAATTAAGTTAGTTTCCTTTCTTCTATTTCCTTCCAACAATTTACATTTCAGTTTTTATCATAGTTTAAGAAATAGCACCCTTTTGTAAAGCAAAAGAGGGTGACATGAACAAAATGCATCTGCTGTGTATATAGCACTGTCACGTCCAAGTTTGTACGAACCCCGGGTTGATAAAGTAAAGTAGGGCAACCCCTGGGAGTTGCAGCACCCTTGGTACAATACCAGGACTCACCAACATGGACATGTGTTTTATGATGTTATATGTAGTATGCAACATTCTATTGTTGTGAGGGTATGATATTCAAATTTGTGTCAACACAGTTTTGTATTGGAGAGCACATGTTTTGATATTGTTGCTGAGAGCATGTAGGTAGAGTTGATTTTTGGTCGAGCATAGTGTCTTGGGATCCAATTTGAAAATACACGAAAGGAGGTTCACATGGTGATAAGGAGCAGTGACTTAATGGAGGTGGAAAAGTGATAGAAAAGCTTCAACAAAAGGAAGAAGTTTCCCAATCCAATGGTGGTTGGATAGTCCAATGGTAGTTGGGCGAGGATCAATTGATCGTGGTGGCCTTCAACAGATGATAGTTTGTAGAGATCCATAGAGAACAATGTATTCCAAGCTAATCTAGTAGTATCGAGTCTCCTAGCCAATGGGAGTTGGAATTATGGATATGAGGTCGAGTATCTATGCTAATCGGAGTCAACAAACTATGTAAAAGATCAATTTCTTGACATAATAGAAATTCAGAGTAGAGCAACAACACCAAGGATGGTTTTCTTCCCGGTGAAGGGTTTTCCACCAGATATCTTGTGTATCATGTGTTGATGTTTTATTGTGTTTTTGGTCATGGTTTTGTTCTCATATGGTTTATTTGATGCTTATGATTTATGCATATATCTAATAATGTTTAATGAGTTGTTGCTAATCATATGTTTGATTCAATAAGTGAAGTTAAGAAAATAAAAAATATGATATATAAATCACACTATTGATTCTGCCCCCCCCTCTGTAGTGTTGAAAGGTTTCCAACAATTTATTGGAAACTATCTTTTCAAGTGTGTTGCCCATATCTTCTTGAAGTTGATTATTGGATTCTTCCAAGATTTGTGGTTCTGAATTATTAACATGAAAGGGAGCATCACAGTCCTCATTAAAATTGTAGGAATTTTGAGCCAATTGTAGGAATTTATCATACATGGTGTTAGCCACCTATAATATTTTGTTATACCAAAAGGTGGCTAAGATATTTTTTGAGCCTCAAAGGAACAAATTTTATCACTAAAAATTGTTGGCTCGTGAAGTCTCTTTAAGGCCTCATGCCTCTGTCCCAAATCCTCATTTGCTGTCCCATTTTATACTCAGAAAATTCTGCTGATTCCAAATGAAAGACTGCTGAAAGACCATCATTTTCCCTCTTCTCAAACCTTTCATCTGCTCCCCTTTTTCTCCATCAAAACTGCCTTGTTTTCATAAGTCCTCTTCTTTCCATTTATGAAAGATTCCCCTTTCCATAGTTGAAAACTCACTTTTTAACTGTTTCGGAACCCCCATTTCCATTAAAAAACCAAGCGCTAACCTTGTTCGGCACTCATCACATCGGAAGTATCCAAATGCGCGAGACTTGTGCTCTATTCAAAAGTTCCGATTGCGATCATACTTTGGTTTGAAATGTTCCGATGCAATTAATCCTTTGTAAATACAAAAACCCGATCGCATCGTTTATTTTATATATCCAGTAAGCCCGCCTCTGGCGCTTAAAACATTGTAAATTTTCATTACTGTTCTTCTTTTTCCTTTATAAAACCCAAGAACCCGCTTATCCAAAGTTTCAACTTAAAAGCTTGAAGTCACATGTTAAATATAAAATGGTTAGATTAAAAAGACCGATCGCACAATCGTAATCGGGAAAATTTCAATGGGTTGATCGAAAAGACCAGGCCCACAGTTTCGATTGCGATTAGGCCCTTATTTTATATAAAGCCCCGGGCCCATCAATTTTCATATATCCGAAGGCCCCGCAAGCGGGCGCCTATCCTTTGTATATATTTTAATTCCGCCCTGATCCATTAAACCTTCGTTTATATTAAAAACTTGGGGTTTTGATATGTTATAAGGGTTTCTGCCGGTTCTTTCTAAAAACTAATTCTCCACCGTTGATCGTAATTCAATCAAACGGCCAGTGCCCAATCGCATCGAAGTTTTACATCGCATGCCTTTATTTATTTTTCCCGATTGCTGTTCCTCCGATTCGCTCCCCGTCGTTGATCTAATCCTCGGATCCAACGACTATCGCTTAATCGCCTCTCCCCTCCCGATTGCGCAATCGCATGGAGTTTTTTTGTTTAAATCGCACTCTTTCCATTATCCCTCCGATTACGACTACCCCGATTCATTTCCCACTGTTGATCTGAATCTCAGATCAACGGTCTACACTAAATCGCATCGCATGTTTCAAATCGGTGCATTTGCTCGCTACCCCCGATTAAGACCCTCCGATTAGATCTGGACCGTCCACGTGTCCAGATCGGACGGTCCAAAACTACTCCTCCTTATTCTTCTCCCGCTATCCTTTTTTCATTTCTATGCAGATCTCCACCGTTGGTTGCCTTCATCCGACGGCTACGCTCCTCCCCCGCCATCTGAAGCAGTTTAAACCTATTTCCGCAGGATTTCTTAACTATTTTTGTGTTTTGCAGGTGTTTTAATGGTTTTCCATTGTATAATGAAAGAAAGCCGAGGGTTTGGAAAGACGTTTCCTGCGCCTTCGACCTGTCAAAGAGAACCATTCACACGGTTGGATTCAATGATTTGTCAATGTTTCATGAGCATTGATGCTGAAAAGCCCAGTGCGGCCTGCACATCGACAAGACATTGTTTTAATTCAAAAACAGTTAAAGAGTATCAGTTTGTAGACAGAGCACAGCAGATGAAGATTTAAGACGGTTTTTATGGGGATTACGGCTAAGACCGTTATCAAAAGCCTAATCCCCAATCTAAAACACAGTTTAAAGGAAAAACCTAAAGTGTTTCATCAGATAGAAAGCCTCCACCGCCACATCTGAGGCAAATTGATTCCTCAGCTACCACCGAGCCACCTGTCGCCTCAAACCTTTCAAAACAGAGGCCGAAGTTATTGAAGAAAATCAGATATTCGCCTCCAGCGCAGCCAGGGAGTTACTTCTGCAAGGAAATTAATGCAGAAAATATCTGCAGAATTACTCCAAACATTACATAAAGCCTCAAAGTCAAATAAAGCTCCCACCGAGCTTAATCCATAAATGTAAAACAGTTAATACAGTGTTCCACCTGTGAACTTCTTCATCGAGCCTCTCAAAGGGCCGAGAAGTCTTGAACCTGTATTAATTATCCTGAGAGATATTTCTCAGATCACCTCCTCATTCTTCTATAAATACCTCAAAAGAAGATGAGAAATTGTTGGTTGCAGAACTTTGAAATACACTTGAGCTCGAGACTTCTATTTGTACATAGTGTTCACTGGCCCTTGAAGCTCTGTTTGCGCTAGAGTAGTTAGGTTGAATAGTGAAGATGATTGCTGAACTGAAACATTGGACTTGAAGATTGTAATTGGTTTGACATCAATATAAAAGATGTTTCTTGGGATCCTAGTCTTTATCACTGGTGAAGTGCTTCTTTCTTTGTTAATCGTTTTCCTTCTATGTATGCCATATTGTTCATTTTCCCTCTGTAAAGAACAGTTTAAACAGGGTTAGGATTTTCTGTATAGCATTAACCTTCTCTGGCTGAGAAATATTTATCTTAATGTTTTCTTGAGATTTGTTTATTTAAGAATGATTCAATACAGTTTAAACAGTTAGGAATGTTGGCGTTCCCTCGTCCTTCTGTTTGCTCAAACATTGTTCTCGAATGTTATTTCCATTATTTGCTATTAAAGTTAGACTAGAGAAGATATGGTTTTCCCTGATTCCTAGTTTCTTTTCTCCAAAGGCAGATTCTGAAAGTTTCCCTTGGTGTTGACTGAAAGCAGACTAGGTTTAAAAGTACTTTATCTGATCTTAAGTTACACTCTGTTTTTCTTATGTGTTTTCATACTTTCTGAAGGTAATTATGTGGATTACTGGATTGTTTGTCAATTAAGCTTCTTTAATAAGAACTTGCCCAAGAATTCTATGGTTAGCCCTATCCTTGGTTGGTTTTAAAACAGTTACTTAAGAGGATTTTTCTTGTTTGGACTGACTATAAATCCTCTGAGAAATTATTATCAGTTTCCATCCCTCCAACATTTTAATGTTTCCATTTCATCATTTTAATCTCAATAATCTTGTGGTATAGATAACTTGCCCCTTGGATCACACTTGATGTTGTTGTTCAATTAAAGCCTAGATATGACTCCATAGCCCAATGGACTAAAAACCAGCGTTATATCTATCTGTCTGCCAAAACCGTTCTATTTGCTTGCAACTTCTCACTTTTGAAACTTTGTGCACTTAGGACTTTCCCCTCAAGTAACATTTCATGCTCAACCATCCAAAACAAAACAAAACCCTTGGCCTTCATAACTAGCCTAATATCATTACCTTAAGCTTTTCAAAGACAATATCCATCTTTGTACATAATGGAGAGATCCCTCTCCGGATTCAGGAGGGCTAGATCCTAGAATCCCAAAGTTGGTTGAAATGATGTTAACTCTGTGATTGGACTCTCCCAATCTTGCTAATAAATTACAGAGACCTAACATTTCTGGCGACTCCACTGGGGATACTTTAACTCAAAATCTCTGGTTCCATGACAATTGTTCTATTTTGCAGCTGAAGCCACCAGAACCTAACATTTCTGGCGACTCCGCTGGGGAACAGAGTGTTTTTAATACCTTTTAGAGGCCTCAGAAAACCCTTTATTCGAGAACATTTTGGGAGTAAAAAGCAGCCTTTTCAAGCACTACCAAGAAATGGTAATCATGATGGAGCTTGTTTGAATTAGTGACAAACTAGGTAAACCCTAGGTTTCTCTTAAGACTTCATCTAACCTTGAAAAATCAGCTGGCTTAGCCATAAGAGTAGACTGCCTTTGTCTCAAAACCTTAGCTAAGTTTTGAAACAAAGTTAGGACATTCTTAACAACCACAAAACTGAAAAATTATTTAGAAAAACCTAAAAATATTTCAGATTGGAATTAAATAAACATGGTGGTGGACCATAAGACCTTTTACCTCTGAAAGGAGCTAAAAATTTCCACTTGGCGACTCCACAATCCTAGCAGACCTTAAGACTCCACTGGGAAGAACCTTTATCATTATAAAATCATTCAAACTCAGTCATAGGACTGTGGGATTTAAAATTGTAAAAACAGATTGGTTAACCTCTCCAAGATTGTCATATCTGGTTGAACTTTTCTTGTTTTAGGTCTAAACAACATAGCATAGTGGCTTCTAAAAAGATTCACACTAAAGCCCACCCAGACCCTAACCCACCTGAGATAGTTGATAATCCAGAAAGTATCCTTTGGAAGTCTCCTAAGGTTAAATTATTAACTGTTTTCAGATCACCCTTGAGAGCTAATTCAGTCCATGAAAATCTTTCAGCTCTGCAACAATCACAAACCGACTTAGTGAACCCATTTAGGACTAGGTCATTTGATGATATAATCCAGTTAGACTCTGAATCTTCACTTTCATCTCCTGAAACAAGTGAACATCCTGGTAGCAGGGAAACAACACCTCCTGATTTACATTTCCTTCACAATCTAGGTGTCTCTCATCCAAGATCATCTCAACAGTCTACTCCTGGTCCATCCACTTCTACTCACCCTACATCCACTGTTCAAACCACTTCACCTCAGCCCACTTTCCCTTTTGTAAATCCACCTCCACCTCCTGCCATGGCAACATGGTATGCTCCCTTAGTCCTTCCTGTACCATTAGTCAATCTTCCACAGGACTATGAGTCCAAAATTCCATTGTATGATGCTAGCAATACTATAATAGCATCTCAACATGTGGACAAGATGAATGACTACTTTGACAGAAACGAAATTGATGATGATTCTGTCAAGTTGAGACTATTTGCTCAAAGTTTGGGGGGAGAAGTAAGAAAATGGTTTAAAGGTTTAACCCCCCATAGTATTAACGATCTCCAAGCCTTCCATCAAACATTCTTAAACAAATGGGAAGTAAGAAAGAATCCTCTCCAAGTCCTTGCTGACTATAACAATCTCCATAGGAACCCTGGGGAAAGTGTACAATCTTATTGTACCAGATTTAACAGCGTCTATAATGCACTTTCCCTTGAACTAAAACCTCCTCAGGGCTCAGCTTTAAACAAATTTCCTGAAGGGTTTGATCTAGACATGACATATTCACTTAGAGAAAGAGTTTTTGCAACTCTTGAAGACATGCAAAGGGGTGCTCTTTCTGTGGAAGTGAACTTGATGGAGAAAAGAGCAAGAATGAAGAGCGAGAAGAGAGTATCTTTTAGAGAGGAATCCACACCTTCTACTTCCAACTCAAAAATGGAGAGAATGATGGAAGAAATGATGAAAGAGATGAGAATAATTAAGAGAGCACAAGTAAATCAAAATCAAACTGCTCCTCAAAATAGGAACCAGAATCAGAATGTTAGAAGGAACCAACCTCCAAACAGACCCAGGGAAGATGATCAACAGATCACCCCTCCCTTTCATCAAAACTATGTAAGTGAGGTTGAAGAAACAGAAGACATAATAGAGCCAGAGGATATCAACATGTTTGGGGAAGAGGATGATGACTTTGAGGTTCATTATGATAATAAACAAGGTCTTTACACACCTTACGACGACAAAAGAGATCATAATGAAAATTATTATCAGGACATGGAAAATGTCGTCATAGAACCTCAAAGAGAATATGACCTTAGAAGCAAGACCAGTCAACAAGCCCCCAACACCAAAACCTTTGACAAATCCTCTCAAAGCAGCACCGCAGCTAAACCCAAAACAGCCTAACAAAAAGACAAAACAGTGGTTGTTAATTCTGATAAGGATAAGGAGAAAAACACTCAAAATTCTGAAAAACAGAGTGAAGACATCAGCAGTACTAACACTTCAGCTAGTACTCCTTCTACAACAGTTGTGTCAAGTAAAACAAATCAGCAAGCTGTAATTGTTGATAGAGTGATAGCTAATAAGGTTGAAACAAGTGCTTCAAAGAATCAAACCCCTTTCAGCCTTGAACAGGAAATCTTAAAGATCAAAATCTCTGTTCCATTAACTGAGTTAGTTGCCCAACATGTATATAGGAACCAAATTTTGAAGGCTTTAAATATAGAGGAAAATGGAGATACAGTTAATCTTAGTGACGACCTACCAGAGTTGATTTTTGGCCCTAAGATTGAAGGGAAGTTTCAAGAAGGACCAATTCCTCCCTTTTATGTGAGTTTGAACATTCATGACAAAATTCTACACAACGCTATGCATGATTCTGGGGCTTCTCATAATTTAATGCCTAAAGCTGTGATGGAGAGCCTTGGTTTAGAAATTACCAGACCCTACAAAGACCTATACTCCTTTGACTCAAATAGAGTAAAATGTCTAGGATTGATCAAATACCTCTGTGTTAACCTAGCCCAGATTCCAGCCAAATGTTTACTCATGGACATTGTTGTGGCTGATGTCCCCCCAAAGTATGGAATGCTATTATCAAGATCCCGGGGAGCTAAGTTACAGGGGACTATGCAGATGGACATGACATATGCGACCATCCCGGTTTTCAATCAGACCAGAAGACTCTACAGGGAGTCTCATATGCAATACACGGTTACAAGTCAAGACAGACCACGAAACTCTCCTATATATTCTGTCAATACAGGCCTTGATTCTTTTATCATGTTTAACAATGAAACTCCTAGCGAGCAAGTCACTTTAACAGAATTAAAGGCCGACAGGGAAGAAGAGTATAATAACGCAGAAGTGTCCAAACAGTTTGCCACATGTGAAAACATTAGTAAACAAAGCATAGGTCTTGATTTACCGGTTATGAGTCCATTGTTTTTAGGACTTAACAACCCAAAAAATACCCCTAACATGTCTGGCATCATCCCTCAATCTATCGAAGAATTTGAGGAGTCAAAACAAATTCAATTGGGTGCTGCTAATCATGAACAGTCAGAAGGCACCATAGTTAAAAAGGACAATCGCCAAACAGACGAAACCGAAGACAGTCCTTTATGGAATATGTATTTTGATGGGTCATGCACTAGAAATAATGCTGGTGCAGGGGTTTGGATCATTAACACTGAAAACAACCACACAGAATGCATCTCATGCAAATTAAACTTTCAGTGTTCCAACAACATAACAGAATATGAATCCCTTCTCTTAGGCTTGCATCTCTTGAAGAAATTAGGAGCCAGAAGAATTAATGTGTACGGGGATTCTGAGTTAATCATTAGGCAAATCAATGGGGAGTATAATGCGAATCATCCCAGACTTAGAGCCTATCGGAATGATGTCATGGATCTGTTGACAACATTTGAGGAGTCAAACCCGAGTTTCATCCCAAGGAAAAAGAACATTATGGCCCACAATTTAGCTTTTGCGGCCAGGACATGTCTAACGCCATATGAGACTGGAGACAACACAACTCCGATAAAATTTAGACCGGCAGTGCCTGATAACGAAAAATATTGGCAAGTGTTTAACAATGACAAAAAAATAGAAGCTTCATGCAATTTAGAAATGAGTTCGAACTGCACAGTTCAGATTCAGATTATGATACAGACTGCGGTGAAGAAAAATTTCTTGGTGAAGAAGAATCGTCTCCTCAACCTGCCAATATTAACCTATTGTCTAGCAAACTTAGGAGCAAAACAGAATTAAGTGCAGAGTTAGAAACGGAAGAATTACAAACTCTGCATTCTAAAGATGAAAATTTTCCAAGTGGTCTAACGCCTTTAGAGGAGTTGTTCGATTTTAACGATGTGGCCAATAAACCAAAACTGGAACCTGTAGAGACTGAAGTAGAGGAGTGCAATATAGGCAGTGAGGAAAAGCCGAAAATGATCAAACTGTCCAAAACTTTGCCAGCTCACATTAAACTCAAATACATAGAGATGTTCAAAGAATTTTTTGATGTTTTCGCATGGAGTTACGAAGATCTTAAATCCTATGACACCGAAATAATACAGCACAAAATCCCTCTTAAAGAAAACCAAAAACCATTCAAACAGAAACTGCGCAGAATAAACCCTGTCCAGTTGCCATTGGTTAAGAAGGAAATCATGAAGATGCACGATGCTGGCATTATTGTCCCTATTAGATATTCTGAGTGGGTATCTAATCTGGTGTCCGTTAGGAAGAAGACTGGAGAAATCAGGCTTTGTATAGACTTTAGAGACTTAAACAAAGCTTCGTTAAAGGACAACTACCCTTTACCAAAAATGGATCACATTTTACAAAGGGTGGTGGGGTCTAAAATGATTTCGTTGCTTGATGGCTATTCAGGGTATAATCGGATTTTAGTTCACCCTGCTGATCAATTAAAGACAACTTTCACTACTCCATGGGGCACTTTCATGTATGTGAAGATGCCTTTTGGTCTAATGAACGCTGGAGCAACCTTTCAGAGAGCCATGGACATAGCATTCTCGGAAGAATTGGGCTTCTTCATCATTATCTATCTAGATGATGTCACTTTGTTTTCAAAAACAGATGAAGAACATTTAGAACATTTGAGAAAAGTTTTCGAGAAGTGCAAAAGGTTTGGAATATCTTTAAACCCTAAGAAGACACTATTTGGTCTCCAAGAAGGTAAGCTTCTTGGACACATTATTTCATAAGAGGGTATAAAGATAGATCCAAAGAGGATTGAGGCTATATTGCAAATCTCTCATCCTCGAAATATCAAGGAGTTGCAGTCTTTCATTGGAAATATTAACTTTTTGAGAAGGTTCATCCCTAACTTGGCAGAGCTCCTTAGAAATATCACAAACATGTTGAAGAAGGAGCAAGGGATAAAATGGACCTTGGAAGCAAAGACATCTTTTGAGCTGGTGAAACAAGCATTAACCAAAACACCGGTTCTCATAAGCCCCGATTTTTCAAAAGATTTTTATATCTTCTCGTTTGCATCAGAACATACCATTGCTGCTGTCCTTTTACAGAAAAATCCACAAGGACAAGAGCAGCCTATTTCATTCTTTAGCAAGGCATTGAGGGATGCCCCTTTGAAGTATAATATTATGGAAAAGCAAGCTTTTGCTTTGGTTAAAGCATTGAAAGACTTCAGAGTATACATCCTTCACTCACACATCATTTCCTTTGTCCCTAATTCAGTGGTTAAAGACATTCTAACACAGGACCCAGATGGTAAGAGAGGTAAGTGGATTGATGTTATTCTCGAATATGATTTAGAGATAAAACCCACTAAACTCATCAAAGGCCAAGGTCTAGCTAGATTAATGGCTGAATCCAATTTTGAATTTCTTGATATTAATATGATTAATGCTTTGGACAGCCAAGAAGAATTCTCAACTCCCATTATTGAAAACCATTTTATGAATTCTCCTTGGTATGCTGATATCGTTTATGTTTTGCTTAATTTAAATACACCTCCCGGTTTGTCGAAAACAAAGGCAAGGTTCTTAAAACTGAAAGCAGTAAACTATTGCATTGTAGATAGGTGTCTTTATTGGAAAAATGCTAGTGGTATATTGCTTAAATGTTTGCCCGAGTTTGATGCAGAGAAGGTTAAGCAGGAATTTCATGAAGGAGAGTGTGGGAGTCATTTATATTGGAAGTCAACAGCCAACAAAATTTTGAGGGCTGGTTTCTATTGGCCTACTCTTTTTCCTGATGTACACAAGATGACCACTACTTGCCATAAATGCCAACTATTCGAAGGCAAAAGAAAATTGTTACCCCTTCCTCTGCATCCAATCACTGTTGAAGCCCCATTTCAACAGTGGGGACTTGACTTCATAGGTGAAATCCATCCCTCATCTTCTGCCCAGCATAGATGGATCCTTACCGCCACAGACTATTTCACTAAGTGGATAGAAGCCATTCCTTGTAGGCAAGCCAATGATTCAGTTATTATAAAGTTCATAGAAACCAATATCCTCTCCAGATTTGGTTGTCCTACCAAGATCATCACAGATAATGCAACAGCGTTTGGATCAAAGAAAATGGTTGACTTCTGTCATAAATACCAGATAACACTAGGGCATTCCACAGCCTATTACCCTCAAGGTAATGGACTTGCAGAATCTTCCAATAAAATCTTAGTGAACATAATCAAGAAACTGTTGGAGGACAATAAAAAGTCTTGGCACACAAAGCTAGTCCATGCACTTTGGGCTGACAGATTAACTTTGAAGAAATCTATTGGTATGTCACCTTTTCATCTTGTGTATGGTACAGATGCAATATTTCCTAATAGCCTTGGTGTACCAGTTATGAAGTTTATCCAAGAATTGCATACTGAAGATAATGACATGATTAGAAGAATAAATCAGACCATTCATCTTCAGCAAATCAGAGAGGAAGTGTACAACAAAACATTGCAGAAACAGGACAGCATTAAGAAGCTTTTTGACAGAAGAACAAAGGCCAGCAATTTCAAGATTGGGGACAAAGTTTTAAAGTGGGACTCAAAAAGAGAAGATAAGGGAAAGCATGGTAAATTCGACAATCTATGGCTTGGCCCTTACTCTATTCATTCAGTTGCTGGAAACAATGCATTCTTCTTACAAGAGCTGAATGGAACAGAATTGTTTGGGGGTCCTGTCAATGGCAGGATGCTCAAGCATTACTTCTCTTGATTCATGATATGTTTTTAAGCCTTCTTTTTTCTTTTTTCCATTGTAAACATTTCATCCATCATTGCATTCAAAGTTATGAAAAATCAAAAAATACAAAAACAAAGAAAGAAAGAAAAGAGGGCAGAAATGAAAAACAAGAAAGGCACAGCCTCATGCCAAAAAGAGAAATAAATCTGAAAGTGTGCAAGCTTAAATGCCACTCCTGCAAAACACACTTCTAGTTCAAAATGTTTAATCTTGACTAATTAGCTTTCAATTTTCTGCTAATAGGGTAGTGAATTTGATTTACCAAACCGTTTAATCTTGGCTTATCAGTAGATAGATTAGGATAGAAATTAAGGTTCAAACAAACTCAAAATCTGAACCAAAGTTTCCAAAGAGAGATGACTCAAAACTGTTTTATTTTCTCAGTCATAAAAAAGGAAAAACTGGTTCTAATTTACTCAAAATCTGAATCAGATATCAAGAAAGAGACAGCTCAAAACAAAATTAAAAACAAAGCTGTAAAGAAGAGAGAAGGCCATAATAAGAAGCTTTCAGATCTTAAGCCTTCAATTTTTGATGTTCAATTTCCGCAAATAATAATCTATGTGCAGCTTGTTTTTATGCCATAGATCATAGCAAGTCGAACAGCTCAATATTGACTTGACTATTTTTAAATTTCTGTTGTAGAATTTAGAGAATGAAAGTTTGTTGGACTGTTTAATCCCAACAGACTGTAGACTAGGTAGAGAAATATCTGAGCTCAACTGTTTAATATGAGTTCAGGGAGAAATAAGGATTAGAAATAGATTATATTTCCTACTTTCAAAAGAATAAAATGTTGTGAATAGAGTTTGCCAATCCAAGTGCACTCTGATGAAGAAAAAATGCTAGATATGTAGGATTGGGTAGGTAGCAAGCTGGTTGATAAAGGTCCATTGTTTTTATGGCTGCCAAATATGTTTTTAGAAGAAGATCGTTCAATCACAGAAGGACATCCCAATGGATGAGGCAACTGATCAGCCTCCCAGAAATCAAGTCTGAATTCTTGAGGCCTTCAAGAAGGCACCATCCCCAAGTGGAGCCACTATTAGCCACCTATAATATTTTGTTATACCAAAAGGTGGCTAAGATATTTTTTGAGCCTCCAAGGAACAAATTTTATCACTAAAAATTGTTGGCCCTTGAAGTCTCTTTAAGGTCTCATGCCTCTGTCCCAAATCCTCATTTGCTGTCCCATTTTATACTCAGAAAATTCTGCTGATTCCAAATGAAAGACTGCTGAAAGACCATCATTTTCCCTCTTCTCAAACCTTTCATCTGCTCCCCTTTTTCTCCATCAAAACTGCCTTGTTTTCATAAGTCCTCTTCTTTCCATTTATGAAAAATTCCCCTTTCCATAGTTGAAAACTCACTTTTCAACTATTTTGGAACCCCCATTTCCATTAAAAAACCAAGCGCTAACCCTGTTCGGCGCTCATCACATCGGAAGTATCCAAATGCGCGAGACTTGTGCTCTATTCAAAAGTTCCGATTGCGATCATAATTTGGTTTGAAATGTTCCGATGCGATTAATCCTTTGTAAATACAAAAACCCGATCGCATTGTTTATTTAATATATCCAGTAAGCCCGCCTCCGGCGCTTAAAACATTGTAAATTTTCATTACTATTCTGCTTTTTCCTTTATAAAACCCAAGAACCCGCTTATCCAAATTTTCAACTTAAAAGCTTGAAGTCACGTGTTAAATATAAAATGGTTAGATTAAAAAGACCGATCGCGCAATCGTAATCGGGAAAATTTCAATGGGTTGATCGAAAAGACTAGGCCCGCAGTTTCGATTGCGATTAGGCCCGCAGTTTCGATTGCGATTAGGCCCGCCGTTTCGATTGCGATCCTTCGATTGAATCTGGACAGTCCACGTGTCCATATCGGACGGTCCAAAACTACTCCTCCTTATTCTTCTCCCGCTATCCTTTTTTCTTTTCTATGCAGATCTCCACCGTTGGTTGCCTTCATCCGACGGCTTCGCTCCTCCCCCGCCATCTGAAGCAGTTTAAACCTATTTCCGCAGGATTTCTTAACTATTTTTGTGTTTTGCAGGTGTTTTAATGGTTTTCCATTGTATAATGAAAGAAAGCCAAAGGGTTGGGAAATACGTTTCCTGTGCCTTCGAGCTGTTAAAGGGAACCATTCACACGGTTGGATTCGATGATTTGTCAATGTTTCATGAGCATTGATGCCGAAAAGCCCAGCGCGGCCCTGCACATCGACAAGACACTGTTTTATTCGAAAGAAGAGTTAAAGAGTATCAGTTTTGAGAATAAAGCACAACAGAAGAAGATTGAAGACAATATTACGGGGATTACGACTAAGACAGTTATCAAAAGCCTAATCCCCGACTCAAAACACTATTTAAGAAAATCATAAATGTTTTGATGACAGAAAGATTTTCCACCGCTTCAACTGAGGCGAATTGATTCCTCAACTACTACAAAGAGCCACCTGTTGCCTCAAACCTTTCAAACAGAGGCCGAAGTTATTGATTCAGGAAATATCTGCCTCCAGCGCTGCCAAGAAGTTAATTCTGCCAAAGGAGTGTAATAGAAAATAGCTGCAGAGTTGCTCCAGACAGAACATAGAGCCTCAAAGTCAAATAAATCTCCCACCGAGCTTTGATATTAATTGTAAAACATTAATACAGTGATCCACCTGTACACTTCTCCATCGAACCCCTCAAGAGACCGAGAAGTCATTTAATCTGTATTAATGGTTCACTAGATACTTTTGTTAGTTCTCACCTCCTCATCTTCCTATAAGTACTTCTGCATAAGATGAGAAGGTGGGTTTCTGTTTGATCACAAGTTGTAATATTGAAACTCTCTGAAATAAATATACGAGTCTGTTGAAGTTGAAAATAATTTGGAGTCTTGGATGTCTTGATGATGCCGTTGCATGTCTGTTCCTGAGAAGGCTCTATCATTTGATCCATGAGCTTGGCTGTTGGTGAAGTGCTCTGAACTGTTAAATGTTTTTTCCTTTTTTTCATTATGTTCCATAATTTCTTACTACAGTAGGCTGAAATTTTTAGGCTAAGAAATGACTCCTGGAAGCACCTTAGACTTGTTCACCCTTCACTGTTTTATGTTTTCTTCTGCTGAAGTATTTTAGAGGCTTTAAAACTTCTCTTTAGTCTTCATGCTCGTTTATTTCCTTGATAGCTCAAATAGTTGGTTTCAGCATGTTATGGTTCTCCCTGCTTGTCTGCCATCACTTGAAAGTCGTTATTGAAATCTCCCTTCGAAGTACCATTGTCTTAAGTTAACCAAAGAGGTCAGTTTTGATCTTACCCTTTGCTCCTGCTTAAACAGTTGTTTTGAAGGTCTTTATAGTTGCAAACACAGATGTTATTTAGGTGTTCCCTCTTCTATGAATGCAACTATCAGTAAATCTTTTATGTTTTCTAAATCCTTTAAAATAAGATCTTTGAGGAAATAGGGTGTTCCCCGAATCTTAGATTTCATTTTAGAAGTTGTCTTGAAATCATTATTTGCTTAAAGAATGTGTGTAGAATTTATGGTTAGCCCTGTCTATCAAATATCTCTTTATTGATAAGTCATGTTTCTCAAGTTCCCTTTGTTGAGAATTAAATTTCTTTTTCCAAATCATTAATGTCCATCTCATTCCAAAACAAAGGATCCTGTGGCCAAGTTAGATTTGCCCTTTGATATCCCATATCCCTTGAAGAGTTTGTCATGATCTTATTTTGACTCCATTACCCAATGAACCAGATATTTCCTCTTTCTGTCTATCTTTCTTAGACCTTTCATTTTCCACTGTATCAACTCAACCCAACCAAACAAACATCTGCACGTAATAACTAGTCTAAAATCCATAACCAAAGCAAACAAGATAAATCTTTGCAAACAAATATTTGAGAGATCCCTCTCTGAGAACAGGAGGACTAGATCCTGGAACTCTAAAGATTGGTTATGATGTTGCCTTGTCTTTTTATTTTCCAAACTGTCAAAAAACGGGATACCAACATGGACTGCACTATTTGACCAAATCAACCATCATGTCTAGGTGCAATGTACACCTTTAATCAAGTGTGCTTTGTTTGCACATCATCCTCCATCACTTTATCTGAATGTATCGTGATATTTTTTTTGACATATTCAAGATATTAGTTGACTGAATCAACCTCCATGATCTATCTCATTAATGAGACAATTTCTCCAATTTCATTCACATTAGTGCTCAACTACTTTGTTATGCAGATCTATGCTTAATTAATCCACATTCACACACACAAAAGTAGATATTTATTCATATTGAGGATTTTGGGTCCCTCCACCCTTTTATTTACTTAATTCATTAAGAAAATGAAGGACTCTAATATTCCAAATATGATGTGAAAATTTTGGAATATTACAAAGATCGTGAAGGACTACTCTCCCGACAGCCCTCTCTACTGGCTCATTTGCTACACGCTCTGATTCCTCCACTGGTTGAACTCGACCAACATCTGCATTACATAAAAAATTTATTTTAGTCTTGGGAAAACATAAAAAATACAAAAAAATTGTATAAACCTTAGAAAAATAAAAAAAATGGTCAAAAAATTCTTACCCATTGCACCCCACTAAGCATCTTCTGGTAAAGCTAAAGCTGGATCTCCTCGGAAATCAATGCTTGTGTGTGCATACTTATCAGTGGCTAAAATCTGTCACTGGAACTAGGTGAAGAACATAGTTGAGAACACAATGGTCGATTAGCCTACATGCCTACCCATTATCTCTACCCATCTATGCATCCTCGGATCTCTAAGATTAGACACATCCAGTGTCACATGCTATGGCTGCATCAGTGGAATCCATTCTAAGGCAAATGATATGAGGATTGAACCATAAATGAAGTTATTCTTCCTTCCTCCCTTTGATTTGTGCAGTTATTATTTTATTTGAGAAAGTATAGCTTCAGACCAGTTGAAGACTGTTGGCTCCATACACTCTAACGCGTACTGCATATACGATCTATTCACTACATGTAGTGTAATGGTGCCAGCAAGTTTTGCGATCATGAAAATGATGGTTCTAAAAGGAAAATCTCTAACATCCCAGAAGTTTATCTTTCCATATTTTCTTGGCTCTGCCCTTGATAATAATGTTGCAAAAAATAATCTCTCACAGTCTCTTCTCCAAAAATAGACCCCAAGAGCGAAATAGGAAAGCCTCTCCTTGACAAACCTGTGAGAAAATATACATCCTCTACTATTATGGGAACCACTTGGTTCTTAATATGAAATTCATCAATAGCTGGATCCCATGATCAAACTAAGAAATCCAAGAGTTCTATTTGTTGCCTCATCCCTGACAACCAGAAGTACTTTAACAGTCCACAATCCCTTAGGGCTCTTACTATTCTCAGATCATTTAGGTCAATCATATCCTATTATTCATGCTCTCTTTCCCTCCATGTAATCATCACTGTAATCCGATGAAAACCTAAAATATAACCATAAAAACCATTACACTACATTCAATGCAACAAATTGGGAAAATTTTGGGCATGATGCAAAAATAAGAAATGAAGATTGCGCCCAACGAAACCCTGGACAAGAGATAATGTGTCGTATATGCAACTAGCCTTCATTTTAGCTTCTATGCAATGCACCATTCGATTTCCAAGGGTGCGTTGCCATATTTAGGAGAATAATTTACCCTAGGGACCACAAAACCATAAAAATTTGCACTGAAAGGAAATGAAATGATTACTGAGGGAAAGAGAGGGTTCAAGGCACTAACCTGGATCAAATGACAATGAAATCCATCCACAAAAATGATCACAATTAGCAGCTGATGTTCGGGGGAAAAATCAAGTTCAGAGCTCCAAAATGCAAATGGTAACTATGGAATGGTAAAAATGAATAGTAAAAACTTTTTTTAATAGTCATTTAATTGTTTGCAAATCATATTTATTGCTATGACTATGGTTTTATTATGTTTTTATCATGAAATGGGTATTTTTAATCCATTTGATGTTGTTATGAACATGCCTTACAATTGATGAACAGATTAGTCGTGAAGATTTATTTCAAGAATGATTTGACCACAAGGCATACTTTTTCTCCTTATTTTTCAACATTTTTTAAAAATGAAAAATGATTTGAAGCACACTTTTATCTTTTTTTCAAGCTTCTATAACATTGAAAAAGGAACCCCTAGAGTCTTCTTTCAGCTCTTTTCAGACTCCAATAATGTGAAAATATTGTCGAGCACTTGTCTTTTCGAGCTCGTAAAAGTAAATGAATTGATATCTACTCAGTATAAGTTTAACCCTTTTCTAGACTGAGATATATTATTTATGAAAAAGGAATACATTGGTCAAACATGGATAAAGAGGTTCTCTCAGATATTATTTTACACTTTTTCAGATCTGAGCGACAACTTTACAAAAAAATACTTGTGGAGTTTTCTTTCGTCTTCTTTTTCAAACTCTCTAAAAATGAAAAAGGAATGGGCTGTCACTATCATTAAGCTCGTTAAAACATAAAATAGCGACAAGCTTGTCAATCATGGCAAGAATTGAGTTTCATTCATTGCTAGACTCTTTAAATTATTAAATAGAGACACTCTATTTGCCCAAAGGGTTAAATTAAAGATCAAGAAAATGTTATCCTCCTAAAGCTTGTTAAAAAATAAAGAGGTACAGGTCGATAAATGACCGGGGAAAATTTGGGAAAGTGAACATAACTTTTTACGGTAGCAGGTCGATCTTGAACATGACAATTCACTCCATCACTGTGACTATTTGGGTTGGGTAATCTTCTTGACAGTTCATTCATACCTATGATTCATCATACATTCACTTCGGTTTTGGGTCAATGCTGCCAACTCATCTCAAGGTCACCGATATGTTCAAGAGAAGTCATCCAGTGAATGCTCATCCTTTTGCAATACTCATAAACATTCATTCTCATGACAATCATCCCTGAACATTTCTATATCAAGTCATAATTTTGTCTCTGGAATTAGTAACTCCCGTTTCACAATAAGGTGGCTTCCTATCAATGAAAAATCATTATCCAGGAAGTTCACTTAGAAACATCATATTCTAGTACCATGAGGCTTGTTACAACATCGAAAAGATCCTCGCTTCCAGACTTTTGACCGAAATATTTTTTTTGCCGTTCGACATCAAATAATCTATTCACACCTTAAAAAACGTATTGTAGTACCTTGAGGGCCATTGACATCAATGGTGGTTCTATCAAGTTTGTTAATAGCTCACATCATTGGCTAGTAATCAAACAATGTCTTTCCATGTTTGACTACAAATCATATATTTGCATGGCTAGACTTGTACCCGAATGATCGAGTGAGCGAGATAAGAAGACCCCAGATCTAGTTTCTGCCATCTGGGCTATGATTTCAGGATTTTTGTACACATCATCTGTATGGTGACCTTACATATAGATCGTCATCTGAACATGGGCCTATATCTGTAGGCATGTCTGTATTGGGCAACATTCCAATGTAGAGAAATTTCTGAATTATGTACATGTTATTAGAAATTTTATGTGATGAGCATGGGAATGCCTTCCCTAAGAAATTTATGATCAAGAGGATATATCATGATGTAATTTATTTTAATATTTATGCAAGTCGCCACTATGCTTCATCTCCAGCCCATCATAGTGTAAAGCATCTCAATCAAAATATTGTTATTATTATTCTGACTTCATGCTTTAGGAGGAAATTTTTATAGGTCAATTTGGGCACCATTCCCAATGACTAGGTTAACTGGAAATCATATTTAGAACCAATGAATAGGTTCTATCATCCCCTATCATTTCAGTTGCTACATGCCCTAAGACAAAGAAAAGGAGAAAACATCCATGAATTTCATTGCAAACGTTTCCAAGATTTGAATTTTATATTATATCATATGAGAGCTCACCAACACTGCCTCTAAAAGGAATCAGTGCATTGTGTATGCAAGCAACCCCACTCAAGGGTTCTTTTCAAAGCACTTCCTGACACTCATGGGTGCATTGGTCACATTGGAAGCGAAATTCTAATTGTTCTAGAATCTCCACTTGGCTAATGCCTTCTAGAAGAGTTCACATGTGTCAAAATTAAAATCCATGTGTCCATTTGATACCTCTAATACTAGGAACATGTATTTCCTATTATTATAAATTCATTGATTGTAAAACTACCTTCAGCTCCTCTATAAATTGAGCACAGATCCTAGTATTTGATAAGGAAGAATTTGAGTAGAGAAATTGTTGGAGAGGTAAATCCCCTCTGCGGACAGAGGAGATCCCTACTAGTCCAAATCGGGTCTAGCAACAATCAATCACGCAGTGACGCAGGTCTCTAGTTACAAAAATGATAAAACATAATGATTTTCCTACCTCGGGTCCTACGCAATGGCCGTCGAAGAAAGGATGATGCTTCCCATCCTTCACTTGGCAAATCACGATCCTTCTGCTTTAACACATCCGAACACCTGCACACATGTGAAGAAACACAATGATACACAACATAGAATCTAAATCTTGTAACCATACATCAGTCAGAGAGGATGTAATTCATTGCATCAAAGATAAAGACACATGAATGAAACCATAATTAAAGTCACTTATCATTATAATAACGAAAGAAAGATACAAGCCAAAGCTCTGATGTCGGATCTTCCTTTGATGGGGCTGATAGTGGAGCATGTCTCAATGAAGCTCGTCAGAAAGGGGACAAAGCTCTCTCTCTTTGGCTTGGCTCTCAAAGGTTGTCTGGCGATAGTCTCCTTCCTACAGATTCAGCTCTTGCTTCTCTAGCTTGCTAAGGGAAAATGGCAAGCTTATATAGATGGTAGAAGGGGATTTGGGATCCCTAAAATTGTGGGATTGGCCCTATCCTCAAGGAAGCTTCCATGATAGGTGGAAAACCACCTCCCATACATGGAGATTCGGAGCTAAACCTCCCAACTCATTTTATAGGCTCGTTCAGGAGTTCGTTGGAATCAAAATTCCACCATTTATTTTTTAAAAACAATCCTTATTAAGCTTGGCGCGATCAAGACACTGGGAAAGAGTGCCAGTTGGCACGCCCTCTTTGGTGGATTTTCCCCATTGGCACGAGGGTTGAACTGGGTGGTCCCGCCAAGGCCAAAAGATCAGTTTTTAGGGTTTTTGAAGGGAAAATTTCTTCAGAGGAATGATTTTCCTTGTCAGGGGGGATGCCATGAAAGTGGTTTTAGGTTATGTCACTTCTCACAGGTCAGGGAAAAGGCCCTCCAATGTACGAGAAGGGGGATTGCAGGGATAGTGAAAAATTACTGTGTAACAAATTCCCCCTAAAGCATGAGGCCTGAGAGAGAAAGGGGTGAAATTATTTATGAGAACGTGCCCGACTGAAAAAAATGCTGTCAGAAAACCTATGTAGACAAATACAACTGATATCTCAAATACATGATGTGTGGTATGGGTGCAACCATCCATAATAGAGTATACAATAACCAGGATCCAAGGTATGGACGCAGCCATCCAGTAAGGATCAGTAAATAGACTCAGGTATGGTCGTATCCATCCAATCAATGATTCATGTAACCAATCATGATAATCCATAAAATCCATATCCTGGATTCCATTAGACAAAACCCAGGGTCTTGCATTCCATCTCGACCCGAACAGAGTACAAGTTCAAGCATACGAATATGTGAGTTGAAGTCGAACATGCAAGAAAATCGTCTGATTACCAGCCAATAATGAAAGTCATTAACAGATGCGAGAGCTACCACCAATGATAAGGATGGCCCTCAAGGTACTATAGGTACAATCCACGGAATGTGAACAGTGAGTTGACGTCGAACACCCGCAGAATCATTCGATCGAAGGCTAGTGATGAAAACCTTGCGTTGAATGTGAAGAACCTGCCATTGAGGCATGCAGGCTCCAAGGTACCTGAAGGGAGTCTCTAGATCAACTTCCCGGATAATGATCTGAAGTCGACAGGAAGTGACCTTGATCGAAGGTGGGCCATAGTGTTTCCCACATCATCGACACAATACAAAGGAACATAATGTTTGTGAATCAGGATTAGTAGAGAATCAGAGGGAGGTTGAAAACTACAGAGGCCAACTTCTCTTGAACATATCGGCAGGATGACACTGGATTTGGCAGTATTTGACATCAAAGGATTTGAGGTCATGATGACGAGGCAAAGAGCAGATGAGAAGTCAAAAGGATTACCCAAACCCATGGAGGAAAGAAAGAAACGAGATGAGATGTCCCCAACCTGACACAAATGTAGACATGTACCATGTTCAAGAGCGACATACTACTGACACGACGATGATACCGGTTCCATTTTCCCCCCACCATTTCTGGCGAGTACCCCAATTATTTTTGAAAACAAGCTTGAAGGGGATAGCATATTCTTGCAATATAAGTTTGTCCTTCGGACAAATCCAACCTAGTACATTTAACGAGCCCTAGGAAGGAGGAACTCGAGTAACATCATTACAACGGAGTCCGATGTCATAAATTTTTAATGAGTCTGACAAAGGAAGAACTCAGTGTCTTTTCATGTTTAGAGAGTTTGTAAAGACAACAGAAAAGAAAAATCCAACAGTCCCTTTTCGTAGATAGTCTCGCAGATCCGAAAAGTTAGAAAACTATGTCTTAGAGAACCTCCTAGTCGTGATAGGCTAGGGTATTCCTTTTTCATAAATAATCTATCCCAGCCCGAAAAAGGGGTAAATGTATACTGGGTAGATGTCGTTTCGTAGCCAATTTAATGAGTTTGAAATGACAAGTGACTCGGCAATATTTTCAATTTTAGAGATTCAGAAAAGAGCTGAAAGATGACTCCTCTTGGAGGAACGAGTGGTATTAAGGGTAGCAACTAGTAATGGTAATGGTGGAACTGCTCAGAACTATTAAAGGTTAAGAGGATGGCTAACAAGACCACTCATCGTAGCAATTCCTCAGGAATGGGTAAAACAACCAAGTGAAGGCATATGATCGGCCAAGAAGATAGTGACAATGGAGTGAGAAAACCAAGGCTCATTTGGAAAAAATAGGCTGATAAAATGGCAATCACAAGAGGTAAAATGGGAATGGTTTCATTTTTACACAAGCTTGAAATCAAGAAAATCTGCTTGAATTTGGTTTCATTTTTACACAAGCTTGAAACAAAGATAAACTATGCTTGAAACTGGTTTCATTTTTACACAAGCTTAAAATGGAAACAAACTATGCTTGAAAAAGTAAGCATGCCCCTAGCATGGTGAAGAAATTCAAGGTACATGCCCCCCAAGCTTTAGTCCATATGAAAGGCAGATGGAGTGAAGGTTCAAATTACGATATTTAGAGAAATACTCGACTAGGATTTTATGAGATCTAATCAAAGACTCGAATTGAACGGGAATGTGTTTCATTATTTTAACAAGGTTGACACATTAAAAGAACTATCCTCAGATGACCTTGTTTCATTTTTTAACGAGGTTGATACAGAAGACAAACTACCCTCGAAACACCTTGTTTCATTTTTTAACGAGCTTGACACAAGAAAACGAACTATGCTCTGACTTGCTTGTTTCATTTTTTAAGGAGCTTGACACAAGAAAATGAACTCTTCTCTGACAACCTTGTTTCATTTTTTAGGGAGCTTGACACAAGCGGATGAAACATGCTCCAGCCACCTTGTTTCATTTTTTAACGAGCTTGACACAAGAAAACAAACTTTGCTCTGAACACCTTGTTTCATTTTTTAACGAGCTTGACACAAGAAAACAAACCTTGCTCTGAAAACCTTGTTTCATTGTTTAAGGGGCTTGACACAAGAAAATGAACTCTGCTCCGACGGTCTTGTTTCATGGTTTAAGGAGTTTGACACAAGAAAAATGAACTCTGCTCTGACTGTCTTGTTTTATTTTTTAAGGAGCTTGACACAAGAAAACGAACTCTGCTCCAACAAACAACTCATCATGATGAATAGGAAGTCATGGCTTCTAAGAGGTTCTCATCCTATGGGAGAAAAACATCTTGGAAATCAGGACCCAATGCCCCCAGCACACGATGCACAAGAGCATCATCACTGAGTATAGGCACGGGGTAGGTAGCCACATAATTGACATGTGGAAAGGATGACACAACCGATAGATACAGATCTGGCAGGGATGATGGTGGACTAGCTGCCATATTAGGACCAAAGAACGCAAGTTGATCGATGGTCATGATCCGACCTTGGTGTGGAAAGCACATCACATGAAAGAGGGAGGAGACAAGTGCTCCCATGGCATAAGTATAATCGCGGCCTAGGAGTAAATTAAAATCTAAGGGGATAGGAACAACCATCACGTCCATATGGACAGTTTTCCCTCCCAAAGTAACAGGAAACTTTGGAAGGATCCCTAATGGTTGAATAATTCCTCTATTAAAATCCAACAAATTTTGCGTAACAGGCACAAGCAGTGGTGAACTGAAATCTTGCCAAGTAGTTGAGGATAAAATACTGACAGACGCGCCTTCGTCTACAAAGGTGTTGGGTATGACCAAATGAGAGGCCTGTACCGTGATCTCAAAGGGCACATAAGAGGGAAGGCGGCATCCTACAAATCGACTCCAATCGAAGGAAGCGACCAAACTACTTGGAGGGGCTACCATCAAACCGAGATGGTATTCCCCTGGTGTTACGGGAGAAGAAGGAGCATCCTCCATGACCCCCATCATGGATTTGGGAGGGGTATCCTCTAGGACCTCCATCATGGGAGGCAGAGGAGCAACTGCTTGAGGTATGGGGACAGGAGAATCTTTCTCCAAGTCTAAGAATCTGAAGAAACAAGAAGAACCTGAGGGGTGTGGGATCCACTCTCAATGGAAAAGACCTAGTGCACCGCAGACGAGGCCAGCTCAACTGATCCCATGACCAATGGTTGGTCGGGAACATATTCCTGAATTTGAATTTCCGGGGGAGTGGGATCGACCAAGGATAACTCTTGACCAATCGTTGAATAAACTAGTGAAGGAATTAAAGAAAGCTATTTGTAACCAGCTGGAAGGCATGGTGCAGAAATAGTCGAGTTGTCCAAAAATCTCTTGGCTTCATCCATATACAGACAAAGGTGAATGGCATGGTGCCCTTCACACAACTTACAGGGATTTGAAAGCTTACCCTGCTTCTTAGGAGCTTTACCAGCACTAGCTGAAGACATGCCCCCAACATGACTCCCGGAAGCCAACGGCAATGGCGGACGACTGTTGGACCATACTTCGAGCACCTTGGAAATTCCAGGGAAATCTCAAAGAATATGGTTTCCCTGGCACAACATGTAAGGGAACTTAACTTTCCGCAGAGGGTTGGATTTTTTATCAAGAGGAGGTGTTTTAGAAGCAGTAGCTGCAGCTTTAGCCTCTCTCTTATCAGACTTCTTCTTCTTTGTCTTCTTCTTCTTCTTCTTAGGCACCTAGTTACTCGAATACAAACTTTCACCAGGAGAAGTAGAAGAGGAGGACGCAAAAATAGGCAAAGAAGGGGAGAGGTCGACCTTGGAATCAACATGGCGTTGTTCAGGCGGAGGGATTGATTGAACAGTAGCTGGGACATTCGGGACCACAGAGGTTGAAAACAACCAAATGGGCAACCCAAAAGTTAACCCAGGAAGGGACAACGTTTCCATATAAGGAGAACCAACATTTCCAAAAGGAGGAAAAGGACTAGGATTCCCATTGGAGGGGATTCCTTGGTTGGTGAACTCCGGAAAAGTTGCCATCAGAAACGACCTGAAAATACACTAAGGACAAAAATTCTAACCAGGAATATTCCATGGGCGATTAATTTTTAAAACATTGAAACAAAAATATACCATTTCATATTTTAAGAGTCAGGAAACAGGAAAAAGGTGACTCTATCGCTTTCAGTTTGGAAACAAGCATGAAAGGACAAGCACTTGACGATATTTTCAAATTTAGGGAGTCAGTAAAGATCAAATTGACTGCTCTGGTAATCTAGGTAATAGGTGTACCAAGTTTCCGTGAACTTCAATATACACCTTGGTGATCAAATGAAAGAGAAATTACCAAGGACTTTCTGTACGTGCAGGTAGTCTCCCTGAATGCTGTGTTCGGTGTATCACAGTTACAAGGTGACAGACTCAGCTGCCTATGGATAACAGGATTGCAACCTAGTGGGGTCTCCCATTATATACTCAATGGTACAGGAAGCACAAGTTCGTACTAGTGTTGTCTAGAGCCAGATGGCGAGCGATAGCTGCTAGGTTTAAAGATGTCGGAACTCGTCTCTAGCCTAGAACACTAAAAATGTTTCGTTAGGTTTCAATGCTTCCTTAGGTTAATTCAATAAATTTTAAATTTGATCTTGAATTATGTCTCGGTTTCAAGGCCCTACCGCATGTCAACTGACAATCTCGTATATGCAACTATATGAGGAAATAAATCTTTCAATTCGATGAATGCTATATAGTTGAGGGAAGAGTGTCAAACAATGATGCAACAAAAAACAACACTGCAAACGAAATTCCTCTAAACTAGATGACTTTCACTATCCAAAATTAATCTAAAACATTCAACGATGTGAATAATGCAACGTAATCTATGCAAAATCCTCTTTTTTGAAAACTATGCAATTGTAATCTATGCACAATTTCCTTTTTTTGAAAGAATAAGAACACACTCAATGCATTTTTCGATGAAAGGAGAATCTACTTAATGAATTCTTTTAATGAAATAGAATGCACTCGATGCGATTTTTAGCTTTCAATCATTAAACAATGTAATCTAAGTTCAATGATGGATCTCAAAAAATACTTTTCAATGCAATGTGATCTAATGCATTTTAACGAAAAGCAAACTATGAGACGAAAACTAAATGAACACAAATTTCCTTAATGAAAGGATGAATGCAAAAGGGATGAAAACAAACACTAAGAATGCAATCGTTGTTTTAAACACTTTGTAACAAAATTCCTCAAAAGGATACAAGAGATATGAGGTCAAACACAAATAGGACCTCCAAAGCATGAGATCAAAACAAGGCATTCATTCCCTTTTACATCAAGCAATCATGGAAAGAAGACATTTCAGCTGAATAATGAGCAATGTAATATATGCTCATACAGAGAAAATACCGGAAGGGAAAGACACACTGGTGAAGGATTTATGGAAAAAGTCTCAATTTTCACACACCCTAAAATTGGCATGACTTTGGTGGGTGAAACTAGTGCCAATTGGCATGACTTTCTCATTGACAACTAGTGCCAATGGCCAATTGGCACGGGTTCCTAACTGACAACAAGTGCCAATGCTTGAAAATGAAAAAACAAATAATTTATCCCAACCAAGACCAGACTCACCATTTCAATCAAAATCTAAAAATAACCTAGAAGAAAATGTACTGACCAAAAAACTCCCAAACAAGGGAAAACCCTAGCACCTACAAGAAATGGTGCGA
Organism: Pinus albicaulis; assembly: GCA_034641835.2. Lineage (NCBI taxonomy): Eukaryota > Viridiplantae > Streptophyta > Pinopsida > Pinales > Pinaceae > Pinus > Pinus albicaulis. The sequence continues at coordinate 623,081,892 of CM076583.1, forward strand.
CTATCTGGCTGTAATCAGTGCCAGACAGGGGATGGCACGGGTGATGAACTGGAAACTTGCACCAATGGGCGCGACTGTCAGGGTGGAAACCGCACTAATCAAGCCAACCATGAAAAGATGAAAATTTCAGAAAAGCAGAGGTCAAATCTAATTCTCTGGGGCTGAACAGGGGTCTAAGACCAAGGAGGGTGAACCAGAAGAGAAAATAAATCAATCAAAATCCAAAAACAACCAAAAGAAGAAATACTAACTCCAACTAACTCCCCAACAGAGTCACCAGTTTGTTGGAGAGGTAAATCCCCTCTCCAGACAGAGGCGATCCCTAATAGCCCAAATTGGGTCTAGCAACAATCAATCACGCAGTGACGCAAGTCTCTAGTTACAAAAAAAACAAAACATAACAAGTTGCCTACCTCAGGTCCTACGTAATGACCTTTGAAGAAAGGATGACGCTTCCCATCCTCCGCTTGGCAGATCACAATCCTTCCGCTTTAACACATCCGAACACCTGCACACATACGAAGAAACACAACGATACACATCATAGAATCTAAATCTTGTAACCATACATCATTTAGAGAGGATGTAATCATTACATCAAAGATAAAGACACATGAATGAAACCATAATAAAAGTCGCTTATCATTCTAATAACAAAATAAATATACAAGCCAAAGCTCTGATGCTGGATCTTCCTTCGGTGGGGCTGACAGTGGAGCACATCTCAATTAAGCTCGTCGAAAAGGGGACAAAGCTCTCTCTCTTCGACTTGGCTCTCAAAGGCTATCTAGTGATATTCTCCTTGCTACAGATTTATCTCTTGCTTCTCTAGCTTGCTAAGGGAAAATGGAAAGCTAATATATATGGTGTAAGGAGAGTTGGGATCCCTACAATTGTGGGATTGGACCTATCCTCAAGGAAGCTTCCATGATAGGTGGAAAACCACCTCCCATACATGGAGATCCAGAGCCAAACCTCCCAACTCATTTTAGAGACTTGTTCAAGAGTTTGTTGGAATCAAACTTCCACCATTTATTTTTAAAAAGAATCCTTATTAAGCTTGGCACGAGCGAAACACTGGGACAGAGCGCCAGTTGGCGCACCCTCTTTGGTGGATTTTCCCCATTGGCACGAGGGCTGAACTAGGTGGTCACGCCAAGGCCAAAAGATCATTTTTTAAGGTTTTTCAAGGGAAAATTTCTTCAAAGGAATGATTTTCCTTGTCAAGGGGGATGCCATGAAAGTGGTTTCAGGTTATGTCACTGCTCAAAGGTCACGGAAAAGGCCCTCCAATGTGCGGGATGGGGGACTGCAGGGACGGTGACAAATTACTGTGTAACAGAAATGTTGGTGGAATTTCAATTGAGTAATTGATTTGAGTGAGATGCTCCTGGAGAGATGTGCATTATGATGAGGCTGGGATGCTGCTAGAGATGGTGACACTAAATCAATCACTGGGTTGTAACCTCCCCTTCTATACATTAATAAATATTGCGACTTACTTTCCCACATATGTATCTGTATAATTTTTTGTCTTTCATATTATGAATTCCTATTTGATGTATATGGTTCATGTTTTATTGATTTAACTAAATAACTTGAATAGACATCTGTATTATTGCTAACTTTTGATGTTTAGTGTTCATCTTTGCAAGAAATATTTTGGCGATCTAGCTCAGATTTGAAGCTACAACAAGAGTGACAGAAGGAGAATAGGAAGTGCTTGGACTCCAAGTAAGTTCTTTGATTTGTTCTGTGTGTCTATTTACTGTTAGGAAAATTATTTGAAAATTATTTAACATGTTGTTCTATATGAGCACTACATATAGGGAAGAATTTTTTATCTGTAATCCATAATTCCGCATAACAAGAAGCAGGAAGCTCCAATTTGTATGCCATAGTACCAATCTTTTTCAACACCTTGTAAGGACCATAGTACTTTGGAGATAATTTATTATCCTTCTTAGCTTGCTTGAGGGACATTTGTTTGTATGTTTTTAGTCGTAAAAATGCCCAGTGTCCTACATCAAAACTTCTCTCGTTGAATGTTGATCTACCTGTTGTTTCATTCAATTTTGTGCCAAATTTAGGTTATCCTTTAAGAGATGGAGAACTTGTTTTTGATGCTCGATGTGATATTCCATTTATTGAACCTTAGAATTTTCTCTTAAAGATGATGTGATGGAAGCTGGATGGTATCCATAAATTTCCATAAATGGGGTCATTTTTTCTGTAGTATGGAAGGAAGTGTTATACCACCATTCAACCGAAGATAACCACTTGACCCATTTTTTTTGTTTATCAGATACAAAACAAATGAGATATCCTTCCAAACATTTGTTCACTATCTTAGTTTTCCCATTGGATTGGGGATGATAAAATGAGTTATGAGCTAGTTGAGTACCCAAACAAGAAAATAATTATGTCCAAAAATTTCCAGTAAAAATGGGATATCTCTCGCTTACAATAATCGATGGGTTTCCATTTAGATTTTTAATTGTTTCCATAAATGCAATAGAAACTGTAATTTCTTTAAATGGATGAGATAATTCACAGAAGTGTGCATACTTGGTAAGTCTATCAACTACCACCATGATGACACACTTTCCTTCAGACTTAGGTAAACATGTGATAAAATACATTGAAACGTCATCCTAACATTGATTTGGAATGGATAAAGGTTGTAGAATACTCGGGGTCTTAACTTTCTCAAATTTATTTTTCTCGAAAACCAAACATTCCACCACAAAATTTTGAATATCATAGTTAAGGCCATCCCAAAAAAAAACTTTCTTCACCCTCTCATAGGTTTTTAAAAATCATGAGTTTCCTCCCAAGGGATAGGTGTGCAATTCCAAAAGAATATCTTATTTTAGTTGGTAATTATTACAAAGATATATTTATACCATAAAGGAATCATTATACCATAAGGAATAATTTTTCCAACTAAATGTATATGTACTAGGATCTTCTTGCAACTTTTTAATGTGTCCACACTTCTTCGTCATTCTCCCATTCGTCCCTTTATTCGGATATCCAATATTATTGGATAATAGAAATCGAACAAGGTAATGCTTCCACCTCTTCATCCTTTCTTGAGAGTGCATCTGCAACAACATTTAGCTTACCTTTTTTGTAGATGATTTCAATGTCATAATCCAACATATTTGTAAACCATTTTTGTTTCTCTTCTGAAGATATTATTTGTTCCAAAAAGTATTTAAGACTATCATCATCAATTTTTATCTTGAAGTGTCTTCCCATTAGGTAGGGTCACCATTTCTTTAGTGCCTGTAGTATTGCAAACATTTCATTTTCATAAATAGATTTATGTAAATACTTTCCTTTGATTGGACAACTTTCCAAAGCAATGGGTCTTCCTTCTTGGGTTAAAATAGCATCAATTCCATTTCATCAGGCATCACATTCCACAATAAAGGTTTTTTTGAAGTCTGGCGTAGCTAAGACCGGTGCTAGGCACAATGCTTATTTAAGATGTTCAAAGGCCTTAGTTGCTTTAGGAGTCCATAAAAAATCATCTTTATTCAATAATGTTGTTAGAGGTGCTGCTATTCTCCCACAATTGTTAACATACTTGTGATAATACCTTGTTAACCCAAGATATCCTCGAAACTTTTTTATGGTTGTGGGGACTTTCCATTCCTTCATGGCTTATATTTGTTAGGGTCTACCTTAATACCCTCCTGCGATACAATATGACCCAAATATTCCACCTCTTATACTCCAAAGAAAAATTTGGAGTTTTTTCATATAATTGTTTCTCCTCCAATAGTTTGAGCACCCTGTAACCATGTTGAACATGATCCTTCGAAGACCTGTTGTAGATTAGTTTATCATAAAAAAATACATACGCAAATATTCTAAGGAAGGGTTTGAAAACAGAATTCATCAACCCTTTAAATGTAGAAGGTGCATTGGTGAGGGCAAAAATCATGACCAAAAATTCATAATGACCCTCATGACTTTGAAATGTGGTTTTTGGAATATCTTCAGTCTTCATTCTAATTTGATGATATCCTGAACGAAGATCCAACTTGGTAAAATAAATTTCTCCAAGTAATTGATCCAATAATTTATCAATCACGGGAATGGGAAATTTATCTTTAATAGTGAGCTTATTGAGCTCCCTATAATCCAAATACATGCACCATGATCCATCCTTATTGTGCACCAATACTACTGGAACAAAGAAAGAACTTTGACTAGGTTGAATTATACCAACCTCTAACATTTATGCAATCATAGGTTCAATTTCACTCTTTTGGACATAAGGATATCAGTAAGGCCTGATGTTTGGAGGAACACTTCCTGGAATCAAATGAATATCATGATCATGATCATGAATTTGTGGGAGTCCTTTGGGAGTTTCAAACACCTTGGAATGATTGTCCAAGACTTTTTGGAGATCTGCAGAAATAGATGATTTTGATGTTGGAACTTCTAGTGGGCATAATTGTCCAATTACACCTCGTTTTTCTTTCTTCAAAATATTTGTCATGAAATTAGAGCTTATTATATTTCTTGGCTTCCCTATGATACCCCGTAATTCAGATTCCTTTCATTCCGAAAAAAAATTCAAGAAAATTTCTTAAAAGCTATTGTCCCCAAAGATTGTAACCATTGTACTCCTAGTACAACATCATCACCTCCCATTGGAATGGATAACATTAGACTGCTCAATAGATATCCCCCCATGGTTAACTTGATATTATGAAATTTTCTAGAGAAATTTATAGTTCCTCCATTTGCAACCATCGCTTGAAACTCTGGTGCTAGGTATAGGAAGAAATTCAATTCCTTGGATACCTTACAATGAATACAATTATGGGTACTACCCAAATCAATCAACACTATTTCCTTTTTATTCTTGATATGTATTTATATATTGAGAGTTTGAGGAGTGGTAATTCCTGCCAATGTATTACAGGATATGGTCAGACTCATTTCTTCTTTATCTAGGGTTGGTTCTGAGTTTATATCCCCTTATTTTGAAGTTTCTTTTTCATTTTCTTCCTCCTCTTCACAATCTATGTAAAATAATTTCTTATCAGCACACTTATGACATTTAATGTATTTTCTATCACAACTGTATAAAATTCCTTTTGCTATTTTTTCTTCCAATTGTTGTGGTGTCAACCTTGTATGTTGTGGAAGTCTAGGAGCCGAAACACTTCCATCTTTATATATGTGAGTGGTAGGCTTCCTTGTCGCCATAATTTTACATTCAATTTTTCTTTCCAACCCAAATTCCTTCTCTAATGAGTGAGGTTCCCAAAGGCAAACCTCATGTTGGATGTTATCCTTTAAATTCCCTATGAAGACATCAATCCTTTATTCCTCTGGAATATTAGTTACCCTTATATTCAATTTTTGGAATTCCTCAACGTGCTCCACCACCGAACCATTTTTTTTTAGATTTATCAATTGGCTAAAGAAGGTGTTTCTCTTTGACCAAGTGACAATTTTTTTAAGGGAGAAAATCCATCGATACCATACAAATGTATTTTGTTATAAATATAAAGTTGTAATGCTTAACGTTTCTGTGTTTTTCACATTATTGAGATCAAAATATTGCTCCATCTGTAGTATCCATGTTACGAGATCCTTTCCATCAAAATTCCTCATATCGATCTTTGGAATGGTGGGTCTTCAATCCAACATTAGAGTTTATGAAATCATGATTAACATTTTTTTGGTTCCCATCATGATTTTCCTCTAATATCTTTACGCCATTAGGAATAATTTCTTGTATCAACTTTGTCAAACCTTCCATGTCTACTTCTAGATCATTCTTCATGTCTTCCATGTTGTCTTTCATTTTTTCTTCCATGTCATCCATCTTATATTCCATTCCATTATTCAAACAATCCATCTTATCTTCCATGTCTTTCTTCAAACCATCCATCTTAGCTTCCACACTTTTCTTCAAAACTTTCATTTCATTTTTTGTTGCTATTTGCGAGAGAAAAAGTTGTTGCACTTTCTCCTGTAATTTTGATATATCATGTTGCACTTATTCCTCTTCATGAATCATAGTAGAGACTTATGAGGACTTGATGGGTGTTGAATTCATTTTAGGGGGAATTTTAGAACCCAATACAAATATCCATGCTTCAATATTCCCTTGGAATCACTTCAAGCTGATTTTTCAAGCTAGACTTATGCAATTTGAAAAACAATACACAACTTTTTCTTGCTTTTGAGGAACTCAATATTGAAACTTATGTATATCTATAATTTCAGATCCTAGAGATTTTCTATTCAATCCTTTAGTAGCCCTATGAATTTTATTCCAATTCCACAAGCCTGACCTCATTTGGATTCTTCAAGACAGAGTTATTCCCAATCTCCCACAATGACCTAATTATGGACTAGTTCAGTAGAGAAACATTGTATGGCATGCCATGAGTCATTGTTTCCTCCTTCAGCTCTAAAATTGATACATGGGAAACTAAAGTCTGTGTACTTTCGGCTAGTTTTTACATAATTCCAATATTTTTCTCAAAGAGAGTTATGACAATTTTCCCAAGGTCATCTCTTTGCAATTAAATTCAAGATCCTGCAAAACCCCTAACTTCCACTGATCATATCTCCTAAAATATTGCGAACCAAGATCTGAAATTTTTACAAGAAGTTCCTCGAGGTTTCTTCAAAAATGGGTTTTTTTTAGCTTATGAACCTTCATAGAAAAATGTTATAGCGAAAATTCACGATGACCTATTTGAAGCAGCAAAACCCTAGAATCCAAAGCTTTGATACCAAATGTTATGAAACCAGCTCCCAAAATAGAATAAAAGAGAGATCAACGCCTTAGAAATCAACCACTTCGAGGGGGAAACCTCCTTTACATGGCATAAATGAAAAATTCTTGGATGATGAAAATGAAAAAACCTCCTTTATATATATAGAAGTCCATGGGGTCACAATATTTTTTTTTTTCAACAGGAAAAATCATAAATTCTATTAATAAGAAATAAAAGTTACATGTTGTATATGCAAAGACCTCGGAAAAATTATTAGTGCTAGTAGGTATTTTCTCTCTCAGTATACACCACATGAGAAGTCTAGCTTTAGCATGACCTTTTAATTTCCAACGAGTACACCACCAAGGTAGAAGAGTTGGAGGCCGATGTGGACTGTAGATGTCTATCTTCTGTGTTTAGATATGGTCCAGATGATTTAATCCTCACGTTCTATGATTCTGACATGAGTTTCCTTTAAAGCATCCAGATAAAGAGTCCATGCCGCCTCCCATTGTGGATGAAGATGTAAATCCTGATGACTCAAACATCCTTGGGTGAATATGGTAGTTTGGTATTTGTCATCAATTTGATGCGGAGTGTGTATTCTGGCACCGTTGAGAGTGTTGATGAGAGTAGGCAGGAGGATGTGAGAATTTCCGCAACTAGTCCAAGGATCCCATTCGATGTGTGCCTTCATGCCTGAACCAATTTTTTAGGCCAGACCATTACTAATGTGAGTGATGGAACTCAAAATTTCCCTCCATATTCTAGAGATGTTGGAATTATGTGCAAGGAGTTTTCGGAGCCATTCAATTGTGTTGTGGGGGTGGATGTATTTGTGAATGGCAACCTTGGTCCAAATAATGTCTCTAGTGAGAATATTCTGTTAGTCATCAGTATTTTTTGCTGATATCAAAATATGACTAAGTTATGATCCTATATTTCTAAAAACAAAATTTGAGAAATATTGTGAGTTTTATAAATCTCATTGCCTTCATTATCCTAAGTCAAAATGCTTCACTAAATTTCTCCATCTCTGACTTCTAAAATTTTACCCCACTGCTACAAAGAATAACTTCATTATTTGGGCCTATTTTCCTCATTTAACTATCTCACATTCACTCTCAGTCATGGCCTTTTTCCTCTGAAAAAACCCATTTCTTCATTTCCTCAAAAACCTCATAAAAACTCCCTTTTTACATTGTCTAAAGCTAAGTTTTAGCCTATGGGGTCCTTTAAATTATGCATAAAACCCCGTTTTTTGGTATAAAACCCACTCTTTTGATGAAATAGGCTCTAAGCCCCCTTTTATTCTTAAGCCCCAACCCTTTACCATCATAAGACCTTGGCCTCCACTTATCCTTAGCCGCTTCCCCCGTATGAATTATACCTCTACCTTTTTCATTTCATACACCCCCAAACCTTATAAGACCCCCCTTTAACCTTCAAAAATATTAAAGGGTGGGCCCACCTCTCACTACCCCCGTTTCCCTTCGCTTAAACTTACAAATTAGTGCATTTAGATAAAATTTCAAAACCCTGGGCCCGCTCTCCATTAGTTTGTCATACTCCATCCAAGTTACTCTGCGTCATCGATCTAACCTCACCACCCTGATCCTACGACTATCACTCCCCAAAACTTTCTCCACATATGTTTTAAACCCCATGCTAAATGATAAAGTTCCCACCACGTCACTTAAAACCCAAACCCCACCTCCTCACTTGCTCGCCACTCCCTTGAGCCATTCCGCACTGTTGATCTCCAAACCCGAGATCGAACGACCCAAGATGCATATCGCAAATAAAGTTGCGACGGGGTTATAATTTCACATCCCACATGAAATAGGTGGTTTTACCCTAGCCACGTGTCAATCCCTAAGGTATATCGCGTCTGTTTTTCCCAAAACCACAAACCACCCATTCTCCACGCAATAAACAACTTGTTTTTTTTCAAAAACCACCTCCCTACGTACCATTTTTCAAAAATGTTTCCCACTCTCATTCCTCTTGGTTACATCTCTGGAACCTTTCCCCTTGCACCATCTCCCCCTCTGCAAAATGCCTTTCGAAAGTCCAAAACCCTGAAAAAAATAGTAAAACCCTCCCCAGAATTTTTTAACTAATGGTTTGTGTTCTATGCAGGTTTTAATGGCGAAGATGATTAAAATCCACTTCACAGGGAAAAATTAAATTGGATTAAATGTTGGGCAATGATCTAGTGGTTTCATACAAAGTTAAAGCAACTAGAGGCCCTCCATCAAGACTGATCATTGATGAAACATGATCATCGATGGATCAAAAGGAACCCTCCAACCACGAAGACAACCTCCCCTTCACAAAGAAAAAACAAACAATCAGACAAACATTGAAAGGAAGAAAGAAGAAATATTAGAGGGCTAATCCTAATCAGAAGACAAAACAAAAATTTTAGCCAGTCAAAACGAAATATTAAAGAAAAAGAAGACAGATGAAAGTCAAATATGAAAGGATAAAAGAAAACAATTATGAAGATAAATCAAAGGATTAAAAGAATAGAACAGATCAAATAAAAAATGATAAAACAGACAATCAAATCATAAAGATAGAGTTTAAAGCCTAAATGAAAGAGATTAAGGATGAAACAAAAGGCATATTTACCCAAAAATAGATTCGAATGACTCAGTCTGTGGCAGTTACTCCTTTCAAAATATATTTGTGCCACCTAGTGCTTCGTTTCCTTCAATTAAGTAGTAAGGAGTTATTAGGCTGAGTCAAAGATATTTATATGTGCCAGACAATTATTGTAAAATTTATGAATAGACCTTAAAGTAAAAAATTTCACCTATTTTTCCTTAGGAGTTAAGATAGAAGTTATTAAACAGAGAAACATCTGCAGCTATTCCTGCCTTGAGCCTTGCATGGTCTTCAAGGTTAGTAATTCATTAACTCTATAATAAATGACACTCAAACCCTAGCTTAGCTTCACCTCCTCATTTACAGTATAAATACTGAATTTGAACTCATTATCTTGTTGGCGTTTGATTACTCTTTGAAGTAATACATAGTCTCTTGGAAGTTGAAAAGAAATTGATGTCTTGGAACTTGTGGATGCCCTGATTTGTTTGTTGATGCAGGAGGCTAGATCACTGGATCCCTAAGCTTGGTTGTTGGTGAAGTGCTCCTAATATTTTATTGTTATTTCCTGTTTCATTATGTTTCAACCTTTCTATGTTGGAGTAGAATAAAATATTTAGACTAAGAAATGTCTTCTGAAAGCACCTTAGTTCTGTTTATTCTTCACCGCCTTAATGTTTTCTTCTGCTAGGACATTTTAGAGAATTCTTAATTTCTCTCTAGACCTCCTAAGCTTGTTTATTTCATAAATATTTGAATAAAATTGGTATCAAGCATTGTTTATGGCTAGCCCTGCTTACTTGCTGCCACTAAAACATTGTTTTTGAAGTCTCTCTCTAAAGTACCATTCTTTAAAGTCTTCCAAAGAGGTTTTGTTTTGATCATACCCTTTATACTTTCTTAAATAATTTTTTTAGAGATCTTCATAAATATAATCAAGGATTTTTAGGAGTTCCCTCTTCTCTGATTATAGTTTTATGTGTGTCTTAAATGTTTTATGTCCTTGAAAGTGAAATCACTAGAAGGTAAATGAGTTTCTCGCCTTCTATAATTCATTGGAAAAGTTTGTCTTAAATTGTCATCTTCTTTAGTTGAATAAAAAATTTTATGGTTTTCCCTACCTATTGATTGCCTCTTCATTTTTATGATATTTAAGTCCCTTTGTTGAGAATTACATATGATAAAGGATTCTTGATTTCCCTTTGCCCTAATTTTCATTCTTACAATTGATGTCCATCTCATTACCCCTAAAAACTTGAAGATCCACTGACCAAGTTAAATTTTCCCTATGATGCTCCCCGATCCATTTATGAACTTATCATGACTTCCATTAGACTCCATTACCCAATGACTTAGATATTTCCTCATTCTACTTATGCTTCTTGATCATTATACCCAACCAAAACAAACATCAAAATCTCACACATAATAACTAGCCTAAAATCAACCCTATAAAGCAAACATGTTCATATCCTTTGCAAACAAATAGAGTGATCCCTCTCTGAGTCTAGGAAGGCTAGGTCCTAGGGCTCCAGAGACTGGTTTCATGTTACTGTGTCATTTGGTCTACCAATCTGCCAAATCACAGGAACCTAACATTCTGGCGATCACGATGGGACATTTTGAGTAAGTATTAATATAAATCACTCAGTATCCATCCATTCATTGCCACATCATCACCAAACAAACATTCTCGCAATCACGGTGGGACATTCTAAGTTACTGACAACATGAGTACTTCTTAGAACTCCATAAACCATTATCAAATAATAAAGAACTCAACTTATAGCCATAGAGTAGACTTTGTTTGTTTCACCATCTTAGCTAAATGATGATTCAGGTATAGGACACTCTTACAAACCTTAGGACTACATTAAGAAACTTAGAAAACCCCAAAAACATACCTATATTGGTTTTTTGTCAATTATTGGCTGTGGACCATACTCATTTACCTTCAAAACAACCAAAAATATCCACCTGGCAACTCCACTAGCCTCCAGTAGGCTTATTACTTCACTATTTCTTTTTATATTCCCTTATGATTGTATCACATCACTCCTAAGAAGTTTAGAAGCCTAGTCCCATAGTTTAGAAGTTTACTAAACACTGTGAGAGGTCAACCTTCTGAAAACAGTTTTGAACTTTCAACCTCTCCAAATTTTGAGTTTGAAATCTGGCTTCACATAGGATCAATACCAGATCTAATCCAGACCCTAATCCTCCTACTATATTTGGTAATCCAAAAAATATTTTGTGGCAAAATTATAAATATGGAAATTTAACTACTGATAGGACTATCCAAAGAACAACATCTATCCCTGAACACCTTACAGTCTTGAAAGATCCGAAGTTTTACTTGTACCATTCAAAGAACCTATTTAGAAACAAGTCACATAGTGATATTAACCAAACTAAATTTGAGCCTATAGATTTGCAGTAGAGTTCTAGTAGAGAAGCCTCTCCTTCCACTCCTCCTGATTTGCAGTAGAGTTATAGTAGAGAAGCCTATCCATCACTTTAGCTCCTTCCATAACAAATCTACTCATAATCAGTTTGCTAGTCCAAGTACTTCCACCACCCCCATCCATACTTCCACTGTTCAAAACACTCCATTTCATCCACTTTCCCTTCCACAAATCCACCTCTTGTAAATCCTCCATTTAATCCTATCATGGAAACATGGTATGCTCCATTAGTGTTACCACAACTTCTGGTTCCTTTACCAAATGATTATCAATCTAGAATTCCCCATTTCACTGGAACTAAATCTACCACTGCCCAACAGCATGTAGTTAAAATGATTGATACCTTTGACCTCATGGAAATTGAAGAAGATGCCAAAGAAATGAGGATTTTTTCTCAAAGATTAGAAGGAGAAGCCAGAATATGGTTAGAAAAATTGACTCCTAAAAGAATTTATGATCTCCTATCCCTCTATCATACATTTATGAACGAGTGGGGAAATAACAAAAAACCTCCCCAACCCTCACAAAACTATAGCAGCTCTGAAAAACCCCATGATGGTAAAACTAGACTTGATTTTTTGCAAACTTAAAATTAAATTTCGAAACCTAAAATCAATTTAGAAAATAAATCAGGTTGCTCAAATGAAGGAAAAACCTCAAAAACACAATTGTTCCCTTTTTCCAATCTAGAAGTGCTGAAATATCCTCACAAAACAAAAAACTTTGGAAATATGGATCAAGAGAGTCTTAAGTTTTTGCCTTACATAGATACCTTATCATCAAAGAGTTTTGTCCCTTCAGAAGAATTTTTTCCCACGAATGTTGTTATGGACCCTAAAGAAGTATCTACTAGAACTAACATAGAGGAGTATAATGTAGGCAGCCTAGGAAAACCCAAAATGATTAAATTATCTAGAACCTTGTCATTACACACAAAACTGAAATACATAAGACTGTGCAAGAAGTTTCAAGATTCTTTTCTATACAAAAATCAAAGCTTAAAGCCTTGTAACCTTGACATTATTTAAAAAGGGCCACCTTCAAAGAAATACTATGAAACCCTTGGGAAAATTGTGTCATTAATAAAGAAAACCAAAGGATACAGGTGGTGTGTGGACTTTAGGTACCTAGGAAAAACCTTCATAAAGTAAAAATACCCTTTTCCCAAATAAATCATCATATGCCAAGGGTAGGAATTTCTAACAAAGTGTCATTTCATAATAGTGTTTCAGGTTATCATCAAATGATACCACCTCAAATCAATCAGCATAAAGACATTTTCAAAATTCGTTGGAAAAGCTACCTGTTTGACTAAATTCCTCTAGGGATAAGGAGTGCTGAAGACACCCTCTAAAGAGTCATGGCCCCAGTTTTCAACTTCTTCACTTTGATATGCATTCTTGATATCATCCTCTGTTTTGAAGCTGATAAAGAATACCTTTTTTACCAAAGGAGGATTTAATATCCCAAAATGGGAATGAAGCAGTGCATAAGCACAATAATAGAATAGTAGGGTGAAATTAAGTCATAAAATGTGGTGAGAAACACATAGCCATCAAATAAATGAAACAACAGCAAAAAGAAGCACTTCTACATCCTCCCAAGTGGGAAAAATGCAGAAAATAGACATTAAAAACGTTATTTCATGAATATTGAGTTATAAAAGGGGAAAATAATAGTTGTATCCCTTATCATATGTATTAAGGTCCTCGGATACCAAAGAGAAACAAAAAAAAATCTCTTTTGATAAGTTAAATAGATCTCCCAGCCTTAAAATGACTTAAAAATAACCAAACCCCATGACTTAAGCTATATAGAAATTCCTGAAGCATGCACAACATTATTGTAGAGGGTTTTTGCAACATTATAATATGAAATCATGGATCTGGAGTTTCAGTGGACAATATGCTAAGAAAATAGAGATCTTGCCTCTTCAATGTATTATGGAAATAACCCGGCAAGGGTTTCTTGAGAGCACAAGTACAAAAAGAGAATATCTGAATATTCAGCTCTAAAAAATTTAGTATTACTGAAAATTTATAGAAATATGGCTGAATAATACAAAAGATGTATGAGAATCCCTTCCTCTAGCTTTCCAGGAGAAGGGTTGGCCCTTTTCCAAGGAAACTAGCTCAAAAACAAGGGCTTTAACCTTGCTGCAGCAACTCTATGCAAAATGATGCATTTACTGCAATGGACTTCACTATAGCAGATGAGGAATAGTGTGTCCAACTGCCAAGATGTGAAATAAGCCTAGAAATCTTCCAATCTAATCTCTCAGGAGAAGGAAGATACCCTCTACTGAGAAACAGACCCGGAAGTGGTGTTATCAAATCTCCACTGCAACACCCTGCAACACAAAAATATTCTACTACAGAAATAATTTTGAGGTTGAAGAGTGGCACTTGGCCTCAAGCTTGGATGTGGAGAAATACAGAACAAAGCTCTCCCAAGAGGCCTCTCAATGGAAGAGGTGGGATTCCCTCTCGGGAACACCCTGTGCTAAACAACACTACAACCCTGCTAAACAGCATGAGGAAGCCAAGTATAAACAGACCAGGATAAAATGATCATATCAAGGCATGAATAAAAAATGCTCCCATCCTCTTGATATATATTAATTGAACCTCTTCACATTGGGTCCCATACATATGTGCCATCAAGCTCATGCAAGCTGCCCTCCACCAAAACTGCGATGTTTATCAATGAGATTCAATGTATCTATACAGCTTTGTTGACTTTGTCAAAGTTGACTGAATCAACATGATCCCATCTCTTTTCACACACAAAGGTGCTCAAATTAGCTACTTATTCTTCCTCCTTTCACATTAGGAGTGTCCATATTTCTTCAAAAGAGGTTTTATGGGCCTCCTACCCATTTATTTACCAACCTAGTGATAAAAAAACTCTAATATTCCATTTAGCTTGAAGGCTAAATTTTTGGAATATTATAGTCCTCCCCTCCAAAATGTTTCTTGTCCTTAAGAAACTGTATAAGGAGAGAAAAATTCCTCCCCTCTTCTTCTTGTGGCCTCCTCATCAAAATTCCCCACCACTGCTCAAAATGATCTGCTACAAATCTATCTTCTAATGTTTCCTCCCAAGCATGTAAAACCATATGGCTCACATCATAGAAGGGTGGAAGGTATAAGTGGAAACCTCGTTGTTGTCCAATGCCCTCCTAAAGTTAGGAGTGATGAAAAACATGGGGAATATTATTCCCAATGAGTGACTCCCACACCCATGCTATCATCCAAATGAAATGAGCCAATCTAAGTAGCTCAAAAGATCCTCAACCCCCAGTTCATACAATGTGTTGGGGCTGAATGGAGAGATTGGATCCTCCCATGCAAGTGGTTTCTCTCTCCATTTATGGTAAGTATGTGGTTTCTGCTGATCTTGGGCTGAAATGTTATGACCTCCAAGAGTGGCCCAAGCTACCCCACCAGACAAATAAGCCATGAAGTGCCTCCTCCAAAACTCAAGTTCTTCAAATGGCTCCTCCCACATGAAGAAAAGAGATGTAATCTGGCAATCATGGGCTGCCCATTGCCCGTACTAAAACATGCATCATGCAAAGTAGGGAGAATCATACTCAAAATGTGCATTTTCAACTCGTATCCCACTCTCCAAATAAATCTCCCCTTGAACATAAAAATATCAACAATACATGGAAGCAAAATCCAATAGGAACAAGTTTTCATATGACAACCGGAAAGTGGATCAAGGTCCCACACATGGAACTAGTGTAGTGCATCCTTTTCCTGCATCAAATCAAAAAATAACAAGTGCTTTTCCAGGCACTTTTTTTCTGCCACAATCATTTTACAAGATATAAACATCAAAGTACAAAGTGGTTTCAATGGTGCACACCAAAAATCATGTGGCTTCCCACACAAACCACCAATAAGATAGCCAATCTCAATGCTACAAATGGCTTCAAGTACATCATCATACAATATTCAAGAAGGGATAATCCTCCTTGGTACAACATGATGCTCATAGAAAGTAAATAAGTACAAAACATAATGTGTAATTATACATTCTCCATCATGTACTTGGGACCTTGAGATGAAATGGTTCAACTGGAAATTCTCCCTTACCTCCAAAGTGTAGGGAAGTGTTTGTGACATCCTCTCTATCACCATCTGGGCTATGAATATCTCCATATGCTAAAATATATCATGCTGGATGCCCTCCCAAATGAACTCTTCTACCAAGGAAAGATATGCATCAAAGTGCATGGAGAAAAATTCCTCATGTGTTGCATGTAGAAGCTTCTCCTTAAGATTAGAAGCTCTAGTCAAGAAGACTCTACCATAAGAATGGATGACCACATCATCCACCATATATCTATCATCTCCATCTGGGTCATCAAGAATCATGCAAGAACCAAGATCCTTGGAGTACTCTACCAAGAGTTGAGACCCCCAATATGGATCAATCCTCCTAAGAGAGAACGCTAGTGATCTGCAATGTGAAGCTCTCCATATGCTGTTGTCTTTTCCTTTGACATCCCTCATGCCAAGGTAATCCTCCAAATTGCTGCCATGCCCATCATGTAGTTGCTCATGCTAAAAAAGAAGTATTGATCTTTGGAAGTTGTTCTCCCATGAGAAGCCCTCATCCAAAAAGAATCTCTCAATATTGGCTGATGTAAGCATAAGTGGCCTCCATCTACTCCAATGTATGGAGGATTCCATCCTCAAAGGAAGTACCCTCTATTTCTCCAAATCCATGGGGCAGATCCCTTGTACCATGAAGGCGCCATCCTCCATCACTGTAGCAACTTCTATCGGCACAGTACAGATAGTGAGAGTGGGTGGTGCTGAAAATGGGAGAGTGCCTCCCTCCTCCTTGAGTCTATCCAAAACTCTCTTCATTGTACTAGACTCCTCCAAAGTCTTCACCTCTCCGTAATCTAAGAGGGGTGAACCAAATGGCAAGATGCCTCTCACCAACTCTAGATCTGGTGGCCTCCCAAGTGGAATTCCTCCATATAGTGAGACATCAATGTCAAGAGTAGAATGTACATATGATTGGGCAACCTTGCCATTGCCCTCACAATGCAAATTAGTCTACCTCTTCCTTGCATCAACTCTTTGAAATGGATAAGGGTGTGTGCTCCTCATCTAATGATGATGATCTTCCTCCCTGTCTTCTCCTTCCATCTGCAATGCTCCACAATCATGTTGTCCATTGATTGTGCCTTGACCTCCATATGTGAGATCCCGGGGAAATTCTTGCAATGCTACAAGAAATCCTCCTGTTGGAGCATGTGCTCCTCCTTCCTCTGCATGAGGTAATAGATATGCTCTAGATGTGATAGCACTGTAACTCCCATCCTTCTCTTTCTCTTCAACATGAATAGGAGGTAAATTCTCAATATGAGGATCCTCCTTTGAAAAAGGAACCTTCATGCCCTCTTGCCCAAGGTTATGAAACAAGGATCTTGCCTCTAGCAAGGTATCATGCAAGATGTGAGTTTATTCAAAATTTTCTAAAGTGGTTTTGAGTTTCTATTTTCTTTCAACCCATGCACAAGTTTTGGTTTGTTTGGCTCTACCAAGAGTGTTTTAGAATTTTTTCCATCAAACCTCTCCACTAATCTCTTAGTGAACTTTTCATAAGAATAAATATTGGCATTTTTCAATGAAAATGACTCAAAAATCCACCAAGCATAGGACTTACCTTCAAAGTGTAGTGCTGCAAATCTAAGGGCTTCATCTTCAGAAACTTGGTTCTACTATAAATAAGTGTGTAGCTCCTCCACCCAAGCTCTGGCTGAATATGTTGGTGATCCATCCAAAATAGATAGAGAAAATCTATCCATGTCATGATGCCTACTCCTCTCCACCATGATCTTGCAAAACTTCTAGAAAGTGATATGATCTCTAAACCTTTTGGTGTGAGATTCATATTCCTGAAGAAAATCACTAAGAGTTTACCTCTTAGGAATTCCTCCTTCTTCCATCTCTCTGATGGTAGATCTGGGCATTTGACTGCGCTGTGCATAATAGGGTGTAGCTTCATGTTCACACCTATCATGTGCCAATCTAGATCTGGCTCTATATTCAAACTTCTTTGGAGATTCCATCTCCTCTCTCATCTTATTAAGATCTTCCTTGATGCTCTGCATAGATTTTGGAAGAGCTTTGAGAGCCTCTCCTTCTCTTGATAGCATAATGGCTGAGTTCCACAAGTTGAGCCAAGACTATGCTCCAATACCACTGTGATATCCCAAAATGGGAATGCAGTAGTGCATAAGCACAATACTGGAATAGCAGGGTGAAATTATGTCATAAAATTTGTTGAGAAACACATAGCCATCAAAAGAATGAAACGACAGCAAAACGAAGCACTTCTACATCCTCCCAAGTGGGGAAAATGCAACAAATAGACCCTAAAAATGTTATTTCCTAAAGATTGAGTTATAACTGTAGGTTTTAACCCTGTACAGAAATTATCTGCAAACAAATCTCAAAAATAAAAAATAAACAAGAGCAAGAGAATAAAACATAAAACATATATACACAGAGATTTTCCCCTGGATCCCAAATCTGGACAACCAGCTTGATTTTTCATTGTATTCATTTTAGTGTTACAACACACATATATACATGTCGAAGCATACATAAACCCCAATCCATTAGCCCTAGATTAGAACATAATTGTAGTTCGCTTGATCGAATATATAAAATACCAGGGGCCGAAAACCATCATGCCCCAAAATCATGTGCAAACCCATGCACAAAACCATGGGCAGGTCCGCCCACCAGAAAATAAGGACCAAAAAAAATTTCCCGGGGCGCTGCCCCAGACCCCGACAAGGGGGGCTACCACCCACCCCTGTGACCTCCCCATACGTTGTGCCCTACATGTGATTATTCTTGGAAATAATATAACACAAACCCAACATTCTCCCACTTGTTGTTTTCTTTCCATAGGGGGGCACGGGAGAGTTGAGTCATTAGCCCAGCTTTGCAACACCCATTTCTTCTCTACACCAAGAGAAATTATGAGTGCTCATAGACTTTGTCAATGCATCTGCAACATTCTTCAAAGTGTCCACCTTTACCAGCAACACCCTTTTAGCCTCAACAATACATCTCACAAAGTGATATTGAACATCAATGTGCTTTGTCTTTGAATGATAAGTAGGGTTCTTAGCCAAGAAAATTTCACTTTGACTATCACAATCTATCCTTATAGCTTGTTGCACCAACCCCATACTTGAACACAATCTCTACAACCAAAATGCTTCCTTGCTTGCATGAGTGGCTTCCATGTATTCTACCTCTGTAGTTGAAAGAGCCACTACAGACTGTCTTTTACTCATCCAACTGACTGCACCTCCAAATAGGCTAAACACATACCCACTTGAAGATCGTCTTTGGTCCAGATCTCCAGCTCAGTCTGCATCAACAAAACCATGAATTTCTGACACTCTTTCCAATCATGTTCTTCCCTGGTAGCACAAGCCATAATCACTAATGCCACGCAAATATCTGAAAAATCGCTTCACTATTATCCAATGCTCCTTCCCTGGGTTTGACATAAACCTGCTCAATGCTCCCAGTTCATGTGCAATGTCTGGTCTAGTACATACCATTGCATACATCAGGCTACCCACTACACTTGCATATGGAACACAGGACATATCCTCCTCTTCTTCTTATGTCTTGGGACACTGTTCAGCAGATATATTTGTACCTACAGCAATCGGAACATTCACCAATTTACTATCCTGCATATTGAACCTCTGCAATATAGTCTCGACCTACTTCCTCTGGTTTAAATAGAGCTTCCTCTTTTCTTGATCTCTCGTAATTTCCATGCCCAAAATATAGTTTGCAACACCAAGATCCTTCATGTCGAATTTGGAGAACAACTGGGTCTTAAAATCTTGGATAATTTCTTTGTCATTTCCAATCAACAACATATCATCCACATACAATACCAAATAAATAACACGGTCACCAATTAATTTAAAATAAACATAGTGGTCCTCCTTGCTTTTGGTGAAGCCAAGTCCATGTATATAGGTATCAAATTTCTGATAACACATCCTTGGTGACTGTTTTAACCCATACAAAGACTTCTTTAACCTTCATAGCAACTCTTTCTTCCCCTTCACCATAAATCCTTCAGGTTGTTTCATGTAGATCTCCTCTTCCAGATCCCCGTGAAGAAATTATTTCTTCACATCCATCTATTCTACCTCAAAATCAAATGCAGTAGCAACAGATAAAAGTAATCTAATAGAAGTAACTTTGGCAACAGGAGAAAAAATATCACCAAAATCAATTCCCGGCACTTGGGAATAACCTTTTTCTACCAACTGAGATTTGTATTTCTCCACCTTGCCTTCTACATTCATCTTCTTCTTAAACACCCATTTTCTCCCGATGGGTTTCCTTCCAGTCGGCAACTCCACCAGATCCCATGCCTCATTTTTATGCAAGGATGCCATTTCTTCAACCATGGCCTCCTTCCAGAGTTTTCCATCCTTTGAATCTACTTCCTCCCTGATGGTTCTGGAATCATCATCAGTTATAGTTAAAGAAAAATTTGAACAAAAAGCAGATGGACTATACATTTCTGGTTGTCTTCTTTCCTGAACTGATCTTCTAACAGTTGGAGTTTGTGGCTCTTCCTCTTCTGAGTCTTCTTCTATTGTAGAGTCTGATTCATCCTCCTTTAGCTCAAACTCTAACTTCTCAAGTTCCTTTGGTAGGACTTCATGTTTAACAATATCTTTCACCTCTCTAAACACCACATCTCGGCTATACACAACCTTCCTTATTTCTGGGTTCCAAAGCTTGTAACCCTTTAAACCATCCTTATACCCAATAAAGATGCACGGTTCAGATTTATTATCCAACTTTATCCTTTTCTCCTTTGGAACATGTACATATGCATCACATCCAAATATCCTCAAATGTGAAAGAGAGGGTTTCTTACCAGTCCATACCTCATGTGGAATCTTATCCTCCAACACTGATGAAGGTGATCTATTAACCAAGTAACATGTAGTCTCCACTGCCTCTACCCAAAATTCTTGTCCTAACTCGATACCACTGAGCATGCTTCTTGCCTTTTCCATTAGTGTTATGTTCATTCTTTCTGCAACTCTATTTTTCTGAGGTGTGTATGGAGTAGTCTTCTGTCGTGCTATACCACACTTCTTACAAAACTCTTCAAATTTCTTCTTGCAAAACTCCCCACCATTATCTATCCTCAACAACTTTATCTTCTTCTCTGTCTGGTTTTGCACCAGAGCCTTAAATTCTTTAAATATGTCAAAGACTGCAGATTTCTTCCTCAAGAAATATATCCATGTATTCCTTGACAAGTCATCTATGAATGAAACATAGTACACAGACTTACCCAGTGATGGAACCAACACAGATCCAAACACATCACTATGCATAAGCTCTAATATCTTGTTCGCCCTCTTAGCACCAGAAGGAAAACTCACCCGATTCTGCTTCCCATATACACAATGTTCACAGAAATCAAAATCCAGAGAGTTATTAGACATACCTTCTACCATACCATTTCCATGCAGTATTTGAAGGCCCTTCTCTCCAATATGTCCAAGCCTTTGATGCCATAGCATGGTCTTTTCTCCAGAGACTACTAGGCTTTCCGCTCTACTTTCAAGAACCATAGAACTGTTGCACCCATCAATAATAGTGTTGCCTTGAAGCTTGTACAAAGTTCCAATTCGAACTCCCCGCATTAATACCAGTGCTCCTTGAACCATCTTACAGGCATCTTTCTTGAGCACTATTTTTACACCTGCATCATCCATCTTGCTTACATAAATCAGATTTCTAACCAATGCAGGAATGTGAAAAACACCAGGAAGTGTTCTCATCCTTCCACCTTGAAGCTTCAGCTTGAATTTTCCACGTCCGACTATTATGGCCTTCCTATCATCACCTAAGAAGACATCACCGCCATCATATTTCTCATACTCACAGAACCACTCCCTATGAAGAATGAAGTGAAAGGATGCACCCGAGTCAGTCAACCATGACTCATGATCTACATGTGTATTTGAAGAAGAAGCCAAATACACATCCCCACCTTCATCCGAGGTGGTTTTTGCCTCTGCAGAAGGAGCATCATCGTATCCCTTACCTTTCTCAAGAGCTTTAGATCTGCAGTCCTTTTTGTAGTGCCCTTCCTTTCCGCATTTCCAGCAAACCTTTACAAACATTCTAGGAGATTTATATCTCCCTCTAGATTTAGATCTCCCACTTGAAAACTTATTCTTGTTTCTATTTTGGGACCTTCCTTGTACATATAAGGCATCTCAATTCTAGCCCTCTATATTTCTCCGTCTCATTTCCTCCAACAATAAGGCTGAGACAATATCATCAAAATTCAAGGTAGTTGTATTGCTACCTATTGAAATAACCAGACTGTCCCACGAGTCTGGTAGAGAGCACAACAAAATGATGCACTTATCTTCATCTGAGATTTTAATATCAACAGATGAAAACTGACTTACCACAGTATTGAAGGTGTTCAGATCCTTTATCACCGAGTCTCCATCCTTCATCCTCAGGTTATACAACATTTTCCGTAGGAATAATTTATTCACCAGAGACTTAGATTGGTACAAAGTCCCAAGTTTGTCCCACAAGGTCTTCACCGTAGCTTCTCCAAATACATTCAACAATACTGAATCTGAGACACACAACCGTATTGTGCTCTTTTCCTTCCGATCCAGTTTCTTCCAGTCTTCATCTAACATTTCCGTTGGTTTAGTACTCAGATCTACCATGATCCACTAGTCCTTATCCACCAGTAGATCCTCCATCTTGAGCTTCCACAACTAAAAAATCTGACCATTAAATTTCTCGATCTCTATCTTCCCGCCACTCACCATCTTCTTTCACCACAAGAATCGATCTCACAGATCTCCCACTGAACAGGGTCTACCTCAAGCTCGAGCAAAAAACCCCTCAGCAGAAAAGGCATCCCCTTGAAGCTAAAACTACTTTGATACCAAACGTAGGTTTTAATCCTGTACAGAAATTATTTGCAAATGAATCTTAAAAAAAGAAAATAAACAATAGCGAGAGCATAAAATATAAAACATATATACACAGATATTTTCCCCTCGATCCCAAATCGAGACGACCAGCTTGATTTTTCATTATATTCATTTTAGTGTTACAACACATATATATACATGCCAAAGCATACATAAACCCCAATCCATTAACCTTGGATTAGAAAATAACTATAGTTCCCTTGACCGAATCTACAAAATACTAGGGGCCGAAAACCATCATGCCCCAAAACCATGTGCAAACCCATGCACAAAAGCAAGGGCGAGTCCGCTCAGTGGAAAATAAGGACCAATTTTTTTTTCCTAGGGCACTGTCCCAGACCCTAACAAGGGGGGCTACCTCCCCCCTGTGACCCCCCCATACGTTGCACCCAACACAACGTACAAGGGGGGCTATCACCCCTCTTGTTAACCCCCCCCCCCCCCCCCCCCCCCGTGCGTGACTAGTCGTGGAAAGAATATAACACAAACCCAACAATAACAGGGGAAAATAATGGTTGGATCCCTTAAAATATGTATTATGGCTCTCACATGCCAAATATAAATAGAAACAAATCTCTTTTGATAAGTTAAACAGATCTCTCGACATTAAAATGACTTAAAAATAGCCAAACCTCATGACTTAAGCAATACAAAAAATATTGAAGCATGCACAACATTATTTTAGAGGGTTTCTGCAACATTATAATATGGAATCATGGATCTAGAGTTTCATTGGACAATATTCTAAGAAAACAGAGATCTGTCCTCTTCAATGTATTATGGAAATCACCCGACAAGGGTTTCTTGAGAGAACAAGTACAAAAAGAGAAGATCTGAATATTTAGCTCTAAAATAAATAGTCTCACTACAACATTACATAAATATGGCTGAATAATACAAAATAGGGATGAGAATCCCTTACTCTAGCTTTCCAGGAGAAGGTTTGGCCCTTTTCCCAGGAAACTAGCTCAAAAACAAGGGCTTTAACCTTGCTGTAGTAACTCTATGAAAAATGACGCAGTTCCTGCAAGGGACTGAGCTGTAGGAGATGAGGAACAGTGTGGCCAACTGCCAAGATGTGAAATAAGCCCATAAATCTTCATATCTGATCTCTCAAGAGAAGGAAGTCACCCTCTACTGAGAAACAGATGTGGAAGTGGTGTTATCAAACCTCCACTACAACACCCTGCAACACAATAATATTCTGCTACAGAAATAACATTGAGGCTAAAGAATGGTGCTTGGCCTCAAGCTTGGATGTGGATAAATATAGAATAGAGCTCTCCCAAGAGGCCTCTCAAGGGAAGAGGTGGGATTACCGCTCGATAACACCCTGTGCTAAACAACACTGCAACCCTGCTAAACAGCAAGAGGAAGCCAAGTCTAAATGGACTAAGATCAAATGATCATATCAAAGCATGAATAACAAAGGCTACCATCCTATCTATATATAGCAAGTGAACCTCTTCACATTGGGTCCCATCCATATGTGCCATCAAGCTCATGCAAGCTTTCCTCCACCAAAATTGTGTTGTTTATCAATGAGATTCAATGTATCTAAACAGCTTTGTTGAATTGGTCAAATTTGACTGAATCAACATGATCCCATCTGTGTTCACACCAAAAGGTGCTCAAATTAGTTGCTTATTCTTCCTCATTTCACATTAGGAGTGTCTTTATTGCTTCAAAAGAGGTTTTATGGGCCTCCAACCCATTTATTTACCAGCCTAGTGATAAAACAACTCTAATATTCCATTTAGCTTGAAGGCTAAATTTTTGGAATATTATACAGGACCTTTGACAGAAACAGATTTGGGAAGCAAGACTCAAAGAAATACCAAGAAGAGCATGGATGTTTTGAAAAATTTTGGAAAAATATTTGTACCATTGTTATAGCATCATTTTCCACTTTCATATGGTTGATTATTGATGCTTTGGCCTTGGGCACCCCTTCCCCTCAAACTTGAACATCTTCACAAAAAATAGTATTTTAAAACCCATATGTGACTTTGCCCAGGATTTTCCACATATATATGCGAGTCCATTCATACTTATCCACGTATACCTTTTTAATCATTAAAAGATATACAATACTCCCTATTTTCAAGGCAGGGTTGATGGTTATTCCCGTAATTCAACCACCCTAGCCCATGGCCTAACTGTTTCCAATTGCTGAAACTAATTTGGAGGAGTATAAAAGACCCTCATGTGTATGGCCTAAGGGAGAGAGAAAATTATATCTATTATACTCTGTTGGAGCCCAATTTTATGTCTGATATTCCTATGCTTCCTACACTTCCCAGAGATATTCAAGAAACCCTTGTTTCCTTGAGATTCTCATCATCCTATATGACATCTAGTGTGCACCCATGTTGGAATAATTTTTGTGAGGAGAGGGCTGGATAGATCTAGAGGACAGTATGCTCGAAGACCATGGAAGGATTCAGGTGATCTGTCCGCATTACTATTACTGTATGTGCCATTTATAATAAGAAGAACCATCTTTTTCCCGATATTCACACATTTATATCTCTTTATATATGTGTTATAATCATTAATTTAATGTTTAATATTGTTCTTATGATATTATGCATGAGTTATACTGACATTTAGGAACAACATATGCTGTACAACTAGAGTTTCGTGTTCATTATTTCTTGATTTTCAGGTTATGAAGCATGAAGGGTTGCTAGGGGTTTGCACCCTGCGGGATCTACATCAAACTTTGGACTTTTGGGTAAGTTCCACAACTTGATATATCTAGTTTCCAGTATAAAAGATAGATTAAGTGAGTCCTTCTTGAATGGTATGCCCCTAATCTGTGAAGGTTGCCAACCCAAAAACCTTTAGGGTATTATATCCCGAAACAGAAATGGTGACTCCGCTGGGGATCACATTTTTTCGATTTCCTATTTGGGTTGTTCTATCTGTCTTGTGGGTTCCCAATATTTTCTATCACTTTTTCCTGTCAGACTAAAGACCTAGTATCCTGATCAGGCTTCACCTTTTTTTTTTCTTTATTTACCTTTCCATACGTGGTTTTTCTTCTACACAGTCATGTATATACGTTTTTTCTTGCAAAGGGACCCGTGTATACATGAGTTTCCTTTGACACAGGCACATATACACGCTTGTTGCTAAAATGAAAAAGAGCATATGCCTGGGTAAAATTTGAAATTTTTGGTTTTAAGATTTTTTGGTCTTGTCTACCTGTGGTGACTTGTTCCTGTAGTATATTTGAAGTCCATGGACTGTGTATAAAGTGGTTTTGTGCCTATTTCTCTCTTATTTATGTGAATACCCACTCATTTGGTGAAATATTCGTTTATTGTGTTGTCAATTCTGGCTTGAGTACCAAGATCATTTTCTGAAGTTTCTTGGTTGTTTTGAGTATTCAGGATAGAGAGCTTTTGCTGATTTACTCTTGCCTAAACTTATGAGTTTCCTCGCATTTTATTTTTCACCTTTGATGTCTGTGGTTTTCTTGATTTCCTAGACTGGTTTTGTTTCAATTTTTGAAGAGTCTCTTATTGATTCTTTGGAGTTTTTGTTCATTGAAAATTTATACTATTGTGTTGAGTTGGTTTTTGAGTTTCTTGTCTTCCTTTTGATCATACGTGTCCCGTTATAAGGGTGGCATGGTTGGCTTTGGGCATTTTGTTGAGGATTTTTCTTGAAATTAAATTTTGCTTGACTCAGTTACTGGATAGTTCCATTGGTCTTTTTTGAAATCTCCTTTTTCTATAAACTCAAAAGCCCAAAAAACATTTTGTTTTCCATTGCTTTTGTTTTCATTTTTTCTAATGGTTTCTTTTCATCTTTTGAAGCTTTGTTGAGTGTCTAATATTCGGTTCTTGACTTGATTAGGAAGGGAGTCTTCTTTGGATTTCTTTTTCTTATATCAAGTATGTTTTGGCATTTTTATACATAGGAGCTCTGATTTGGGAACTGACTTTGTTGACTGTCAAAAAGTGATTGAACCTTGGTGTTTTTAGAGACTTCTCTTTGCTTGTTCAGATTCAGCAACTTAGCATTTGCATGTCATTGGTAATTTTCATTAGGTGCACGTAAGCATTTTTAGTATTTTTCATAACTTTTGAGTTGTGTGGAGTGAGAATATCTCAAAAGAAAATAAAATATAGTCTTGTAGAACCTGTGTAGAAATCACTCTTCATCAAAAGGAAATCAATGCATTTTCATGTAGTTTGGTTTTCATTGGTTTCTTTCTGTGTCATAAAAACACCATCAGTTTCATTTCCACATACCCTTGACATAAAAGAACAGCCAACTAAAATAAGCGATATAATTAAAAACAACTAGCAATTTTTTGTATTAGTGTCATACACCAACTAGCTAGGTTGTAGGGCCTTGGATTAGGTAAGTGGAGAGTTAACTCTCCAAGGCCGCTCAAATTTTGAAACATAGAAGTTTATTAATGAGAAAAATCCAACACCGTTAAGTGGACAGGGAAAGCTCTCCTCCTGAGAGTCAAGCGCGAGGGAAAGTGTAGGCAGAGAAGAGAGATACCCCCTCTCCTATTTGCTAAATCTTGACCTAAGACTGTTTCGCAAGGCTGCTGATATGGATTGGTGCCCATAGTTGCATATCCTAAGGACCACACAGGTGACTATGGGGGGGAATACCCGTGGTACCTGAGGCAGACGTTGCATCACTTCCATCAGTGCTTCTGGAGGGTGCCCTTGTGAAGCTTGGGTACTTGCACCGACAAAGGCTGTTGTTAGGAGGTCAACGTAACTATTTCTGTTACCTTCACTAGTAGGCCTGGATCGTAATTACCCCAGACTATTTTCAGGAGGTCCTATTATTCGCTTTCTTGTATTTTGGTGTCTTGTCCTCATCACTCGGAGTGGAAATACTTGAGAGCTGCTTGTCTGGGTGTATCTTAGGGACTTTGTAGAGTGTGCTCTTTGCTCCTAGATTGATTAGCTTCATATATTTTTTGAGTATAATAAATCTTTTAAAGTGACTGACCGATCACCTCGTCAATCGAGGAGGCTTCATGGGTTGTCTCCCGCGAGTGTCAAGCCTTCTTCAAGAAGGTGTAGGAGTAATTCAGAGGGTGATTTTCACATGATGTGTTCAGATGCAGCAGAGAGAGATCCTCCGTTAGGGCTAGTTGTTTCTATAGCTGGTTCTGTTGTTGTTGTTAGTGTTGAGAGGAGTGCTTCACTCATCTTGAGAGTTTTATTTTCGGTAGAAGAAGTAGAAGTAAAGGAATTCCCTAAGCCTCCTGAGTCTCTTGCATCTCCTCTTCCTGCTAGTTATCCGTTTATCATCGAGTACATTGGACCTGAGTCTCAGAGACCAGAGAGTCCTTATCCATGACATTATTACCTTTCGATGGCCACAACTAGGAACACAGCTTTGGCTGTGAGTGATACAAGTATTCAGACTCCTTCTTAAGTTGAAGGAGGAGGCACCATTTCTATATCTTCGATTGCTTCTAGTACTGCTGTGTTTGGATCTGGTCACACCCAAGCACATGCTTCTCAATCTAATCCCTTTTGTTTCGGAATGCCCACTGGTGGGATTCCTTCTTTTTCCTTCTCTGCTGCTGTAGCTATGAGTGCTGCAAGTATTCATACTCCTTCTTCAGTTGAAGGAGGAGGCACCATTACTATATCTTAGATTGCTTCTAGTACTGTTATGTTTGGCTCTGGTCACACCCAAGCACATGCTTCTCAATCTAGTCCCTTTTGTTTCAGAATGCCCACTGGTGGGATTCCTTCTTCTTCCTTCTCTGCTGCTGCAGCTGCATCTGCACCCATATCCTCTAAGGCTAGTGGATCAACTTCTTTTCAAGGGTTCCCCTTTGGAAGTGGGCACATCCCTAATCCGACCCCTTCCTTAGGATATTTTCCTTTCACTTCCCAAACTCAAATTTTCAATCCATGGTCTGGAGTTCAAATTTATACTACCTTTACAGGTAGGAACCCTATTTTCATAGCATCGGGAGCTCGGAATCAGTTTATTGCTGGTCATCAAGGGAATTTTCCTTTCCCTTAATTAAGTGCTTATCAAACATTTTCTCCTTTTTCAAATGCATGGAACCCCTACCAAGGAATTTCTTCTTCATTCACTACCTTAGTAGGGGCAAATGGTCCGGTTTATAGTAACTCCATGTTGGGAGGGGGTCCTTCTCCAAATGCTAGGTCACAAGGATTTTCCTATGGCCCAAAATTTTCTACGAAATCTACCTAGCAACTTGGTGCCTCATCAAATCTAGGTTATTCTTTTCAAAATGTGGGGAATCCATCCTATCAGGGATGGAATTCCCAAGCTCCTCCTCGATTACCATTTCTGGAAACATTAAACTTGCCATATTTGTCAAAATTGACTAACGATCCTATCTAATATAGTCCAGGGTGGCCTTCGGTCCCCACCAAACTACCCTCAGACATCCCAAAGTTTGAAGGGAAGAATGGAGAGGATCCGGCGGATCACATCACCACTTTCCATTTATGGTGTTCATCAAACTCCCTAATTGACGATTCGATTAGGTTGAGGTTATTTCAATGCACCTTAACTGGAAATGTAGCCAAGTGGTATATTGAGTTAACTGGGGGAAATTTTTCCACTTTTGGAGATTTGGCTAGCATGTTTCTAAATAATTTTCAGTTGCCTGTCCGTTACGACGTCGGGATTGAACTCCTGGCTAATTTTAAGAAAGACAAGGCAACACACATTTCTGATCATATTCAGGAATGGCAAAGAATAAAGAGGCTCATTAAAGCCTATATTCCTAATGAATTCCTTCTAGAATGGTTTTTGAAATCCTTGTAGCGAGATATTTCTAAGGATGTGTCCCTATCAGGGGTATTTTCTGAGGAGCAAGCTATTTTTAGGGCTCAGCAATTAGAGCTGATTTATTCTCAGTATGGAGTCCTCAATAAAAATTTTCCTGATGCTCCTCACTCCAAATTGGAATTTTCAAAAACTAAACCCGGTCATCATGGTGATGGACTTATTGATTCAGTCGATAGTGGTGCAACTAACTTGCTTAGTCAATTGCAGCGGTTTTCCATACAATCTGCTTCTTCTAGTCAGGCTGTGCCTTCGGTATCAAATCCTTCCTAGTATTTGTCAATAAAGGTTGTCCAGGCTTCTAACCCCAAAGGAAATCAATAATCTGAAGGGAAGAAGAAAGGATGGAATAATAAAAATAAGTGCAAACATGGAAAGGGGAATGAAAATAAATCCAATGAACATGTTGGTGAGGGTCAAAAGGATAAAAATAAAGTCAAGTTTCCATGCAAGTTATGTACTGGATACCATCTTAGTCACCTTTGCCCTAAAATTCAGGATGTGCAGTGCTTGTTAGCTCAAAAGGGTTCTCCCAGTTCCCAGGTTGTGTTAACAAACCCTTTTCCCCAAGGGAAACAATTAGTTGTTGGCACAAATCAAAATACTGGGGCCCCCTCTGGGGGCACCGAGGAAGGGGAAAACACATCAAACATATATATGATGAGTGCTCATGCAGATATCGCTATGTGATCTCATGATTATGGTGAATCTGAGTCTTCAAAAGCTAAGGGTGTTCCTGGTAGTACTAAGCCGCTTCATATTACGAAGCCCACTGTTGAGCCTAAACCTCGGATGCTAAAGGAATCTACAAAGCATACAAAGATTAATCCAAATGTCAAGGCCACCTAGAACTAGTCTGTTGTAGAATATCTAGCACAAAGTCCTTGTGCCATGTCGGCTCTCAAGGTTCTCCAGTCTTGTCCGACTCAGCGAACTGCTCTCCTTGCTGCTATTGGGCTATTGATCCAAAGCATTCTCTTATTATTACATTTGATATGTATAATTTCAAAGAGAAACTCCCTCATCATATGGATTTCCATATTAGATCGGTGTATCGAAAATGAAATATATTTCGAACGGTCGTGGATGAGGGTGCTTCCACGTGTGTGGTGTCTCTCACATGTTGGAAGGCAATACGATCTGCCACAACTGTTCCTTTAGCCACTCTTCTAATTTCATTTGATGGTCATTCTCATAGGCCGCATGGTATTGTCCCGACTTTACCCATCTATGTTGGGGGCAAAAATGTTAACATCAAGGTTGAGATAGTTGATGCAAGCTTGGACTACAGCCTTCTTTTGGGGCGGAACTGGATTTATGAGATGGATGCTATTGCGTCTTCATTATTTCGCATTATTTTTTTCCCTCACAAAGGGAGGATTGTCATAGTTGACTAACTGGATTTTTCTCCTATAGACCCGAATGCTTCTACTGACTCAACTATTCCTTTAGTGAATAATATCAAACTGCCTGTTGAGAATCTAAGGGTTGGAATGTATTCTTCTTTGATGGGTACTTTTGATCTTCCACCTCCTTTCATTCATATAAATGCAATTTCATCCTCCAAGGCTCCTATTTGAAGAGAGTTCTTTAGGACTCATTATTTTTTCAGACCCTTAGACATTACCTTCCCCTACCTACACATTAGCGGAAGGTCAAGTGGGTGGAATGGCATTTCCTATGTCTGCAACTGATATTTCTTATAGCTCTATTGTTGAATCTGCAAAATCCACTCCAGTTTATTTTTCATCAGAGGAATTGGATGGAGATGTGGCCCTGGCTTGGACTCTTAGTTCTTCCTCCGCCCAGGATTTCCTTGATACCACTCTTCCCTCTGAAGAGGATATCCTGGAAGCTATGATTGGTATAGATAGACTATGGGATTATTTGCATCATCGGTCTTACTTTTTACCAGATTTGAGCGAAGTTGAATCAAGTTTTCCTAGTCCTCAGTCTTCTGGTCCTGTTCACCGGGTCCTAAACCTTTTAGCACCAACATAGGTTTTTTCTAAAGGGAACATGACTGTGATTTATTCAACTATCCCGGTGAAAATTTCTAGAAATCCCAACATTATCGAGAATGTTTTCATCGGAGCTGAATGTTCCCCTGAAGTGGATCAAATATACACCGATCTCTTTCGAGAGTTTAGGGATGTGTTCGCTTGGTCTTATGAGGAAATGCCTGGTATAGATCCATATATTGTCCAGCATGATATCAAGTTATACAAAAATTCTAAGCATATAAGGAAAAATCTTCGTCCGGTCAACCCTAGGAAGGTAGCAGCTATCAAAGTTGAGGTAGAGAAATTTCTCAAGGTAGGATTCATTTTTTGTGTTCCTTTGACAGAATGGGTTTCAAATCTAGTCCCGGTGGACAAGAAAAAAGGAAAAATTTGAGTTTGTATTGATTTCAAAGACCTAAATAAAGCATGTCCTAAAGATAATTACCCCACACCTTTCATAGATCAGATTATCGATGAGTGTGCGGGCAATGAGATTTTATCCTCCATGGACAGTTTTTCTGGAAATAATCAAATTACCATCCGTCCTGAAGATCAGCATAAGACTGCATTTATTTGTCCCTCGGGTACCTTTTCTTACAAGAAGATGCCTTTTGGCCTTAAAAATGTTGGAGCCACTTTTCAGCGAGCCATGTCATATGCCTTCCATGACATCAAACATATTATCGAGGCATACTTGGATGATTTAGCTGCTTGTTCTCACAAGAGAATCGATCATCCTTCTCACCTCCATCAAGTATTTGAAAGATGTCAATTTTATAAGATTAGGTTGAATCCGAACAAGTGTGTTTTTGCGGTCACATCCGATAGGTTGTTGGGATTTATTGTGTCCACAGAAGAGATTCGGGTAGATCCCTTCAAGGTTGAGAAAATACTTCTCTCTCCTTCCTCGTCGTCTATTCGTCAACTTCAAAGTCTACAAGGAAAAGCTAATTTTCTGTAGAGATTTATCATAAATTATGCCAAGATTACAAAAGGATTTATGAGATTATTGAAGAAGGGAGTCCCATTTTTGTGGGATGAATTTGCTCAATGATCATTCGATGCTTTGAAAAAAGCATTGACCTCTGCTCCTATATTGAATCCACCTGATTATAGCAAGGATTTCCTCTTGTATCTTGCAGCAGCAGAATCTACTATTGGTATGGTTCTGGTTCAGGAGGATGATGCTCTTTCAAAGCATATTATATACTACCTTAGTTGAGGCCTGGTAGGACTTGAAATTCGGTATTCTCCAATAGAGAATCTTGCTTTAGCAGCTGTTCATGTTGTACAGCGGCTCAAACATTACATTCTCTTTTAAAAAACTTATTATTTGGCAGCAGTCAATCCATTTCTGTTTGTTCTCAGTAGGCGAGTGATTGGGGGCAAATACAATATATGGATCATGATTTTGTAGGAATTTTCTCTTGAGTTTATGTCTGCCAAGTCCAAGAAATCGTTAGTTTTTGCAGAATTAATTTCTAAATTTCCCTGTGGAGAGGAGATAGTTTATGATGAATCCTTTATGGATGAACATCTTTTTCTCATTTCTCCACAGGATCCTTGTTACGGAGATCTCATAGTATATCTTCAGACTGCGAAGTTTCCCTCTACTTTTTCGAAAGATGAGCGCCGTAAGTTATGTCACTTGGCTAAAAGTTATTTAATCTTTGGTGACACTTTATACCATCATGGGGTCGATTCTATCCTTAGACGATGCTTAACTCTCAAAGAAGCTAAGGTGGTATTGAATGATTGCCACAGTGGAGGTTGTGGTGGTCATTTATCTGGGCTTGCTACAGCCCAAAAAATCTTGTGTGCCAGATACTTTTTGCCTTCAATTTCCAAATATTGTATGGAGTCGGTCAAATAGTGTCATCCGTGTCAAGCGTATACTCGAAATATGCACGCTCATCTAGCTCCGCTCTTCCTTGTTGTCACTATCGATCTCTTTACAAAGTTGGGTATTGATTATACTAATTGTAACCCACCTTTGGCTAAAGGTCACAAGTACATTATTGTAGCAGTAGAATACTTCACGAAGTGGGTCGAGGCTATGCCCACTTTTGGGAATGATGGTGAGACAACAACTCTTTTTCTCTTCAATTAGGTCATTTCTCATTTTGGTATTCCCAAATAGATTGTCACTGATCATGGTAGTCACTTTTAGAACAACATGATGGTTGAATTGGCTCTAAAATTGGGTTTTCGGCATGAGCATTCATCTCCATATTATCCTCAGGCCAATGGGCAAGTGGAAGTCATGAAAAAATACTTGAAGACAATTCTTCAACGGACAATTGATAAAGCTTAATCCAATTGGCACATTATGTTGTATCTTTCACTTTTGGCATACCGGATGTCAGTGAAAACTACAACTGGTTTTACTCCGTTTCAACTAACTTATGGGTTGGAATCCATATTTCCCATTGAGTGTGAAATTCCTTCTCTTAAGATAGCCATAGAACTTCTTCCTGACACCTCTAATCTCAAAGAATGCCTCGTTCATCTAGAACATCTTGATGAGAAGCGTCAAGATGCCACCACGATGAACGAGGCACATAAAAAACAGGTAAAAGTTCAGTACGATAAAGCGGTCAAACCTAGGGTTTTCTCCAAAGGAGGCCTTGTCTTGGTTTATGCCCAGGAGAAGGATGCCCTGGGGGTAGGTAAGTTTAAGTCTATGTGGTATGGCCCCTTCATCGTTAAGAAGGTCCTCAAAAAAGGTGCTTATGCCTTTGTTGATTTTGAGGGAAATGAGTTGGCAGAGCCTAGAAATGGGCTCTATCTAAAAAATTATTATGCCTAGGCCTTGGGCTGGCATCTTACTTTTTGTATATATATATATATATATATTTATGCATATCTGAGTTTTTAGTCTATGATGTGATGGTGATGTTTTTGATCTACTTTGGCAGGTTGTGTTGGATGTCGTGAGTAATTTTGGTTTCACCGATGGTGCTAGTAGACACACCCGGAACTTGGCTTCCACGGCTTGGGTACTTCGTTATCCATCTGGTCAACTGTTAGTTTCAAAAGGGGTCTACATTTTTCCTACTTCAAACAATGTAGTAGAATAAACTACGGTAATTTATATACTCTCGAAGGCAATATCCTTGGGTATTGATTCATTAGTAGTTTTCTTGGACTCCCAGCTGGTGGTGTTGCAGTTGAACAATACTTATCGGGTTCGGGATCCTTTTTTGTTCCAATTTTTTTTGAGGGTATGTTTGCTACAAAGATCATTTCAATTTATAACATTTATTCATATTCCTCGAGCTGAAAATTGCATGGTAGACTCATTGGCTAATCAAGAAATTGATTAGCATATTCATCATTCAATAATTTAATTCAATAATCAAATTCATCATACATTTTCATACGTTTGTTTCATTGCATGATATAAATCATTGTATATATATACATCATCTGAATGTTCAAAAAACTATACAAAAATTTGGACCCATATGTCCTACAAAATTAGGGCTTATGCCCGATCATGTTCAGTATAAAAAATATAGTATAGTCATCCGGTAAAATCTATGGTCCCTGCCCAACATTTGTGTTCCTATAGAACATGATCCAAGTAGCCACACGGCGGAATAACTACACCCAGTCCCGCGGTACCCCGACTAATTGTCTCTGGATAGCCTCTGGTAGGTCCTCTACTGCAAACATAGGCACTTGGCAAGTTAAACTCTCCAAGTTTCTCTGAATGGCATGTACGGTTCTACAAGCGTCTTCAGCATCTGCTTCACCTCTATGACATTTGTGCCTTGGGTATCCTTCAAGATTCACTGGTCCCATATCCATATCATGGTTATAAAATAATTTTGTAAGTCATTTAAATCCAATCAAAAACAATTTTTTTCTTTTCATTGTTTCATATATTGAAAAAATCAATCAAAAAATCATATAATCAAAAATTGAAGTCTCACCGATTGCACCCCATGCTGCACCGGGTGGAAGGACTAAGTCTGGATCACCATGAAAATCCATCCCAGCATAGGGATAATCCTCCACGATGATGACTTGTTCCTCCCACCATTGGAAGAACTCGTCATCCCAAGTGGTTCGGGGAACTTCACTTCCCCCCAATCTCTTCATCAAATCAGCCCACTAGGCTATTCTTGGATCTTTGGGACTATTAATGATGGATGAGATCACTTTGTGGCAAAGTCCTAGAACCCTCTCAAAGAAGAATGTTAGTAAGATGGTCCCATAACTGAAATGCTTTGTTTTTTCTCTCCAAATAGAGGTTAATTGTTTCTTCATGTTAGTTAGTAGTGTAGTACACTAGTCAAAGAGGTGAATCAAGCATTCAACTGCAATACTCATCCTTTCCTCGAAGCCTGGTGTAAGGAAGCAGACCTTACTACCCTACCAATGGTGAACAGGAGAATTTTCATATGCAGTTATGACAAATCTTTGATTGCAATCTAAGTCCCTACTTTTTGAGACCCCTCTATGCAATAAACATGGACATAATCATCCACTGTAAGCCCTCCCACAGGCTTTCCATGTAAATCTACTGGATCTCCTCATTGAGAGAGTCAAGTAATGAAGTAAATGTCTTCTAATTTTATGCGTATGGGCATTTTATCAATCATGAAGCAGTCTTTCTCTGGTTCCCAGTGATCCACCAGCATTTGGAGCAACTGGACATTACTTTTCATATTTGGCATTTTGAAAAATTTGAGAAAACCACAGTTTTGAAGGATATTGAGAAAATTTTGATCTTCCATCACTTCATTTTCGATGACATTATGCTCATGTTCCCTCCAAGAGATAGACATCTTGAAATAATCCATTAAATTCTTCATTAGGTTCATTTTTTACATTCATGGACTATGCATACGCAACTTCCTTGGAGTACAGTCATGTATCATACGCGGGTTCGCCCACAAAAACCCGCGTATGTGTAGACAGGTCAATCAAAAACAATATTTCCTATGGTGAAAAATCAAAATTTTTATCCTATATATGAATGAAATTAATGGAAATGATGTATTTAGAGCTTACCTAGTTTATTTGACGAAATTTGATGGTTGATTTCTCCTGTTTTGAGGAAAGGGGTTTTTCTCTAGAGCTCCTTTTTCCACTTCAACAAAGTAAAAATGAACCAAATATGAGGTAAAATGAGTATTTATGCCCAGAAATTGAAATTTTTTTGCAAAATTTCATTATGCTTATTTTTAAAATCTATCTTAAGCTGCATAACCGTGTTGCTTGTAAGTTTTTCGAAAGGTATGTTTTCAGGTACATTTTACTGAAATTGAGATTTTTCCCGGTTTCTCGAATCCATGACCGTTGACCTGTCATGGTAGGTATATGATCTTAACTGGAATATAGGTTAGGGAATCCACGTTCCATTGCATTTTTCATGCTATCCTCCATTCTTATCACTTGCCATAGGGTCGATCCCATCATGTCATGAGTACTTAACCCATTTCACTCGCCAATTTATAAATCATGACTTGGTGGTAGAGCCTTCCTTTACATGGGCTTCCTAGTTAGTTCCTTGCTAGCACTTGTTGCCCATGCTGTACTTTATGTAGGCTTGGGAGTCCTCTTTAGTCCCACCATGAATTATGCGTTGAAGCTTCATTCTTCTTCTTCTTCACTATGATTTTTTCTGGCTATTACCCTAGAGGCTCCCTAGTGTTGTTAAGTTGTATCACTGCATTGCATATTGGCTGCTTGTTTATCTTGGCCTTTAGCCAGCTTCATTTAGACTCGATGTTTAAGCCATATTTTGACCATGACTCTCTATACAAGTTAACCATGCAAGCACTTAGCTATTGCGACTTGACACCCTTTTACCCATTGATGGAACACTCCTTTGAGTATCACTTACCGGTTTCTGCCACCTTGCATTGCGCATAGGATTGTTCCTATCCCAGGAACTAGTGCATCTGTTTCCTGATACTCATTCTATCCATTGTACTATAGCATTATTTTATTCTTTTTCAGGATTATTATATGAAAAATACAAAAGAAATCAAATATATCAAAAAATAGCAAGAACGGGATATCATTTCATATTTTGATGGCAGTTACAGTGTCAGTTTGTTTCCCTTGAACAAAACACACAGAGCTATGTCTTTCCTTCATTTGGGATGGTTTTAGTTTTGACATAGGAGAAGCCATAACCTTGTTTCATAAGTCATTTCTCCCCCGGTTGGTTATTTGTTCCAATCATATGGAGATTTTGTTTTTGCCTCCTGCATAACAAACTTATATAGAGTTATTATTTGCTACCATAGTCAAACATGAGTCGTTCTTTTGTTCAAGGGAAGTTTAACCTGAGTCGGCCATTCTATGGTGTCTCTTAACTTATTTTTCATTCGGCCTTCCTAGTATTGTCAGTATCTTGTTCTATCACATCAGATGTTTGGTCCTTTGCTCATGCTAGTTTGAGAAGGTCTCCATTGACTTCTTGTCGGCGGGTTTCTCTCTTATCGACTATGACATATTGCTCTGAGAGAAAACCTAGAGCCGCACCTTGGCCCTATTTACATCATTGATAGGTGACATTGTGCTCAGCATTTGATCATCATTATGGATCTTTGACTGAGTGGTTTCTCTTTTGTTCGACGTTAGCATACATTATCACACTTAGGATTCATGCAGTACCTTGATTTCCATTTGACCCTATCGGTGGATATCTCACCTCTTTGTCAGCTCTCATTATTGGTTGATTCAGATGTTTTCTACCGTGTGCTAGCTTCATCTTGTGCATGTCAAAAATGTACTTCAAGTTGGTTCCTTCACTCTACTTCGTCTGATTCCTTCCAAATCTTGGCCTGTGGGTTACACTCGTGCTGGACTGATGTGAGATGCCTTAATGCCTTCCTTCCAGTAGATATTTTCCCATCGACTCTGACTCATTTCTCTAGGAATAAGGTCTAGAGTCTTTTTTTCAGTACCTTAGGGTTTGCAGTCATCAGTGGTAGACTCTTCGTTGTTGATAGTGAGGATACATCATTGCCTCCTGATTGATGGATTCTTGCAAGTGTTCGACTTAAAATCATTCATTCGCACTTTTTAGATTGTACTGGGGTACCTTGACACTCATTATCATTATCAGTGGGCTGTCTCATGTTTGTTAACAGTATCCATTAATGAATGGTAATCAAAAAATTTCTCACATGGTCGAATTAAGCTCATTTATTCCCATTGTGAAGAATTTTTTCATAGTGATCAGTGAAGACCTTGGGTTTGCATCCACATGATTTGGTTCACTTTGATAGTTCATCCAATTTTCTACCAGTGATGCTGTCCAGCCTTATATGTTGCAGTTTCAGTATAGTAGCATCTTATATGTTGACTCCCGAGTTGTGTGATTTTACCATGTGCCACCTCTTATGATTTGGTACTTGGAGATTCAGTTATTACTCGTGTGATCAGATCTCTATTGCAGCATCATTGATTAGTTTTCTATATGTGATACTTGGACTTGATTTTGACTTCTACTTCCGGGAAGTGATTAGATGATTCACTATGTTATTTACAGTTCTGTTATACTTGTATACATGTTGGATCCACTCTGTAATTCATATGCGGACATGATTTTATTTCACTGAGCATGGGTATGCCCGCCTCAGACATGAGCTATTATTTTGATCTATTTTATTGGTTTTTGGCAGGCTAAAATTTGGTGAAGTTCTCTCTCTTTCTTTACAAGTTTCTTTCTATGCACATAATATATTTCAGCCATCATGTACCCCTTTTGACCTCATATATTAGGGGGCATCTGTTATAGCATCATTTTCCACTTTCATATTCTTGATGATTGATGCTTTGGCCTTGGGAACCCCTTCCCCTCAGACTTGAACATCTTAAAAAAAAAACAGTATCTTAAAACCCATATGTGACTTTACCTAGGATTTTCCGTGTATATACGTGAGTCCATTCATACTTATCCATGTATACCTTTTTAATCATTAAAAAATATATAATATTCCCTATTTTTGAGGCAAGGTTAATGGTTATTCCCGTAATTCAACCACCCCAGCCTGTGGCCTAAATGTTTCCAACTGTTGAAACTAATTTGGAGGAGTATAAAATACCCTCATGTGTATGGCCTAAGGGAGAGAGAAAATTATAGATATTATACTCTGTTGGAGCCCTATTTCAAGTCTGATATTCTCGTGCCTCATGCACTTCCCAGATATATTTAGGAAACCCTTATTTCCTTGAGATGATCATCATCCTATATGACATCTAGTGTGCACCCATCTTGGAATAATTTTTGTGACGTGAGGGCTGGATGGATCCAAAGGATGGTATGCTCGGAGGCCATGGAAGGATTCAGGTGATATCTCCACATTTCTATAAGTGTACGTGCCATTTATGATAAGAAGGACCATCTTGTTCCTGATATTCACATGTTTATATCTCTTTATATATGTGTAATAATCATTAATTGAATTTTTCATATTGTTCTTATGATATTAAGCATGAGTTATATTGACATTTAGGAACTACATATGTTGTACAACTAGAGTTTCATGTTCTTTCTTTCTTGATTTTTAGGTTATGAAGGATGAAGGGTTGTTAGGGGTTTGTACCACGGGGGATCTACATCAAATGTTGGAATTTTGGGTAAGTTTCGCAACTTGCTATATCTATTTTTTAGTATAAAATATAGGTTAAGTGAGTCCTTATTGAATGATATGCCCCTGATCTGTGAAGGTTGTCGACCCAAAAACCTTTAGGGTATTATATCCCGAAACAACCATGTTTTCAGAAAGAGGTAACTATGATGTCTGTCTACAAAAGCTGAATGGAGAGAGAATTTTAGGAGATCCTTTTGAGGACAACATGCTCAAATACCATTGTTTTAAAATACCTTAGTATAAATTTTTTTCATTCATTGTACATAAACATTGCATGAGAAAGTCACAGAAAAATACAAAAACAATGGAAGAAAAGGAAAAAAGAGGGAAGATTCGAAAGATGTACATCCCCATACCCAAAAAATAGTACTTCTGAAAGTGTGCAAGCCTAAATACCACTAATGATTAAAAAATAATATCTTGTTCAATCATCTAGCCTAATCATGGCTGAACATGCTTTAAATCTATGTTGATAGGTTAGTAGAATCAATGATTGTCAAAGTTATTCAAACTTGACTTATCAAGAGAGATAGATTAGGGAATATAGGATACTAGTTCCACATGCTCAAAAAAGAACCAAAGAGAAAGATGAGGATGCATTTCAAATGATAAACTACAGACCTTATCTTTATATTTTACTTTTATGCAAAATAATGTTTGTGTGCAGCTTGTTCCAATGCCACAACCATGGTAAGTCAGACTGCCTAATCTTGATTTGAGCCATGCTTTAAATTTTATTTCAATAGTTTAGAGAATCGATACTACCAAACAGCTTAATCTTGGCAGTCAAATAGTCTAGGTAGAGAATAAAAAGAGTTCACTAGTTTAATTTGAACTTGGAAGAAATAAGGATAGAAGTAGATAATTTATTTCTATTTTCAAAAATAAAAATGTCAAGAGTTTTCCAGTTCAAGTGCACTCAAAGAATAATTTTTTTTAGGACAAGTAGGTTGGGTAGGTAGAAATGTTGTTGAAAGAATCATATCTTGCAGATGATTAAGATTGTCACTTCAAAAGAAATATCAAGCAAGTGAAAAGAAGGAAAGTTCTACCCAATGGAAAAGACACTCGTCTACAAAAACTTAGAAATTTGATAAACTAAAATTTCTGGACCCCTCCATAAGGGAGCTACCCTCTCCAAGTGGAGCCACTGTTAGTCATCAGTAATTTTTGCTGATATCAAAAGATGACTAAGTTATGATTCTAGATTTATAAAAACAAAATTTGAGAAATATTGTGAGTTTTAAAAATCTCACTGCCTTCATTATCCTAAGTCAAAATGCTTCATTAAATTTCTCAATCTCTGCCTTCTAAAAGTTTACCCCACTGCTACAAAGAAGAACTTCATTTTTTTGGGCCTGTTTTCCTCATTTCACTACCTCACCTTCACTCTTAGTCATAGCCTTTTTCCTCTAAAAAACCCCATTTCTTCCTTTCCTCAAAACCCTCATAAAAACTCCCTTTTTACACTGTCCAAAGCTAATTTTTAGCCTATCGGGTCCTTTAAATTATGCATAAAACCTGCTCTTTTGATGAAATAGACTCTAAGCACCCTTTTCTTCTTAAGCCCCAACCCTTTACCTTTATAATACCTCAAAATATACTTATCCTTAGCCCTTTCCCCCATATGAATTATACCTCCTCCCTTTTCATTTCATATACTGTAATATTCCAAATTCGGAACAGCTAGCAAGGCATGACTAAAAAACGCATTTTCCAGTAATGGCTGCTACAAGAATCAAAAACAAGACCTGGATCCCTTAGATCAATGTATCTAAGTCCTAAATCCAAGATATTGCTCCAAAGAAATCCTTCTAGAGTGGTTAAACAAATCTCCCACTACTAGATGTCCTATGAAAATGCCCAATGAGGGACTACAACAAGTGTAAGCTCATATGATGGAATGACATCGTTATTCTTATAGATGTGAGCACATGAAGATATATGTAGCCAATAAATATATTATATAGCAACAAATTTATACAATGTATGGAAGAATCAAACACTCCAGGTAGGTAATGGAAGTTGTTTGGTCTCAATCTAGTCTCCTAAACTGAGCTCATTTAATTGTCAACCAGGATTTGTAAACTGCTGAAGTGAAGTGTATTGTATGTACCTAGGTGCTTGTTTCTTAATGCGTTGTATGTAGTGTTTTGTGATGTTTTTGGTCTTTTGGTGATTTTATGTTCACAAGAAAAATGACTAGAAAACTGATGGAAGGAAG
The DNA here is from genome assembly GCA_034641835.2 of Pinus albicaulis. Taxonomy (NCBI): domain Eukaryota; kingdom Viridiplantae; phylum Streptophyta; class Pinopsida; order Pinales; family Pinaceae; genus Pinus; species Pinus albicaulis. Next base: position 623,124,478 of record CM076583.1, read on the forward strand.
CTAATGATTAAAAACAGAGTGGATCCTAATTGATGGATGACAAATGAAAAATGCAATTGGAATACTAAAAACAGAATCAAATCTAAACTATGACCAATCAGAAACAAAGCTTGATAATGACTTTTAAGCAAATGATTCAAAACACAAACTAAACTTGTCAAATTCTTTCATCAAAGACATTTGAGAGAGAGCTTGAAACATGGTCAACTAAGCATGCAAATCTTCCTAACTAAACAGTTTAAACAACTAACTTATAATGATGCAACATCTTGTCCTTGATTAGAGATTTTTTGAAGTATGTTTGGAGTAAAACATTGATATCATCATAAGATTTTCTATTCTAAAGCTAATTCCTAACTCTATTCTGCAATTTAATTGAATGTCACAAAACCTTTACTCAATAGTTATTGATTTCTTTTCAAAATAGTCTTTTGAGGGAGAGCTCTGTTTATGAAATGATGAGGAAATTGTAGAGGTACTTCAGGCCTTAAAATGATGTTGTCTTTTGTTCATATGGTTATAGATCAATTTTGGATTTTAGAACAAGAAGAGGTTTGTGAATAATGAAGTTTGTTTTGTTAATCTTAACAACTGAAGTAATCTAATGTGCAGTGAATAACAATTGAATGTGGAGTGCAAATGCAATGAGTTGAACTACAACCAAACCTAAGATGTCACTAGCCTAAAACAGTGTTAAACTACAAGTCATTATCAAACCCAAAACAAAACAACTGAACATGAATTAAGTGCAATGAAACTCCAGAGTATCCTAACTATACTATCATGCATTATTCTATGAAATTATACAGTCTGTTTGTCCATCATTGTTGATATTTTGGAAGAGTTCCTTCTTTTGGAAGAGTTAGAGCAATTCTGACTGTGTAATTGAGTGCAAATGCAAACATAAAGGACTGAAAGCAATGAAAAACTAAGATATCATATCCATATCCCACTCATCATTATGATATTTTGGACAAGCGTTTAAGAGTAAGAACATAGATGGTACTTAGTGCAAACACACAACTAAATCATTCATTATCACGGTCATGTCTTGGACTCCTTAAGAATTTATTGGAAGAGTTTCTTCTTGTGGAAGAGTGATTAGAACAAGTGTAACTGTGATAGTGAACAACAAAAATTACAACTAAATCCTACAATACTATAGACATTTCCCATTCATCATTATAATATTTTGGAAGAGCTTCTTCTTGTGGAAGAGTTAGAATGAGTATAACTACAATAGCTAATTAAAACAACTACAAATTCAACTTCTAATCCTACAATACTATAGCCATTTCCCATTCATCATTATAATCTTTTGGAAGAGCTTCTTCTTGTGGAAGAGTTAGAATGAGTACAACTACAGTAGCTAATTAAAAAAAATACTAATTCAAATTCAAAAACGTAAAGGCAGCTAGAATACTTATCTAATTTACACAAATAAATCCGTGCAAGAGGCAGGGGCCCTCTACCACCTGACGGAATTCAACTCCAAATTAAATCAATGCTTCCAAAACAACACTGTCTGCTTCATTAAAGATGAAATAACCTGAACATAACACTCTGCATCTTCAGAAATGTAGCACAGAATCTAAGAAAAATCTGGAATGAAATCTAGCATAAAATCTAACATAGCTCTCGGTTTCCCAAGTGTTTATATAACAAATGTAAATAACAAGATTTGCAACAATTCAGGAACACTGTCTTTCCTTATCGGAATCACATTAGGACTCTTGAAGTGGCTACGTGAAAAGGAAAAGACATCTGGACTGAGACAGTCCTAATAGAAGTCTTCCTTCCTAAATGTGTTCCCACGTTCCAAAACCATACCCAGAATTTGTTTCTTCCTCCATGATGAGCAACGAACCATGTAGACATGACGTGGATTATGCCCATATGTAGTTTTTCTTGAGAGGCCACTTGGAACATACTCAAACGCGAAGATAGCTGCAGAATCGCCGGTTAGCTACGGAATGTCTGCATTCTGCAGCTAGTTCTGGTCAAAATGCTTTACAATGGAAAAAATCACAAAACTTAGCAAGTCAGTCATGTAAATCATTCTAGAAGTAATTTTATCTATATTCATTGATCAATTGGGTCTAGGATAGCAATGGAAAAAGGAAAATGAGGTAAAATGGAATGAAAGAAAGCACAATTTTGAGGCTCAACAGAAGCCTCAATAGAACATGTACAATGAAATGAATCTACACTTCTACATGAGAAAAGCCCTGGCTAAAATAACATAGTTTATAAGAGACACTGCAACAAAATACATGATATGGCAATGATAGCTCAAATAAATAAGGGGGAGAAAGCTCTCAACCCCTGAAAACACTAATACAACAATAATACACAATCCTCGAGAGGATTGGCTAGAATATACATCAAAATGGAAAATCTGCAGAAATGCCGATGTTTCTGGGTAGCAGCTACAACTTAGAAAATAGAAATGGATGAAGATGTTGTAGATGATGCATAGATCTCATCCAATGGATCTCTCAGGTTAAAGGCTGATCCAATCCCTAAATATCTTGCCCTCCAAAGTAGTGGTGCAACCCTTACTGCAAATATGCTCAGAAATAATGCAGTCAACGAGCTGGATTGTGCTGTCTATGATGAGAGAAGCTTGGCCTTGATGCCAAGATGTACCAATAAGCTCTAAAACCTCCTTCACTGATCTCCCAAAGAAATAGGAACTCCCTCCTATGAAAGATGAGCCAAGGAAAGGTGTTGTGGAACCCTCCACTGCAACACCTAGCAACACTACGTTATACTTCAATAGAAATAATGCAGTGACTGATCTGTAGTGGCTTTGGCCTTGAGCCAAGATGTGGAGAAATGAAGTGAAATCCTTCAAGAGGCCTCTCAATAAGGAGAGGAAATCCTAAATAGGAACCCCTCATGCTAAGCAACACTGCAACTCAGCTGAACAGCCGGAGTATGAAAATTAGTCTTCACTGATCTCTCAGAGAAAGCTCTGAAATCTCCTTCACTGATCTCCTGGAGAAATAGGTGCTCCATCCTATGAAATATGAGCCAAGGAAAGGTGTTGTGGAACTCTCCAGTGCAACACCCAACAACACTACATTATAATTCAACAGAAATAATGCAGTGACTGATATGTAGTGGCTTTGGCCTTGAGCCAAGATGTGGAGAAATAAAGTGCAATCCTTCAAGAGGCCTCTCAAGAAGGAGAGGAAATCCTAAACAGGAATCCCTCGTCCTAAGAAGCACTGCAAATCAGCTGAATAGCTGGATTATGCAAATTAGTCTTGATACTAAAATCAATATTCTCAAAGATATTTCACTATGGCTGCCTCTTCCTCCTCTTATACAAGTGAATGCCTCTTTTCCATGGACCCCACACATTAGGGTTTCATCCACAAGGAATATTTCTCCCTCCAAAACTGTGTTTTCTTCCCAAGCAAGCTACACCTCTTAGGCAGCGCTGTTAACTTCGTCAAACTTGACCTTTTCCTCATGCAATTAACCCTTTTCACACTAGAAGGTGCAAAATTAAGCTGCTCCATTGATCCTTTTCACATTATGAAGGATCTTATTCCTACTTATGGGCCTTTTACCCATTTTATTCACCTACTAGATGAAATAAGAAAAAAATATTGTTCCAATTATCTGCATGAAAATTTTGCAACATTACATACACCCCCAAACCTTATAAAACCCCCCCTTAACCTTCGAAAATATTAAAGGACGGCCCGCCTCTCACTACCCCCATCGCCCTTCCCTTAGCCTTAAAAATTAATGCATTTCATTAATATTTCAAAACCCTGGGCCTGCCTTCCATTAGTCTGCCATACTCCAGCCAGGTTACTCCACACTGTCGATCTAACCTCACCACCCTGATCCTATGACTATCGCTCCCCCAACCTTTCCCCACATATGTTTTAAACCCCGCTGTTACACATCATTTTGTCACTAAGCCTTGAAATCCATAACTCGCACATTGGAGGGTCATTTTTGTGACTTATAAGAAGTGTCCTACCTTTCAAAGACCATCAGTGCATTCCTTTTGATGAAAGAAATATTCCTTGTGTTGACAATTCCTTGAGGAGGACTGTAAAAAACCTTATTTTTTCCCTAGCGCAAGTAGCTAGTTACACTCCGACACCGAGCTGGAAAATTAACACTAAGCCCATGCCAGCTGGTGCTTTGTCCCAATTAAGCACCTGTGCCAAGCTATTTATGCAATGTTTTTTAAAAATAGAGGCGGAGGTTCCATTCCAGCCACCTCGAGGATGAGTCATTGGGAGTGGTTGAACAGAAAAAACCATGGACTCCCTCCTTTAGTTGATAGTTTCCACCTCCCTTGGAACTCTCCTAAATAATATGACTCCCTCCCACCTTTGTAGGGATCCAAACCACCTCCTTCACCTCTATAAAAGAAACTATCTCTCTTCTCATCAACTAGCTAAATTTGGAGAAGTGATACTATAACTGAATAACTGTGCATAGATTGGACTTGCATTTGAGAAAGAGATAGAGCAAGGAGGAATCATCAAGAGAATTTGAGTCCATGCCCTCATCCCATATGAATCCCTTGACAGGTACTGAGACGTGCTTCGACTGAACCCCGCTGGAGTAAGCTACGACTTCAAAGCATCAATTGTACCTTTTCCTTCTACTTATATATACATGACTAACGTTTGGGTTCTTGTTTTGTGTTATATTTGTTTTATTTAATGCAACATTCTTATCCCTCTTTGACTGGTTAGTAATTGCAAATGAAATTATAACTGTGAGCGGATTGTGACTTGCCAAGCCAGGAGCAAGAGGTCACCACCATTATAACTATAACAATAGCATTGGAATCTTGGTAGGTCGATCTACCATGTCCTATTTAATTATGTAGTTAGGAACCTAAATTCTAGCATTTCCCTTTGTTTCTATACCCACCCTAGGGCTAGAGGATCGTCTCTGTCCGCAGAGAGGATTTAACTGCTTAACAAATTGGCGAATCCACTAGGGAACAATGCGAGTTTGTCGTTTTATCCTGTTGGGTCAGTTTCGGTTATCGAATAATAACCTGCAGAAACTGCGTTGATGAAGTTGGCTAAAGCTTGGCTTGAAAACCTGATGTGGAATGATGAATGAAAACTCTCCCCAAGAGTCTCCTCAAGGAAATATGTGGGATTCCCACTCGGGAACACCCGGTGCTAAGCAGCACTGCAACCCTGTTAAGCAACAAAGGAAGCAAAAATTATTGGTAGAAAAAATAAAAATCTAAAACATGAAGAAAAATGCTACAATCCTCTTCCTTAAATAAGTTATGAGTTTTCTTTCCCTTGGCCCCACTCAATTAGGTCATCTATCAAAATATTCTCCTCCCTCCAAAACTGTGTTATTCCTTCTTTGATTCCTCCTCCTCTGCCACTGCGCTGTTGACTTAGTCAAAGTGGACCAAATCAACTTGATAATATCCCTATTCACACATGGAGGTGTCTTATTAAGCTATAAAGAGTGTCCCCTTTCACACTTGGAGTGTTTTTATTCCTCCTTAGGAGACTTATGGGATTTTCTACCCATTTATTCACCGGTTAGAGCTACTGCTAACTCTAATGTTCCATTTAGCTTTGAGGCTAAAATTTGGGAACATTACACTGAGGAAATATCTTATGAAGAAGAAACTTCTAACATTGTTGATATAAATATGTTCACTAAATAACACCCACAGAAAACAAAGTTGAGCACTAATTTCAAACAAGAATATTTTGAAGTGCTGCAATCTCACACTGATAAATTACCAAAGGGACTGATGCCTCTAGAAGAATTCTTTGACTTTAATGATGTTTCCAAAAAGCCTAAAATGGAACCCACTAAAACTGAAGTAGAAGAGTGCAATATAGGCAGTGAATTAAAACCCAATATGATTAAATTATCAAAAACACTACCATCTCATATGAAATTGAAATATCTTGAGCTTTTTAGAGAATTTTCTGATGTTTTTGCTTGGATTTATGAGGAATTAAAATCATATGATACAAAGATAATTCGTCAGAAGATACCTCTCAAAGAAAACCAGAAACCTTTTAGACCAAAATTGCACAGAATAAACCCTATGCAATTACCTCTAGTTGAGAAAGAAATCAAGAAAATGTATGATGCTGGAATCATAGTCCCAGTAAGATACTCAGACTAGGTATCCAAACTTGTATCTGTGAGGAAGAAAACAAGATAAATAAGGCTTTTCATAGACTTTATAAACTTAAACAAAGCCTCTTTAAAGGACAACTACCCCTTGCCCAAAATGGATCATATCTTACAAAAGGTAGTAGGTTCTAAAAGAATTTCTTTACTAGATGGCTTTTCAGGATACAACCAAGTGCTAGTACATCCTGATGATCAACTTAAGACAATTTTAACTACACCTTGGGGTACTTTAATGTATGTGAAAATTCCCTTTGGTTTAATGAATGCTGGTGCTACATTCCAAAGAGCCATGGATATTTCTTTCTCAAAAGAGACAGGTTTCTTCATTGTGATATATTTAGTTGACATCACTGTATATTCCAAAACAGATGAAGAACACCTTGCTCACATAAGAACAATCTTTGAAAAATGTAGAAAGTATGGTCTATCCTTAAGCCCTAAGAAAACTTTGTTTGGCCTCCAAGAAGGAAAACTTCTAGGCCATATCATATCTAAAGAGGGAATAAATATAGACCCAAAAAGGATTGAAGGAATAATGAAAATAAATCATCCTAGAAACATCAAATAATTTCAATATTTCATTGGAAAGATTAATTTCTTAAGAAGGTTCATACCCAACCTTGATGAACTCCTTAGAAACATAACAAACATGCTAAAAAGGGAAACAAGAGTTAAATGGACCGTTGAAGCAAAACAATCCTTTGAACTGGTTAAACAAGAACTAACTCAAACACCAGTTCTTATTATGGATGAATCAAACCTTAAAGCCTTAGATATGAATATGGTTGATGTTTTAGAATAACAAGAAGAATGCACAACCCCTCCTATTGAAGAAGTATTGTTGAAGTCACTTTGGTATGCTGATATCTTGTATGTGCTCTTTTATATTAATGTTCCTCCTGGTTTGTCTAAGAAAAAGGCAAGGTTCTTGAAGTTGAAAGCTGTAAATTACTGCCTTATAGATAAATGGTTATATTGGAAAAATTCTAGTGGTCTATTGCTTAAATGTTTTCTTGAGAATGATGTAGAGAAGATCAAGCATGAGTTTCATGAAGGGGAATGTGGAGGCCATCTCTATTGGAAATCTACTATCAACAAAATCCTTAGAGCTGGTTACTATTGGCCCACCCTCTTCCAAGTTATCCATAGGTTGGTAGTTTCCTACCACAAATGTCAAATCTTTGAAGGCAAAAGGAAACTCTTACCCTTACCTCTGCACCCTATTTCTGTTGAAGCCCCTTTCCAATAGTGGGGCCTATACTTCATTGGGGAAATCCATCCTTCTTCATCTTCCCAACATAAATGGATACTCACAGCAACAGATTACTTTACAAAATGGATAGAGGTCATCCCCTCTAGAACTGCCACTCATCTAGTCATTATTAAGTTCCTTGAAAACCATATTTTGTCTAGATTTGGTTGTTCTAGAAAGATTATCTCTGAAAATGTTGTTGCCTTTAGATCCAATAGAATGATGGACTTTTTCCACAAATATCAAATCACGTTGGGTCATTCCACAACTTATTACCCTCAAGGTAATGGGTTGGTAGAATCCTCAAACAAAATTTTGATAAACATCATCATGAAATTTCTAGAAGGGAATCAAAAGTCATGTCACAACAAGCTCGTACTTGCATTATGGGTAGATAGGTTAACATGCAAGAAATCAATTGGGATGTCTCCCTATCAGCTATTTTATGGAGCATATGCAATTTTTCCAACAAGCCTAGGAGTGCCAAACATGAAGCTGATCTAACAAGTATAGTCTGAAGAAAATGACATGATAAGAAGGATAAATTAGACCATATAGTTGCAGCAAACAAGAGAGGAATTCTATAACCAAACAAAACACATACAATAAAACATCAAGAAGTTATTTGACAAAAGAACAAAAGCAAATGATTTCAAAATTGGTGACAAAGTGCTCAAATGGGACTCAAGAAGAGAAGACAAGGGAAAGCATGGTAAGTTTAAAAATCTATGGAAAGGTCCCTATATTATCCATTCTACTAGAGGAAACAATGTATTTTTCTAATAGGAGATGGATGGAACAGAACTCTTTGGAGGTCTTGTCAAAGGCAGGATTCTCAAACATTATTTTCATTAAGATGCCTAAGTCTAAAAGCTCTATCCATTGTATATAACATTGTTTTGAAAAATAACAGAGAAAAATAAATAAATAAATAGAAAAGAAAAGAAAAAGAGGGAATAAAAAGAAAAGGTACAACCCCATACCAAAAAAGATTAAGTTGTGAAAGTGTGCAAGTCCAAATGCCACTACTTGAAGAGAAGCCTTATTTTAGTCATGCAGCCTAATCATGACTAAATAGATTTTAAATTTCTACTGATAGGTTAGTGAATAAGGATTTTCCAAACTGTCTAAGCTTGGCTTATCAGTAAATTATATTAGATTAGGAAAATAATTTGGTTCCAAAGCTCAAAATCTGATCCAAGAAAGAAGAGAGGGATATAAAGAAAAATCTAAATTTTAGCCCTCAAATTTTTGTGTTAAAATTTCTGGAAAATAAATTCTATATGCAGACTTGTACAAAGTATCACTGCTTATAACAAATTAGACTGTTCAATCCTAATTTAGTTATGTTTTCAATTTTCTATTTTAGATTAGAGAATAAAAATATGTCATACATCTTAATCTTGACAGATAGTTAGATTAGGTAGAGAAATAAAAGAGTTCATCAGCTTAATATGAACTCTTGGTTGATATAAGTGTAGAATTTTTTTAGTTTCCTGTTTTTCAAAAGAAATGATGTCAAGGGTTGGCCAATTCAAATGCACCCAATGAATAAAAATGTCAGAGCAAGTAAGATGGGTAGGTAGAAGTTTGGGTTGGAATTAATCATGTTATGATTCAGATGCTGAATCACATTTTCCAAGCAGCAAGTCATCAAGTTTAATGGAGCTCTGTTAAGGTGCAAATCAAGGCACTGGAATACTTCTTCCAAAGATTTATTTCTGAGGTTCTTGACACCTCCTAAAAGGAGCTTCCCTCCCCAGTTGGAGCCACTGTTATCCTCCTGTATTTTAAAGATTTCACTAGATGACTGTGGATGTTCTACAAGCACCTAAAGATAGAATTATTTGCCTACCAGCTATCTTTAGAAATCTCACTGCCTTCATCATCCTAAAATTGACTATTTTTCACTAAACTTTCATGTCTTTTTGCCTCCTCAAAAATTCACCCTGCTTCTCTACAAGAAACTCCATTTTTTGGGCCTAATTCCCTTAATCATCCCTCCACTGACACCCTTAAAACCCCTTTTTATTTCCCTAAATAACCCTAAAAAATTCTCCCTCATACATCATTCTCTCATAAAAACCCTCAAAAAAATGCATAAACTCCTTTTACTTTGTTTTATCCTAACTTTTAACCTATTGGACCCTGTCAAAACCTTACAAAAACCCTGTTTTTGAGTTAGAACCCACCCTTTGCAAATATAGGCCTTAAGCCCTTTTTTGATTAAGCCCTAGCCCCCTCATTCAAATGACCCTAACCCCAACCCTCCTCTATTCTCCTTAAAACCTTTTTCCTTCCCGACACCCGGTCCTCTCTACCTCCATGGGATCATTCCCTTTGCCTATTATTAAGGCCCTTCCCTCATACAAATTATGCCTCTACCCCTTAATTACTTCATCTCGCTTCACCCTTTCCCAAGCCATCACCGTCATTGATCAACCCTGATCCAACGGTCATCTCTTCACCATCCTTCATCCCATGTAAAAACCTGACTCCACGCTACCTGACAAAATTTCCCACGTCACCACCTCGACCAAACCTTCCACTCAAGTCTCCGTTTCCCATTTACCTAGCCCCACCTATCCACCGAGTACCCTCCACCAAACTTGCACCCCGCTCCAAGATGATGTCCACACCATAGATCTCATCACCCGAGATCTAACGGTCCAAAGCCATATCATGCAGGATTTTCCACCAGGGTTTAACAGCCCTAATCCACATGAAATGGGTGGTTTCACCCTAGACATGCATCCAACGATCAACAGTATCATGCAGCTTTGGGCCAAAACCACTTACTACCCATAGCCTGCGCGATAAACTGTCGTTGTTTTGCAAAATCGTCTTCTTCCTCTTCACCTCCTCCTCTTTTGTAACACTCCTTCGATAGCTAGAAACCCAGAAAAAGGTAGTTTTACCCCCTCCGCAGGCTTTAAAACTAATATTTGTCTATGTGTTGCAGGTTTAATGGTGGTAAAAGCCCAGAGAGGCATTTTAATGATTAACAAATTCTAGATGATGATCCGAGAGGCTAATGAAGATAAATGGGCCAAGGGTTTACGCAAAGGAATTAACCCTTCGATGTGCCATGATCATCGATGGGTTATAAACCCTCATGCCATAAAGAAACCCTGCTTGCACACAAAGAATAGATATAGTTAGAGAAGAAAAGAAGGAAATAAAGCACAGGGAGATTAAAGGGCTAAATTACAAATCAAATAATGAATAGAGAATTAGCCCCTTAAATAGTGTTCAAAGATAAAAGTCCAAAGTTTAAAGATAAAGGATAGATGGAAAAAATAGTTGTAAAGAAGAAACATGAAAAAAGACAGTAATGCAGATTATTAAAGCTAAATCAAGGTTAAAGGCCTAATACATAAGTTTGATGAATAAAACAAAGACAAATTACCCAAAGACAGCTTCGAATAACTCAACAAAGAAGAAATTACTTCTCCAAAGACAGATTTTGCCATGTACATCATTATTTCTTTCAATAAAGGCATCAGGTAGTTATTGCACAGTTAGAGATATTTTAAGGCAGCTCAGTAGTTATTACAAAGTTATTACAAAGCCTTAAAAGTCAAATATTTCAGCAAAATAACTTAGAAGTTAAGACAAAAGTTATTATTTCAGAGTAACTCTTTCAGATATTTTTTTCCTTGGGCCTTGCATGGTCTCAAAGGTAAAAAATCATTAACTCTGTAATAAATAACATTTAAACACCCTATATTTCCAAAACCTCCTCATTTTAAATATAAATATTGCATATGAGCTTCATTGCAAATGTTGGTTACTTGATGGTTATTGGATTTATTTTTGTTGTTAAGCTAGTTGAGGAATGCTAGATTGAACTGAAGAAAGCTCTGAGTTGCAGAGAGATATTGTACATGGAGTGATGTAACTGGTTTGATCATCAATAATACAAGCATGTTCACAGGATCCTTGATCTGTATCAATGGTGAAGTTTTCCTAAATTGTTCTTGTTTCTCCTTATGTTTTCCATTATGTCCATTTTCTCTGATAAAGGAACAGAAGTTTTAGATTAGGAATTTTTGCCTTCAGCACCCTATTTCTCTTTGTATTTCTTTATGTTCGTGTTTTCTTCTGCAAGGTCTGATTAGAAGATTCTTAATTGCCTTCTAGTTACATCTAGCTTGTTATCTTGGAAATTATTCAATAGAGTGAAACCAAGGAAATTTTGGTGAGCCCAAGTTCCTTTGAGTAAGACTTGAGATATTGTTTTCAAAACCTTTCTTTAATGTATGCTTACTAGAGTCTAAAACCAGAGAGGTCTATGGTATGCCCTTTCCTTTGGTCTTCCTTGAAATGTTGCTTTGAAGAGTCTTTGAGAGTTGTCAAAAGCATATTATATTATTTATGTTTGATCTTAGACCACTCTTGTTGTTACCTTATATGTTTTCTTTATCTAAAAGTAGTATTTTGATTGCTGGATTGTTGTCTGAAAGGTTGCATATTAAAGGTTTGTCCAAAGAGATTTATGGTTTTCCCTGTCCTTTGGCTTGCTCCAAATAGCTACCTTAAAAGGATTTTCTTGTCTAAGTAGAGCTAGAATATTCTTAACTGACTATAGCTTTGTTGCCTTCACAACTTATTATTGTTTCATATCACAACCTAATCTAAAGAATCCGCTTGATATAGTTAGCTTGCCCTATGAATTCCCTTGCAGAGTTGATGAACAATTAAATCCTTTTATGAATCCATAGCCCAATGGATTGATGTTTTCTTACAGTCTATTTGTTTCAGTTGAAACATTCCCTCATTCAGTCACACCATTTGTCCTTCAATCTATCAATTAATCCAACCAAAACAAAAAATGTCCTTGGAAATTCATAACTAGCCTAATATCTTAAACAAAGAGCACAAAGATATATCAGTTGAAAACACATTTATAGAGAGATCCATCTCTGAATCCAGGAAGGCTAGGTCCTAGGATTCCAAAGTGGTTCTAATGTGGCCCCTACAGTGTTTGTTCTTTCCACTCTTACAAATTACAGGGAGCCAACATAATCGATCTGTTCAGGAGAAGGGATAACCCATGGGTCATCGGTGTGAGAAATCATATTAACCTGAACAGTATTTGGTGGTGGAAGAGGGAAAATACCCATTAGGGAAGGATACTTGAAAAGTCCTAGCCCTACACTCTCGTAAAGAGTAGGAACTTTATCCACATACGGAACGTTGTTCTCGGAAGAAGAAGTGAAAAAAAAAATTGACCGACAGTAATAATCTTTCCTTCATGTAGGAATTTCAAAACACGAAAGAGAGTGGATGGAACACATAGAATCATGTGATTCCAACTGCGACCAAGGAAAATATTATAATTGATTTTAGCATCAATGACTTCAACTTCGACATTGATTGTCTTCCCTTCTAATGTGATTGGTAAACTAGCGAGAACACCAAGAGGTTTAGACTCACTTCTATCAAATGCTTCAAAGGCATTGGGTGATGAGGTAAGAGGTGGAGAACCAATGGCTTTCCAACAAGTAGATGACATAACATAGGTAGATGCACCCTCGTCCACAACTTCCCGGTGAATGTTCAAACCATTTATACCAACTTGAATGATGAGTGAAATTTGGTGTGGGAGTCTCGGGAAGAAATCCTCTAAATCGAAAGCAAGCAAGCTAGTATTGGTAGGATCAACTCCACCTATCACCGATAACAATGCTTTCCTTTGTGACAGAAAACTCTGAAGTACTTCTAATGCAGACATTGTAGATGGCACTTGATCCAAATCCTCAACAATACTGTAATGCTGAGCGGCACGGTCGTTGGGATTATAAGAAGACTTACGGAGTACACCTTTGGAAAGTGGTCGCATAACAGATTTAGTATTAGGCCGTTCAATCTCAAGAGGGCCAGAAACAGGTGGAGGAGGAGGACCATCAACGATCTCCTTCCCCACTTCCTGACGTGAACCAGAATAATATTCGATCGAGTAGTAATAGAAACGGGTGTAGAACCATTCATCATAAAAACCTGAGAACCAAATGGGGTAGAGGACTGAGGTTTCTCTACCATCTAATTTTTCTGAGTAGGAAAAGGTTCTTTAAGAACATCTAGAGCTCCTTCAGTGCCTTTGAGTAATTGAATCACTTCGGATCGTCAAGGATAGTCTTTGGTGAAGTGCTCTTCGTCACAAATTAAACAAGGATACTTCGGTTTGCATTGAGAACTATCAGCAGAACGAGGTTTCTGAGAGTCCTACCTTGGGGTATTGGCTTTGGCTTTACCTTTACCTTTATTCTTACCTTTAGAAGCATTATTCGTAGGATTGGCCTAAACAAAATTCGCTTCTGCGGGTTTGCCAGAATTCGGATTTCGCTGAAAAGAAACATTATTGGAAGAAGTAGACGTCTGCTTCCCAGAATTAGATGAAGACTTCTGAGAAGTCTAAGATACGAAACCAATAATACCATCAACGGATGGAGTTGCTGGTGGTTTAGAAGTTCCAGGTTGAGGAGCATCAGGCAAGATATCATATAAAGCGCTGGATTGAGAGTACACAAGTTCAAGGTACTAGGCGTAAGAAATGGCTTGTTCCTCAGTTACACATGCCCCCATAGCTATGTCTTTGTCGATCTGATTGACAAAGGAGGTAGTGAAACAATGAGTTAGAAGCTGATCATGAATCTCAAATTTGATCATGCAACGAAATCACCGCCATTTATGAATATGATCGAAGATATGAGTACCTCGGTCCTATTTCAATGAAGTGAGGAGGTGCGTCCCAGTCTCAGAATGGATTGGTAACTGGAAATGTGTAAGGAATTCCATAGCTAAGGAATTGAAATCTTGAAAAACTCCACAAGATAGCTCAATGTACCACTTTTCAGTAGCACCAGTAAGAGTTCGCTAGAAAAGACGGAGCCGAATAGAATCATCAACCCAAGATTTAGAAGAACACCACAAGTGGTAAGTCATAACATGCTTTTTGGGGGCCTTCGCCAGGTTTACCCTCAAATTTAGGACAATCACCAGGAATCTTGGTTGGAACCAAAGGCTAATACGGACGATGAAGAATAGGATCATTTGTTAACTTTAACACATCAGGTAATTCCAACGTAGCAAGAAATGGTAACTGAGTCATCAGAGGTCTTTGATAAGGACTCATGTGTACATTCCACCTAGCCCGAGCAGGATTCGGTCCCCATAAATTCTGTCCTGAAAGATTCGGATCTTAGGGAGTATAAGCAGGATAATTTGGTTGATACTGGGGTTGAGGACCTAGATATTGAGTTGAAGTAGACCACTAAGGTCCTTTCTGTCTAGCATAATGATTTTTCTACGGAATGTAAACATGGCTTTGAGGTTGATGATACATAGGTTGATTTTGAGGGTAAGGAATCTGGGGTGTGCTATGCACTGGTTGATACGAAACTTGAGGGTAGTAAGAACCCTACGGTTGAGTAGCTTGACCTTGCGGAGCAGATTGAGCAGGCTTCTGAGTATGGAAAATAGCTAGAACCGGTTATTGAACCAACAGAATCTGCTGGTGGGCAGGTTGAAATGACTGCTGAGCTGGTTGAACTGACTATTGCAACTATTGTTGGGGACCACCAGGTTTTCCTTGTGGGAAAGGCTGGCCTAATGGTTGCGATGGAACAGGTTTCCCCTGATAACCAGGTTGACCCGGAGAAGGACCATAGGGTTGTCCTGGTTGCACAATGTTTGGGCCATACTAAACGTGCAGTTGTGTTTGAGGTGCAATAGGTTGTCCCTGTGATGGATAATTTTTCCCCCCAGAACTAAAATATGGTCCTGGTTGATTCAAATGTTGACCTGAAATACTAGAGGGTTGTCCATGTTGGGCCAAAGGCTGCCCTTGTGAAGGTTGGCCTTGTGGACCGTATGGTTGTCCCTGAGGACCAAAAGCAGGGGTATGCTGAGCTAATGGTTGTCCATTGGAGGGTTTTCCTTGCAAGCCAAAGGGTTGTACAGGAAAATTATGTCCCAAATGAGTAACAGTCTAATGAGGATCATAAAAAACTTGATAAGGATCAATAGGAGGAAAATATACTGGATTACCATATACATCATAATGGTGTGGATACACATATACGAGATTACCAACAACATCATAATGATGGAAATGAGGATATCTAGGAGCTTGAGACTGCTGAGCACCCTGAGAACTCTATCGCGGAACAACCAATAGATATTCTTCAAAAGTAAGACCACTAGGAATCACAGGAGGAGTGGAAACTGAACTAGAAGCCACACAAATTGTCTGTTGGACTGGAACAGATGTAACAGTAACCGATGAACCAGGACTCTATGATGATAGCCCCAACGAAGGTAGGACCAAACTCTAGGAGGAGTTACTATACTGGATTGCACAATGGAGGCAACACCAGACATAATCTGACTCAAGGATCTATATCAAGGAAGAAGTGATATCGATAGTTGAGAAGATTAGATAGAGGCACGAGAGAGATCTTCAAGAAAGTGTTGATATTCACCTGTGGAAATAGGCATTCCTTCATTGCCAACAGAACTGGAGGAATCCATATCTGAGTCTGCCATAATATCTTCAAAAATACTACAGGGACTAGGAGGTACTGTAATAGCAACAAAAGGCGATCCTCATGTAAGAGGAGGAAATTCTCCTTCTTCCCCAAAACCAGACCAAACACTTGAAGGAGGCTAATTGAACTCAACCGGCTCATCAAGCGAAGATCAAGTAGCAAGGGGTTGGACAGATGGAAGAATAGGCTGTGAAAACTTGATAGACCTAGTGGACTGAGGAGCTTCAAAAGAAACATCTGGAAAGAACAACCACTAGGAGGAAGTGAGGACGTCGAAACTGGATGTTTCGCCACTTTGACTGTATATCAGAATAGGAAGGAAAAGAGATAACCAATCAAAGGTGCCAAAACAAGAGCTAAGGAAATTAATCAAGCGAAGTAACAAAATTTTAATAGGCATGTCATTGTAGGTGATTAATTTTATAACACTGAATCCAACATTCATTGTTTCATGTTTTAAGAGTCAAAAAATAGGAAAAAGGTGACTCTAGTCAATTTCAATTTGAAACGAGCGTGAAAGGACAAGTGCTCGATGAACTCATCTCTTGTTTAAAGAGTCACAAAAATATCGAAATGACTACTCAGGAACTCTAAGCAAGAGGGTGTACCAAGTTTCTGTGAACTTCCATATACACCTTGGTGATCAAATGAAAGAGAAATGACAAAGGACTTAATGTACATGCAGGTAGTCTCCCCAAATGTTGTGTTTGGTGTATCACGGTTACAAGGTGGTAGAGTCGGATTCCTATGCATAAAGGATTTCCGCCTAGAGGGGTCTCCCTTTATATACTCAACGGTACGGGGAGCACAAGTTCGTACTAGTGCTATCTGAAGCCAACAGGCGAGCGACAGCTGCTAGGTTTTAAGACACCGGAACACGTCTCTAGCCTAGACCACTAGAAATGTTGCGTTAAGTTTCAATGTTGCCTTAGGTTCATTGAGTCAATTTTAAAGTTGATCTTGAATTATGTTTCAATTTCAAGGCCCTATCGAATTGGGAGCTCAACTTCCTAAATGCAAACTATATGAAAATATACATCATTTCAGTTCAATGAATGCTAGTTATAAGAAGGATAGAAATCTTTCAAATAATAATAAACAAAGAAAGTATACGAAGAAAATTTCTAATGCCTCTAATGCAATAAGTCGAAAACGAAATTCCTTCCTAGATGACAAAAGCTAGTTATGCAAAGGAATATTTCAATTTCAGTGAAACGAAAGAATGCAAAACATATTTTTTCCTTTTTTTATTTTCAATGAAAAAAGCACACAATGTACTAATTCAAATGGAAAACAAAATAAACACTAGTTTTATTTTTTCGAATTTAAGGATTTAAGATTGAATAATTCAACCGAAGCGAAACAAACACAAAAACATTCAAGCTAATGCAACAAAATTTCAATCAAATAGAGAGAATTTCCCAAATCGACCCAACACAAGCAATGTAATCGATGCTTGGATCACTAAGGAGAAGGATCAATTAACGAAACAAAAGGACCATTCAACCAAAACAAACACTTAAAAGGGTCAAGAGAAACTCAGTGCAATGATGCAAAATGAAACGAGGCTGACAACAATCAAAGAGAATTGCATTTAGAACATAAGGCTCAGTGTACAAGAACACTTAGAAACCCTAAGGCCCTAAATGACACTAACATAAAGATGGAAAAACAACTGAAATAAATAAGTCTATAGTAGTCAACACAGTTCCAAAGACTAAATCACACCCAACAAATAACCTAGAAGCAAGCGCAATTGATCAAAAGACTCATCAAGGAGGTAAAACCAAAACCTACAAGGGTTGGCATGATTGTAAGGTTGTAATCCATTCCATACAGGGGTTGGCACGAGTGCAAAAAGAGCAACCTACACCAATCGACGTGATTGTTTAGTCAAAAACCACGGTAAACAAGATACCTATAGGAAAAAGAGGAAAAACCAAAAATTAATGAGCAGAGGCCAACCTTGACACTCTGGAGCTGAACAGAGGATGGAAATTAAGCCAACAAATTAGAAAAATATAGAGAAAAAAATCGATAACCGAAACTGACCCAACAGGATAAAACGACAAACTCGCACTGTTCCCTAGTGGATTCGCCAATTTGTTAAGCAGGTAAATCCTCTCTGCAGACAGAGACGATCCTCTAGCCCTAGGGTGGGTATAGAAACAAAGGGAAATGATAGAATGTAGGTTCCTAACTACATAATTAAATAGGACATGGTAGATCGACCTACCAGGATTCCAACGCTATTTTTGCAGTTATAATGGTGGTGACCTCTTGCTCCTGGCTTGTTTCTGCAGGTTATTGTGCAGTGTTGTTGGGTGCAACAGTGGAAGGGATTGGAATCCCGGTCTCTGAGTTAGTTTCTCATTGGAGGAAGGTTTCCTTCACTTGAGGGACCTATTTGGAGAGGTATAGTGCTCATTTTAGATATGTGGTAGTAGACCACACATTTCCCCAACATTCCCAGCGCTATTCCAGCTAGGGAATGCATTATTTTGGAGGCAGCTTCAGTAGTTGGTCTAGTGGCTCCATTGCAGTGGTTTTCTTGTGATTGAGGGGTTAAACCTTACATGGGAGGAATAACTTGATGGATATACATCATATCAGACATATTTCATCCTTCTACACTCTTATGATTCAGTGTTTCAGTGATTATTCAGTAGTTTTCTAAAGATCACATTTGTATGTAGAGTGTTTGACAAGAAACCCTTGACGGGTTATCTTGTATTTGGTATAAGGATACTAGATCTCTGTTATTCAGCATTATTAATCAATATATGAGTAGATCTACTTGTTATCCTATTTTTTGAGTTAAAACCCTCTTTATACTGCGTAGTCACTTTTATGCAGAAATCCTTGTGTTGTAGTATTTGGGGTTTTTGGTCATTTTCAGCTACACTAGTGTGGGAGGTCTGCTTAACCCACCTAGTTTAATTTGTTTCATCTCTATTCTTGGATTTAGGTTCTATATTGACTAATATATAGGATCCAAGATTCCATTTCAATATTTTATTACATATGTTTCTAGGAATGCGTTTTTAGTGCATGCTTTCCGAGCTGTTCCAAATTTGGAATATTACAGTGGTATTAGAGCTTCAATCTTGGCTCAGCCTGTGGATCTTAGGCCATTAAAATTTTAGGAGAGATGGAAATAAAATATAATGCATCAGTATGTTAAGGGAGAAAGGAATACAAGCTTACAAAGCTTCTTCAAAAATCTATGTAGAGCTTTCAAGGAGAGCTGAAGAAAATGAGATTGGAGATGGGATCTCCAAAGGAGTTTGGATCTAGAACTGAATCTAGATTTTCACATGATGAGTGTGAGCATGTAGCTACACACCATGATGCACAATGCAGTAAATTTCCCAGATCTATCTTGATATGGATGGGAGGAGGAATAATGCCTAAGAGAAGAACTCTTAGTGATTTTTTGCAGGAGTATGAATCCCAAACTGAGAGGTTTAGAGATCATACTGATTTCCAAGGGTTTTTCAACATCCAAGTGGAGAAGGGCCAACAGGAGGGTGTGGATATATTTCTACTATCCACTTTTTCTAGATCACCTACATGTTCAGCTGAAGCTTGGGTGAAGGAGCTAGACTCCTATTTTCAGCAGCACCATATTTCTTAAGATGGGGCCATCCGAGTTGCAATGCTGAATTTTAGAGGTAAGGCCCATGCATGGTGGATTTTTGAATATTGTTCTTTAAATAATGCAAACATTTCCTCTTATTCAAGGTTCATTGAAACATTAGTGGGAAGGTTTGGTGAAAAAATTATAAATACACATGAGCAAGGGAAACTTCAGAGGACGAATCATTTTCATGTGATGGAGGAAACTCCACTTCAAAAAACCATGGGAGAAGATGACATCTTGCATTACACATTGTCGTAGGCAAGACCTCTAGTTCATATTCCTAAACAATAGGGCATGGGGATCACCTTTTCACAGTGAGATCCAATTGTTGAAATGTTGCGTACACACATTAATGAAGGAGAAGAGAGAAACAACGTTGTCACATCTGGAGCACATCCAGTACCTCATGCAGAGGGAGTATGGGTACATGCTCCAACAGGAGTGATTCTTCTACCCTTACAAGAAGTTCCCCAAGATCTCATACATAGAGGTCCCAACACAATTAGTGAGCAGCATGATTATGCAGCATTGCAACTGGAAGGAGGAGGTGGAGAAGAAGATCAACATCACTTGATGAGAGGCACACACCCTTCCCTATTTCAAAAAGCTAATGCAAGGAAGATGCAAACTAATTTGCATTGTAAGGGCAGGGGCAAGGTTGCCTAACCATATGTGCAATCTAATCTTGACATTGATGTCTCACTACATGGAGGCATTCCACTTGGGAGGCCACCTGATCTAGAGTTTATGAGAGGCATATTGCCATTTGGTTCACCCCTCTTATATTCTGGAGAGGTGAAAACTTTGGAGGAGTCTAGTGCAGCACAGAGAATTTGGGATAAACTCAAGGAGGAGGGGGACATCCTTCCATTTTCAGCACCACCCACTCTCACTATCTGTACTATGCTGACAGAGGTTGTTGCAGTCATGGAGGATGGCACCTTCATGGTGCAAGGGAGCTGCTCCATGGATTTGGAGAAACAGAGGGTACTTCCTTTGAGGAAGGAATCCTCCAAACATTGGACTAGATGGAGGCCATTCATGCTTGCATTGGCCAATATTGGGAGATTCTTCTTGGATGAGAGCTTCTCATGGGAAGCCAGCTTCCAAGAATCCCTACTTCTTTTGGAGCATGAGCTGCTACATTATGGGCATGGCAACAATTTGGAGGATGACTTTGGCATGAGGGATGTTAAAGGAAAAGACAGCAGCATGTGTAGAGCTTCACATTGTAGATCACCAACGTTGTCTCTTAGGAGGATTGATCATTATTGGATATCTCAGCTTTTAGTAGAGTACTCCAAGGATCTTGGTGCATGCATGATTCTCGATGACCTGGATAGAGGTGATGAGTATATGGTGGATGATATGGTCATCTATTCACATGGCAGAGTCTTCTTGACTAGAGCTTCTAGTCTCAAGGAAAAGTTGCTACTTGCAGCACATGAGGAATTCCTTTACATGCATTATGATGCATACATTTCTTTGGCAGAGGAGTTCATTTGGGAGGGCATCCAACATGACATACTTCAGCATATGGAGAGATGCATAACCAGGATGGTGATGGATAGGGGGTCACAGCCACTTCCCTACTCATTGGAGATGAGGGAGAGATTCCAGTTGAGCCATTTCAGCTCAAGATCTCAAGTACATGATGGAGGAGGTATAATTTCCCATTTTGTATTGTAATTCTTTTCCTTGTTTGAGCAGCCTAATGTATCAAGAATTATTATCTCTTCTTGCATATTGCATGATGATGTACTTTCAACTACTTGTAGCATTGATTTTGGCTATATTTTTGGTGATCTATGGGGGAAGCCACATGATTCTTGGTGTGCAACATTGACACCATATTGTAACTTCATGTTTTCATTTTATGAGATGACTGTAGTAGCAAACAAGTGGCTGTTAAAGCACTTGTTATTTCATATTTTGATGCAGGAAAAGGGTGCATTGCGTTGGTTCCATGAGTGGAACTATGATTCACTCTCCAGTTGTCACTTAGCAACTTGTTCTCATTGTACTTTGCTTCCATATATTACTGATATGCCTATGTTCAGGGGAAGCTTTGGTTGGAGATTGGGTTTGAGATTGAAGATTCCCATTGGGAGCATGACTTTCCCCACTTTACATGTTGTATATTTCAGGAGGAACCATGGGAAAACCATGATTGCCACATCACACTTTTTCCCTTCTTGTGGGAGGAACCACTTGAAGGACTTAAGGAGGCACTTCATGGTTGAATTGTTTGATGGGGGAACTTGGGCCATTCTTGGAGGCCATGTAATTTCAGCCCAAGGACAAAGGAAGCCCCATGTTTACCATAAATGGAGAGAGAAACCATTTGGATGACAGAATCCAATCTCTCCATGTAGCCCCAACACATATTACAAAACCAGGGTTGATGATTCTTTTGATGAGCTACCTAGGATGGATCATTTCATTTGGATGATAGCATGGGTGAGGGAGTCACTCATTCACCATGTTTTTCATCACTCCTACTTTGTGGAGGCCATGAGACAACAAGCAGGTTTTCATTCACACTTTCCACCTTTGATTGATGTGGGCCATTTGGTTTTGAACACTTGGGAGGAAACACTGGATGAAAGTTTTATTGCAGATTATCTTGATGCAGTGATGGAGGCCACATGAGGAGGAGAGGGGAAATTTTTCTCTCCCTATGCATTTTCTTGAGGACAAGTAGAGATTTTTGAGGGGAGGACTGTAATGTTCACAAATTTTAGCCTCAAAGCTAAATGGAACATTAGAGTTGGCAGCAGCTCTAACCGGTGAATAAATGGGTAGAAAAGCCCATAAGTATCCTAAGGAGGAATAAAAAAACTCCAAGCATTAAATGGGACATTATTTATAGCTTAATAAGACACCTCCATGTGTGAACAGGGATATTATCAAGTTGATTCAGTCCACTTTGACTAAGTCAACAACGCAGTGGTGGAGGAGGAGAAATCAAAGAAGGAATAACACAGTTTTGGAGGTAGGGGAATCTTTTGATAGAGATAACCTAATTGAGTGGGGCCAAGGGTAAGAAAATTCATAACTTATTTAAGGAAGAAGATGGAAACATTTTTCTTCATGTTTTATATTGTTATTTTGCTTGCCAAGACTTTTTGCTTCCTTTGTTGCTTAGCAGGGTTGCATTGCTGCTTAGCACTGAGTGTTCCCGAGCAGGAATCCCACCTCTTTCCTTGAGGAGACTCTTGGGGAGAGTTTTCATTCATCATTCCACATCAGGTTTTTAGGCCAAGCTTCAGCTAACTTCATTAGCGCAGTTTCTGTAGGTTATTGTGTAGTGTTGCTGGGTGCAGCAGTGGAGGGGATTGGAATCCCGATCTCTGAGTTAGTTTCTCATTGGAGGAAGGTTTTCTTCACTTGAGGGACCTGTTTGGAGAGTTATAGTGCTCATTTTAGATATTTGGTAGTACACCACACATTTCTCCAACATTCCTAGTGCTATTCCAGCTAGGGAATGCGTTATTTTGGAGGCAGCTTCAACAGTTGGTCTAGTGGCTCCGTTGTAGTGGTTTTCTTGTGATTGAGGGGTTCAACCTTTCATGGGAGGAAGCCCTTGAGGGATATACATCATATCATACATCTTTCAGCCTTATACACTCTTATGCTTCAGTGTTGTAGTGATTATTTAGTAATTTTCTAAATATCACATTTGTATGTAGAGTGTTTGATAAGAAACCCTTGTCGGGTTCTCTTGTATTTTGTATAGGGAGACTAGATCTCTGTTCGTCGGCATTATTAATAATTATATGAGTATATCTACTTGTTATCCTATTTTATGATTTAAAACCCTCTTTATATTGTGCAATCACTTTTATGCAGAAATCCTTGTGTTGCAGTATTTGGGGTTTTCGGTCATTTTCAGCTACACTAGTGTGGGAGGTCTGTTTAACCCACCTAGTTTGATTTGTTTCAGCTCTATTCTTGGATTTAGGTTGTATATTGACTAATATATAGGATATAAGAGTCCATTTCACTATTTTATTGCATATGTTTTTGGGAATGCATTTTTAGTGCATGCTTGCTGAGTTGTTCCAAATTTGGAATATTACACTCAGTAGGACAATATTCTTCATAATCTGAGTCTGAATTTGGCATTTCAAACCCATTTCTATACTGTAGAAAATCCTCTATATGTTTATCTCCTTCAAAGAGTTACCAATATTTGACATTATCAGGGACTGTTGCTCTATATTTAACTTGGACTATGTATTGTTTTCTTTTATAAGGTTTTAGATATGTACTAGCAGCAAATACTAAACCATTAGCAAGAATGTTTTGGTTTCTAGGGACAAATTTAAACTCATATTCTATGAATGTTTTCAAAAGGTCAACAACATCATCTCTATATTCTTGTAATCTTGGATGCTTGGCAATATATTCTCCATTCACTTGTTTAATAATCAGTTCTGAGTCTCCATGAATAGCTATCCTCTTAGCTCCTAATTTTCTCAATAATTGCAGTCCTAAGAGGAGAGCCTCATATTCAGCTATGTTATTAGTGCATTGAAAATTTAGTTTGTATGAATGGACCTTAGCATGATTATTTCCTGTGTTATATACCAATATGCCTGCTCTTGAACTATTTTTTCTACAAGTACCATCAAAACTCATACTCCGAAGAGGTTCATGCTCATATTTGTCATTAAATTCATTTATGTACTCTTTGGTCTGTTCCTTTTGGCTATCATTATTCTGTTTTTTAAGGCCTACACTATGTTCATTTTTTTCTTGTTCCTCATGGTTTCCATTGTGTTGAGAATTTTCTATTTGTTTCTTATGAACAACACTATGTTGGTGACTGATTTGTTGCCTGGGATCTTCCTTGTGTTTGCTGTAATTTTCTGAATTAGCAAACTGTTTTGGATTTTTCTCCTTTTTCCCCTCTTTTTTGATTTTTGGTTGCTCATCTACTTCATCTTTCTCATTAATATTTTCATAATTGTAAAGAATGAATGAGTCAAGGTCTATGTGAATATAATAAAGTGGGGAATTTTCTGGTTTTTCTTGACTACTAACCATGTATTTCATGCGTGTTTCCCTATATAGTCTTCTTGGTTGACTAAAGACAGGGATGGTTGCATAAGTCATATCCATCTGCAGGGTACCTTGGAGTTTAGCACCCCGTGACCTTGAAAGAAGCATGCCATATTTAGGAGGTATATCAGCCACTACAATGTCCATCACTAAGCTCTTGGCTGTTATTTATGCTAAGTTGACACATAAGTCTTTGATTAGGTATAGAAATTTAACTTTGCTGGAATCAAAAGAGTATAAATCTTTGTAAGGTCTAGTTATCTCAAGACCTAGTCTCTCCATCACTACTTTAGGCGTAAGGTTATGGGAGGCTCTTGATTCAAGCATGGCATTGTGAAAAATCTTATCATGGATGTTTAAACTAACATAAAAGGGAGGAACACCTCCTTCTTAAAATTTCCCTTCTATTTCTGGTCCAAACAGAAGCTCGGGTTTATCATCAGTCACATTGACAAAATCAATTTGTTCTCCTATGTTTAAATCTCTGAAAATTTGGGTTTTATATACATCTTGGGTGACTAATTCAGTAAGAGGGACAGGGATCTTGATTTTGGAAATTTCTCCCTCGATGCTGAAAGGTATGTGAGTTTTTAAAGTGTTTAGATCATCCTTTTTAGTCACTATTTTCTCAGCAAATTCAGCTTGTTGGCTTTTATTATGAGCAACAGTTAAAATATTTTTACTAGGAGCATTAGTTGAGATTCTAGTGCTACTTTGGTCACTACTATGTTTGTCATTGTTTTGGCTATTTTTTTCCTTTGTTTTTATCAGAACTTTCAGTCACTATTTTGTTATTTTCTTATGTATTTTCAGAAATGTTTTCAGAATTGTTTCTAGCAAAAATTTCAGAGGTTTTCTTTTTTGGAGTGTCTTGATTATTTTTGCTAATAAGGTCACAATGTCTGTGTACTTCCATTATAGCATTTTCAAGGCATTTTTTTTAATCTTAAAACTCTGGGCTTTCTTCATCATAGGGTGTATATATGCCTTATTCTTCTTTATTGAGGAAAACAGTCTCCTCATTGTTTACTCCCAATAAGTTTATGTGATTTTCCTCTATTTCTTAAATCACTCCCTCATCCTCATCAGCATAGTTTTGTTGGAAAGGAGGTCTGACTTGCTGATCAGGGCCTCTTTATCTAATTTGATGGGGATTCCTTCTAAAGTTTTGGTTCTGATTTTGAATTTTGTTTTGAGGAGCTGTTTGGTTTTATTTAGGATAAGCTCTCTCATTCATGTTAATTCTCTCCATCATCATCTCCATGGTTCTAACCAGACTGTCAATTTTGGAGTTTGATGTGGAGGGTCCAGTTTCATATTTGTAGGTAACCTTTTTTTCTGCTTTCAATCTAGCCCTTTTGGCATTTAGGTTAGCTTCTACACATATTGCCCCCTTTTGCATATCTTCTAAGGTGAGGGGTTCTCTTTCCCTTAATTGATAACACATGTCTGGGTCAAATCCCTCAGGAAAATTCATTAAGGCTAAGCCTTGTGGGGGTTTCATTTGTGGGGGAAGTGCATTATAGACACTATTGAATCTAGTGAAATAATCTTGAACACTCTCTCCAGGATTTCTTTTAAGGTCATTGTATTCTGATAGGATTTGAAGGGGATTTCTCTTGACTTCCCATTTGTTTAGGAAAAGTTGATGAAAAGTAGGGAGATCATTGATACTATTAGGGCTTAAGCCTTTGAAACATTTTCTTGCTTCTCCCCCTAAGCTTTGAGAAAACATTCTAAGTTTAATAGTTTCATCATTTATTTCTTGTCTGTCAAAGTAGTCATTCATTCTATCCACATGTTGTTGAGTTGTAGTAGAACTAATAACATCATATAATGGAATCTTGCACTGATAGTCTCGTGGTAGAGCAGCTAGAGGTAAAGTAAGGACTAAGGGAGCATACCATGTTGCCATGATATGAGCTTGTGGAAACAATGGGGGGTTAACAAGTGGAGGAATGTGATGAAGTGGAGTGGTTTGAACAGTGGAGGTATGGGTGGGTGTAGCTGAAGTACTTGGACCAGCTAGGTGATGTTGAGCAGATCTAGGATGAGAGAAGAAAAAGTTATGGAGGAAATGGAGATCAGGAGGAGTGGAAGGGGAGGCTTCCCTACTACTACTTTTTGGTGAGTCTACAAGCTCAAGGTTTATCTGATCTATACCACTTTATGACTTGGTTCTTGATAATATTCTTGTATGAGGTAATTCAACTTGGGTATTTTGCAAGTTTACAAGGTTTTCATGAACAGAACTTGCTCTGTGGATTGGTCTGACAACAGTTGGGGTTTTAGGTGTAAGAGACTTCCTAAGGATGCTTTCAGGATTGTCAACTATTGTAGGAGGATTTGGGTTAGGATGGGATCTATTATGGATTATTCTAGAAGCCAGGATGTTGGAACCAACAAGCCAAAAAGGTTTTTCAAAGGTATAACAATCCTAGGACACAAACCAAACTATAAAAGAGATACTTAACTCAAAAAGTATTTGTGACTGGGTATTTTTTAAATTTTTGATGATAGGGTAAGTTTCCCAATGGAGTCAAATGGAAAATCAATGGAGTCACCAGGTGGAGGATTTTTTTACTTTCTTTATGACTGATTTTTGTCCACCATCATCAATTAGAAATCATTCTTAGACAATACTTGATTCATTTCTCAACTAAATGAGGTTTTCTGAGTTTTGAGTGGATCTAAAATGTTTATTACTTAGTTTTCCCCAGTATGGTCGCCACTATGTTGGCTCCCTGTAATTTGTAAGAGTAGAAAGAACAAACACTATAGGGGCCACATCAGAACCACTTTGGAATCCTAGGACCTAGCCTTCCTGAATTCAGAGAGGGATCTCTCTATAAATGTGTTTTCAATTGATATATCTTTGTTCTCTTTGTTTAATATATTAGGCTAGTTATGAAGTTCTAAGGACTTCTTTTGTTTTGGTTGGATTAATTGATAGATTGAAGGATCAATGGTGTGACTTATTAAGGGAATGTTTAAACTGAAACAAATAGATTGTAAGAAAACATCAATCCATTGGGCTATGGAGTCATAAAAGGATTTAATTGTTCATAAACTCTACAAGGGCATTCATAGGGAAAGCTAATTATATCAAGTGGATTCTTTAGTTTAGGTTGTGATATGAAACAATAATAAGTTGTGAAGGAAACAAAGCTATAGTCAGTTAAAAATCTTCTAGCTCTACCTAGACAAGAAAATCCTTTTAAGGTAACTATTTGGAGCAAGCCAAAGGACAGGGCAAACCATAAATCTCTTTGGACAAACCTTTAATAAGTAGCCTTTAAAACAACAATCCAGCAATCAAAAGACTACTTTCAGATAAATAAAACATATAAGGTAACAACAAGAGTGGTCTAAGATCAAACATAAATAATATAATCTACTTTTGAAAACTCTCAAAGACTCTTCAAAGCAACATTTCAAGGTAGAGAAAAGGGCAAGTCATACCATAGACCTCTCTGGTTTTAAACTCTAGTAAGCATACTTTAAAGAAAGGTTTTGAAAACAATATCTCAAGTCTTACTCAAAGGAACATGGGCTAACCAAAATTTCCTTGGTTTCACTCTATTGAATCATTTCCAAGATAACAAGCTAGATGTAACTAGAAGGCAATTAAGAATCTTCTAATCAGACCTTGTAGAAGAAAACATGAACATACAGAAATATAGATGGAAATAGGGTGCTGAAACAAAAAATCATAATCTAAAACTTATGTTCCTTTATCAGAGAAAATGGACAGAATGGAAAACATAAGGAGAAACAATAACAATTTAGGAAAACTTCACCATTGATACAGCTCAAGGATCCTATGAACATGCTTGTATTGTTGATGATCAAACCAGTTACATCACTCCATGTACAATATCTCTCTGCAACTCAGAGCTTTCTTCAGTTCAGTCTAGCATTCCTCAACAAGCTTAACAGTAGAAATCAGTCCAATAAACAAAAAGTGACCAACATTTGAAATGAAGCTCATACACAATATTTATATGCAAAATGAGGAGGTGCTACCAATCTAGGGTGTTTAAATGTTATTTATTTCAGAGTTAATGATTTTTGACCTTTGAGACCATGCAAGGCACAAGGAAAAAATTATCTGAAAGAGTTACTCTGAAATAATAACTTTTGTCTTAAATTCTAAGTTATTTTACTAAAATATTTTATTTTTAAGGCTTTGTAATAACTTTGTAATAACTTCTAAGCTGCTTTAAAATATCTCTGACTATGCAATATCTGCCTGATGCCTTTAGTGAAAGAAATAATGTTTTAGGTGGCAAAATATGTCTTTGGAGAAGTAATTTCTTCTTTGTTGGGTTATTCGAAGATGTCTTTGGGTAATCTGTCTTTGTTTTATTCATCAAACTTATGTATTAGGCCTTTAACCCTAATTTAGCTTTAATAATCTGCATCACTATCTTTTTTACTGTTTCTTCTTTACAACCGTTTTTTCCATCTATCCTTTATCTTTAAACTTTGGACTTGTTATCTTTGAACACTATTTAAAGGGCTAATTCTATGTTTATTCTTTGATCTGTAATTTAGCCCTTTAATATTCCTATGCTTTATTTCCTTCGTTGCTTCTCTGACTGTATCTATTCTTTGTGTGCAAGCAGGGTTTCTTTATGGCATGAGGGTTTATAACCCATCGATGATCATGAAACATCGAAGGTTTAATTCCTTTGCGTAAACCCTTGGCCCATTTATCTTCATTAGCCTCTTAGATCGTCATCCAGAGGTTGTTCATCATTAAAATTCCTCTCTGGGCTTTTTTCGCCATTAAACCTGCAACACACAAACAAATATTAGTTTTAAAGCTTGCGGAGGGGGTAAAATTGCCTTTTTATGGGTTTCTAGCCATTGGAGGAGTTTTACAAAGGAGGAGGAGGCGCAGAGGAGGAAAACGGTTTTGAAAAACTACGATGGTTTATCGTGCAAGGTATGGGCGGTAAGCAGTTTTGGCCTGGAGCTACCTATTACCATTGATCGTTGGACGCGTGTCCACGGTGAAACCACCCATTTCGCATGGACTGGGACTGTTAAACCCTGCTGCAAAATCCTGCGCGATATAGCTTTGGACCGTTAGATCTCAGGTGATGAGATATATGGTGTGGACAATATCTTGGAGTGGGGTGCAAGTTTGGCAGAGGGGACACGATGGATAGGTGGGGCTAGGTAAATGGGCAATGGAGACTTGAGCGGAAGGTGGGGCTGGGGTGGTGACGTGGAAAATTTTGTTGAGTAGTGCGGAGTTGGGTTTGTATGTAGGATGAAGGATGGTGAAGAGATGACTGTTGGATCAGGGTTTATCAACGATGGTGATGGCTTGGGGAAGGGTGAAGCGAGATGAAGTAGTGAAGGGGCGGACGCATAGTTTGTATGAGGGAAGGGGCTGAAGAAGAGGCGAAGGGAATGGTCCCATGGGGGTAGAGAGGACTGGGGGTCGGGAAGGAAAAGAGTTTTAATGAGAATAGTGGAGGGTCAGGGTTAGGGTCATTTGAATGAGGGGGCTAGGGCTTAAGGCCTATATTTGCAAAGGGTGGGTTCTAACACAAAAACAGGGTTTTTGTAAGGTTTTGATAGGGTCCAATAGGTTCAAAGTTAGGATAAAACAATGTAAAAGGGGTTTTTGCATTTCTTTAAGAGTTTTTATGAGAGAATGATGTATCAGGGGGAATTTTTTAGGGTTTTTTAGAGAAGGAAAAAGGGGTTTTTTAAGGGTGTCAGTGAAGGGATGAATGAGCGAATTAGGCCCAAAAAATGGAGTTACTTTTATAGTAGTAGGGTGAACTTTTGAGGAGGCATAAAGACAGGAAATTTTAGTGAAAAATAGTCAATTTGAGGATGATGAAGGCAATGAGACTTCTAAAGATAGGTGATAGGAAAATAATGCTATCTTTAGCTGCTTGTAGAACATCCACAGTCATCTAGTGAAATATGTAAAATACAGGAGGATAATAGATTCTTTCGGAGATTCGATACTATTGAGTCCGATTGAAGTTGATTATTGTGAACTCATCACCACGTCGGACACTCCATCCCCTGATTCTTCTCTTTTGAGCCTTCCTCTTGATCTTTATTCACAATCCCCTTGGCTTGGTGATTTTGATTCACTGGATCCTTTGAAATAAGTGTTTCCTTCTGATGAGGCCATCATGGAAATCATGTCTCTCAAAGATCTCCCGTGGGATGAAAATAATCATTGTTCCTCGTTCTTGCCAAGTCTCGGGGCCATGTCTACCTATCTTGAGTGTTTTTCTTCTCAAGTTCCTTTCCTCCGCTTCAAATGCCTTTTCAGATCCATGAAGTTTTTGCAGAGGGTAACTTGAGTAAAATTACACAGACAATTCCTATTGACATTTCCATTAGACATGGAATTGTCGAGAACATCCATATCGGGGTCACTTGTTCTTCCGATGAAGTACAAGTATATACTAGCCTTTTTCGGGAATTCCATGATGTCTTTACATGGTCCTACGAAGAAATGCCGGGCATTGATCCTAGCATCGTGGTACATGAAATTCCTACTTACCCCGACTCGAAACCTATTCACCAGCATCTTCGTTCAATGCATCCATGGAAAGCTGCTGCCATTAAAGTTGAAGTAGAAAAGCTTCTCAAAGATGGTTTCATTTATCCGATTCCATTAACAGATTGGGTTTCTAATATTGTTCCCGTAGATAAGAAGTAGGGCACTATTCATGTCTATGTTCACTATCATGATATAGATCAAGCTTGTCCCAAGGATAATTATCCTACTCCCGTCATTGATCAGATCATTGAGGACTGTGTCGGGAGTGAGATTTTTTCCCTTATGGATGGTTTTTCTGGTTATAATCAGATAAACATTTTCCCGTCTGATCAACACAAGACTACCTTCATCTGTCCTTGGGGTACCTTTTCATATAAGAAGCTTCCTTTTGGTTTAAATTATATTGGAGCCATATTTCAGCGCGCGATGTCCTACAACTTTCATGATATTTGTCACATCGTGCAACCTTATCTAGATGACCTTTCGGCTCATTCGGCTAAGTGTAGGGATCACCCTGACCATCTTCGTCAGATTTTTCTTCATTGTAGACACTATAACATTCAGCTTAATCTACACAAGTGTGTCTTCTGCATTGATTCTAGTAGACTCTTAGGGTTTATCATGTCCAAAGACAGAATTTTCCTCTAACCTCTCAAGATTGAGGCTATTGTTAATCTCCCCTCTCCTTCCTCCTTGCACCAGTTGCAGAGTTTACAAGGGAAAGCTAATTTTTTATGTCGTTTTATACCTAACTATGCTGAAGTAGCTAAAGGATTTACACGATTTTTGATGTAGGGCATCCCTTTTTGTTGGGATGAAATCACTCATAAATCTTGTGATGCGTTGAAGAAATTTCTTCTCAATGCTCCTCTACTTCGCCCTCCAAATTATCATCGTGATTTTTCCCTTTATTTAGCTGTCGCTTTCAGCATGATTGCTATGGTTTTGGTACAATATTATGATGACGGTCATGACCATGTTATTTATTACTTGTCTCGTAACCATCTCGACCCAGAAAATCGTTATGCTTATGTTGAGAAGTTAGTGTTAGTTGTCGTTCAAGCAGTCCAACATTTTCATCATTATATTCTCTTACACACAGTGACAGTGATTTCTGATTGCAACCCCATGACCTAGATTTTGTCTCGATAATTTCTGGGGGGAAAATACTCTAAATGGATTTTTATCCTCCAAGAGTTTTATTTGGAATTTACTGCTGCCAAATCTAAGAAATCATTATTTTTTGTTGATTTTCTTTTTTCTCTCCCTTCCGACTCCGCTCATTTTAATTCTAAGGAATCCATTCTAGACGATTTGATTTTCTTGATTAGCACCCTCAATCTTTGGTAGGGTGATATCATCGTATATCTCCAGACCTTTTATTTTAGATCTGAGTTGATGAAGGATGCCCACCGATGCATCCGCCATTAGTCACAACCTTATCGGATAGTCGAAGGTACACTCTATCGTATTGGATTTGATTCTATACTCCGTTGATGTTTAACTCTCGAGGAAGCTGAGAAAGTCCTCAATGATTGTCATAGTGGCACCTGTGGCGATCACATGTTTGGTTATGCTATTGCATAGAATATCCTTCGCGCTGGTTATTTTTGGCCTTCTCTTTTCAAAGACTGTATTTTCGCGGTTCGTAAATTCCATGATTGCCATATTTACCAATGAAAGATGCATGCGCCACCCATTCCTCTTCATCCTGTCATTACCATTGGTCCCTTTATGGAATGCGCCATCAATGTTATGACATGTAAACCTCACTCGGCCAAGGGGGATGCTTATATTATCGTAGTTTTGGACTACTTCACCAAATGGGCTGAAGTATTGTCTAACTTGCCGTCGATGGTAAGACAACTACTCAGTTCATATTCAATCACATTATTGCTAGGTTTGGTGTCTCGCAAGCCATCGTTACCGATCATGGTACCCATTTTTGACATTATATGGTGGCGGAGTTGAATTCTAATTTGGGTTTGCGTCACGACAGCTCAACGTCGTACTACCCTCAAGCCAATGGCCAGGTTGAGGGTATGAACAAATTTCTTGTCACTATGCTTCAACGTATGATTTGGATCCATAAATCAAATTGGCATCTCATGTTATTTTCTACACTTTGGGCATACCGAACCTTAGTTAAAAGTGCAACCGGGTTCACTCCTTTCTAGTTGGTCTATGGCCTGGAAGCTACTCTCCCGATTGAATGTGAAATACCTTCACTCAAGTTAGCTATTGAATTACTATTGAATACTTCACCAGAGGAAGAATGTCTCCTTTATTTAGAAATATTGGATGAAACTCGCCGCTTTGCTGCTTTGGTTATCAAAGCATAGAAAAAGCAGGTCAAAGCTCACTTTGACCAGTCTGTTTCCCCTCATTCCTTCATTGAAGGAGATCTCGTCCTCTTGTATGACCAAGATCATGACAAGCTGGGGGTAGGAAAATTTCAACCCATGTGGCATGGGCCCTACATCGTTCATCATTTTTTGCAGAATGGGGCCTATGAGCTCATAGATTACGAAGGTCATCCTCTTGAACATCCCATAAATGGGTTGTATCTCAAAAAATATTATGCGTGAGGCATTCATGTGTAATTGGTGTACATAGGTGTTGTTTTCATTTTTGTACATGTTTTCGGTTTGGTGTGCTTTGTAAGCATTTTCCTGCTTATTGGTTCTTGCTTATTGTGCAGATGTCTATTACCCATTATGTCGATTTCACGGATGGTGCTTCCCGCAGTACCAGGAATTTGTCTTCAACAGCCTGGGTAATTTATGATCCTGCTGGTGAGTTGATAGATTTGCAAGGTATTTTTCTAGGACGATCTACAAACAATGTCGTTGAATATAGCTTTGTTATTGAACTACTAACCAAAGCAATCAACCTCAGCATGCACGCATTGCTTGTAAATCTAGATTGACAGCTTGTCGTTCTACAAATCAATAGTCATTATTTAGCTAGAAATCTGCACATCCTAAGAATGTATTTACGTATTCATTTTCTAGAAAGACATTTTGATTTCATCAAATATCAGCATATTCCTAGACGAATGAATATATTAACTGATACAGTGGCTAACATTGTATTAGATAAACATTTACGTAATTTGTAAAATCATCATCACATGTAAAATATCCATGTAGGAAAATAGATGTATATGTATATCGCATTTTTGCAGCTGTGTTCATCATAACTTCCAAAAATATATGTGTATTTTTGTTACATCCTGAGACATCATGTCTCTCAAAATATGCAGATGAAAATAGAAACTAGGTGTCTAATCAGCATGGTGCTCATGATAACATGTCACTACCCATACAAGCTGCCTCAGCAGGCAGTGAATTTGGCTAGGCACCCCTACGATATGCCTTTGGTATGCGCATGGAACATTGTCAAAGCATGCATAGTCTGGAACTCCTTAGGTGATTCCCTCCAGATTTCACACTATCTCATCTTCCTCGCTGCCCACACCTTGAGGGTAAAATTCATGAGGGATTCACCTCACTATCGATGACATGCCTGCAAGTCTCTCTGGGCCAACATCTGCAAACACATGGATTCAATGTTAGAAAACACATATATAAAAATTCATAATGCTCATAAAACTTAAAAAAATGAGTCTTATCCAAATCTTCATCCCAATCCTCTCCCTCTGGGAGTGGGAGGTCCAGATCATTAGTGAAATTTGTACTAGAGTAGGGCTAGTCCTCCATGACAATTATTTTTCAGCGGACCCAATCAAATAATTCTGGTCTCCAGGACAACTATTGACTGCCCCCTTCCCTTGGCATTAGAGCTACCCATCGGGCCATCTGTGGTTCTCTCACTGGTGGTGTCAGGACTATGACCTCTTGTCGCTGGAAAATGGGTAGTTGTTCCAAGAAGAACGATACTAGTATATATCCATGACGAAATTGCTTCAATTTTGCATTATTGCATTTTGTTAGCCGGCGTTTCATGTTTATTGTCATGGCCTCTGCCCAGTTGTAGATGGTTGGTGCCAAGCAGTCTACAGCAAGGAGAAACTGTGTCTTTGTTGCTTCGTGTGGTGCTTGTGATCCTGTAGCTCGTGTGATGGTATGTAGTATTACTCTGAGTGTCAAGTCTGGGATAGTTTGGATATCAAATTTACCACTACCTGATCCTTTTCGTGCTCCTGGGCATACCCTGTCTATCACCATGGTCATGTTTTCCATTCAAGTCTGAGTACAGATTAGGATTGGTGCTACTCCCCTCCACAATAATCCTGTTATGAAATAGATGTTGGAGACTTCAATCTCAAGTTCTTGATCCCGAAGGATGAACTTCTCTTGATTTTCATCCCATATGCTAATAAGATATTTTAATAACTCTGGTTGGGCTCAAATACATGGCGTTAGGAAGAAATTTTTCAGACCACAATTTCTGAGAGCTTCCATGACTCTCTCATTTTCCATGGCCATCTCGTCTTCTTCATTATGTTCCTGTTCTTTCCATTCTATGACCATTTTTCCTCTTTCTACCTGCAAACACATTCATATGAGTGGTATTAACCATTTTTGAACCTTAAATTTGTGAATAATTTGTATATTTGATCAACGTTTTGACATAAAAATGGTTTGTGCCATTGGCACGACTATTTTCCAAACAGTCACGCCAATGGGTGTGGCCTAGTGTATAGAATTTGGCGATTGGCGCGACTCTGTGCCCAAAACCTGTCCGACTGCCATGCCATAATATTTACATTTCTTCCCCCAAAATTAAAAATTTGAAATTGCAGATAGTAAGAAATGACTTAAAATGATGAGAGGGATCTTGGCTCTTACCTGGAACTGAATGATTTTAGATTGATCTGCTGGAATGACCGCTATCGCCGCCATAAGATTGCACAGTGAAATGGGTAACTTTTGCTCCACAAGAGGTAAAAAGTCAAAAGTAATTATTTTTACCATCTTTGGCATTTAATAACTTTTTCGCAACCCCAATTAGGTTTTAAGACATATTTTTCGATTATTTTATTATTTTCGAGAAATGGGTTTTACACATGTCTCTTGTACTTCAACGGGTTTTTCAAGACATAATGATGAAGTAACGAGTTATATTTTATACTTTTTTCAGACTCGGTAAAAACACAAAAAAGTCACTATTGGAGTCATATTTTAGCTCTTTTCTGACTCTCTAAAACTAAAAATATTGTCAAGACTCTTGTCGTTTTGAGCTCGTTAAACGGCTATGAAATGATATCTACCCAGTATATATTTACCCCTTTTCCAGGCTGGGATAGATTATTTATGAAAAAGGAATACCTTAGCCTATCATAACTAAAAGGTTCTTTCAGATATTCTTTTCTACATTTTTGGATCTGAGAGACTATTTATGAAAAGGGAAATGATGGATTTTTCTTTTTTGTCTTCTTTTCAAACTCTCTAAACATGAAAATATGCCGAGTTCTCCCTTTATCAGACTCATTAAACACTGATGACATCGGATTTTGTCGCGACGATGTTACTCGAGTTCCTCATTCCTAGGGCTCGTAAAATGTATTAGGTTGGATTTTTCCGAAGGAGAAACTTATAGCACAACCATATTCTATCCCCTTCAAGCTTGTTTTAAAAAATAATTGGGGTACTCACTAAAAATGGTGGGGGAAAATGGAACCAAGTTCCAGTCGAGTTGGCGGTATGTCGCTCTTGAACATGGAACTTGTCTGTAGTCATGCCAGGTCGAGGACATCTCATTTCGACCTATTTTTCCTTCATGGGTTTGGGTAATATCTTTTGACCTCTCATTTTCTTTTTGTCATGTCATTATGACCTCAGATCCCTTGAAGTGAAATACTTCCAAATCCAGTGTCGTGTCGCTGATATGTTCAAGAGAAGTTTTCCTTTTCAGTTGTCAACCATCCTTGGATTCCTTGTTAGTCTTGATTAACTTTCATCATGTTCCTCTGTCTTGTGTCGATGATGTGGGAAACATTATGGCCCACCTTCGATCAGGTCACTTCCTGTTGACTTCAGCTCGTTATCCAGGAATTTGATCGAGGGACTCTATTATGGTACCTTGGAGCCTGCATGCCTTAATGGCAGGTTTTTCGCATTTGATGCAAAATCCACATCATTGGCCTTCGATTGACTGATTATGTGGATGTTAGATGCCAAATCACTATTCACATTTTGTGGATTGTACCGGTTGTACCTTGAGAGCCATTGTCATTATTGGTGGTTTCTCTCGCATCTGTTAATAGTTTTCATCTTTGGCTGGTAATCAGATGATTTTCTTGCATGTTCGACTTCAGCTCATATATTCGCATGCTTGAATTTGTACTTGTTCGAGTTGAGATAGAGCGCAAGACCCTAGGTTTTTTCTGATAAAATCTAGGATGAATATTTTTTTGGATTATCATGACTTATTACATGACTCTTTTGATTGGATGGTTGCGACCATACCTGAGTCTATTTGTTTATCCTCACTGCTGGATGGATGTGTCCATACCTCAGATCTTAGTTTTTATTGTACTCCATTATGGATGGCTGCGTCCATGCCACATGTTCATGTATCACATATATCAGTTGTATTTGTAATTGTAGGTTTTCTGACAGTGGTGTTTGGTTCGAACACATTCTCATAAATAATTTCACCCCTCCCTCTCCCTCAGACCTCATGCTTTAGGGGGCATCTGTTACAGAACATTTTTTCACTAAGCCTTGCAATCCCCAACTCGCACATTGGAGGGTCATTTCGATGACTTATAAGAAGTTTCATGCCTTGCAAAGGCCATAATTGCATCCCTTTTGATGAAAGCAATATTCGTCCTATTGACAATTCCCTGAGCAGGACTGTAAAAACCCTTATTTTTTCCTTTGCGCGAGTAGCCAGTTACACTCCTGCACCGAGTTGGAAAATTAACACTGAGCCCATGGAAGTTGGCACTCTGTCCCAGTTAAGCACCTGTGGCAAGTTTTTTATGGAATGTTTTTTAAAAATAGAGGTGGAGGTTCCATTCCAACCACCTTGAGGATGAGTCATTGGGAGTGGTTGAACTGAAAAAAACATGGAATCCCTCCTTTATTTAATATTTTCCACCTCCCTTGGAACTCTCCTAAAGGATATGAATCTCTCCCACCTTTGTAGAGATCCCAACCTCCTCCTTCACCTCTATAAAATAAACTATCTCTCTTCTCATCAACTAGCTGAACTTGGAGAAGTGATACTATAGCTAAATAACTGTGCATAGATTGGAGTTGCATTTGAGAAAGAGATAGAGCAAGGAGGAATTGTCAAGAGCATTTTATTCCATGCCCTCATCCCGTCCGAATCCCTTGACAAGTACTGAGACGCACTTCGGCTGAACCCCATTGGAGGAGACTGCGATGTCAAAGCATCAGTTGTACCTATTCCTTCTACTTATATATACATGAATAGTGTTTGGGTTCCTGTTTTGTGTTATATTTGTTTGATTTAATGCAACATTCTTATCCCCCTTTGACTGGTTAGTAATTGCAAATGAAATTATTATGTTGTATGCTTCTCTTATGTACTGTGTTATGTGCAGGTATCCGAGCATGACTACGAGCGAATTGTGACTTGCCAAGCTAGGAACGATAATTCACCACCATTATAACTGCAACAACAACATTGGACTCCAAGTAGTTCGATCTACTGTGTCCTATTTCATTGTGTAGTTAGGAACCTACATTCTAGCATGTCCCTTTGTTTCTAGACCCACCCTGGGGCTAGAGGGATCATCTCTGTCCAGAGAGAGGATTTACCTACTTAACACCCACACTAAATGACAAATGTCCCATGACATCACTTAAAACCTGGACCCCACCTCCTCACCTGCTCTTCACTCCCCTGAGCCATTCCACACCATTGATATCCAAACCTGAGATCCAATGGCCCAAGATGCATATTGAAAATAAACTTGTGACGGGGTTATAATTTTGTAACCCACATGAAATAGGTGTTTTTACCCCGGCCACGTGTCAAGCCCTAAGGTATATTGCGTCCGTTTCACCCAAAACCAAAAACCACCCATTCTCCACGCGATAAACCACTTGTGGTTTTTCAAAATCCACCTCCCTCCACGCCATTTTTCAAAAAATATTCCCACTCTCATTCCTCCTATTTCCATCTCTAGAACCTTTCCCCTTGCACCCTCTCCCCCTCTACAAAATGCCTTTCGATAATCCAAAACCCCAAGAAATGTAGTAAAACCCTCCTCGCAGGTTTTTAACTAATTGTTTGTGTTCTGTGTAGGTTTTAATGGCGAAGATGATTAAAATCCAGTTCACAGGGCCAAATTAAATTGTATTAAATGTTGGGTGACGATCTAGTGGTTTCATACAAAGTTAAAGTGACCAGAGGCCCTGAATCAAGACCAATCATCGATGAAACATGCTCATTGATGGATCAAAAGGAACCCTCCAGCGATGAAGACAGCCTCCCCTGCACACAGAAAAAAAAACACTCAAAGAAACAGTGAAAGGGAGAAACAAGAAATATTAGAGGGCTAATCTTAATTAGAAGACAAAACAAAAAGGTTAGCCAGTCAAAGCAGAATATTAAAGAAAAAGCAGACAGATGAAAGGATAAAGGAAAAAAATTATGAAGATAAATCAAAGGATTAAAATAATAGAAAAGATCAAATAAAAAATGATAAATCAGACAATAAAATCATAAAGACAGAGTTTAAAGCCTAAATTATAGATATTAAATATGAAACAAAAGGTAGATTTACCCAAAAACAGATTCGAATGACTCAGCCTGTGGAAGTTACTCCTTTCAAAAGATATTTGTCCCACCTAGTGCTTTGTTTCCTTCAATAAAGCATTAAGCAGTTATTAAGCTGAGTTAGAGATATTTATATCTTCCAGAAGGTTACTGTAAAAGTTATGAATAGACCTAAAAGTCAAATATTTCACCTATTTTTCCTTAGGAGTTAAGATAGAAGTTATTAAACAAAGAAATATCTGTAGATATTCCTGCCTTGATCCTTGCATGGTATTCAAGGTTAGGAATTCATTAACTCTGTAATAAATGACACTCAAACCCTAGCTTAGCTTCACCTCCTCATTTTCAGCATAAATATTGCATCTGAACTCATTATCTTGTTGGAATTTGATGACTCTTTGAAGCAATACATAGTCTCTTGGAAGTTGAAAAGAAAATGATGTCTTGGAACTTGTGGATGTCGTGATTTGTTTGTTGTTGGAGGAGGCTAGATCATTGGATCCATGAGATTGGTTGTTGGTTAAGTGCTCCTAATCTGTTATTGTTATTTCCTGTTTCATTATGTTTCCGCCTTTTTATGTTGCGGTATAATAAAAGATTGACTAAGAAATGTCTTTTGAAAGCACCTTAGTTCTGTTTATTCTTCACTGACTTAATGTTTTCTTCTACTAGGACATTTTAGAGAATTCTTAATTTCTCTATAAACCCCCTAAGCTTGTTTATTTCATAAATATTTGAATACATTTGGTATCAAGCATGATTTATGGCTAGCCCTGCTTACTTGCTTCCACTAAAACACTGTTTTTGAAGTCTCTCTCTAAAGTAGCATTCTTTAAAGCTTGCCAAAGAGGTTTTGTTTTGATCATACCCTTTGTACTTGCTTAACTAATTGTTTTAGAGATCTTCATAACTATAATCAAGGATTTTTAGGAGTTCCCTCTTCTCTGATTACAATTATATGTGTGTCTTAAATGTTTTCTGTCCTTGAAAGTGAAATCACTAGAAGTTAAATGAGTTTCTCACCTTCTATATTTCATTGGAAAATTTTGTCTTAAATTATCATCTGCTTTATTTGAATCAAAGAATTTATGGTTTTCACTGGCTATTGATTGCCTCTTCATGTTTATGATATTTAAGTCCCTTTGTTGATAAGTACCTATGATAAAGGATTCTTGATTGCCCTTTGTCCTACTTTTCATTCTTACAATTGATGTCCATCTCATTACCCCTAAAAACTTGAAGATCCATTGACCAAGTTATATTTTCCCTATGATGCTCTGTGATCCATTGATTAACTTATCATGACTTCCATTAGACTCCATTGCCCAATGACTTAGATATTTCCTCATTCTACCTATGCTTCTTGATCATTATACCCAACCAAAACAAACAACAAAATGTCACACTTAATAACTAGCCTAAAATCAACCCTATAAAGCAAACAAGTTCATATCCTTTGCAAACAAATAGAGAGATCCCTCTCTGAGTCCAAGAGGGCTAGGTCCTAGGGCTCCAAAGACTGGTTTCATGTCACCCTGTCATTTGTTCTACCAATATGCCAAATCACAGGAACTTAACATCTTCCACCCAAGCTTAAAAGCAAGAGCTTGTGCAAACGTCAAGAAGTCATTGATGCCCCAACCTCCCCATCTCTTTGGTAAGGCAATACGCATCCATTTGGACCAAGCAAATGTGTGTCCTTATTTTTCCCTGATCTAGAGAAATTTGCGGCATATCTTCTGTATCCTATATAGAATGCCTTTTGGTATCCAGATCAGCGACATCCAATAGATCGGGATGGCCTCCAAAATAGACTTGATAAGTAACAGCCTGCTAGCCCTGGAGAGCTATCGATGGCACCAATTATTTAGTCTCTTTTCAATCTTGGTGATCAACCAAATCCAATTATCAGTTTTATAGTTAACAAGCTTAAGAAAGAAGCTCAAATATTACAAGCCTGCTTCAAATCTAGTGGTGATGAAAGGGAATCTCTATTGAGAAAAGTAGACCTCATGTGGGGAACAACCAAGACAATTCATAGTGGATTTGGTGTTTTTGAATTTCATTCCTATAGCAGTGCAAAAGAGTAATAGGACTGATTTCACCACAGTGGAGTCACCTAAAGACCCATTGAGGAAAAGTATGATTTCATCAACAAATAGCAGATGTGTGATAATGCAGTCATCTGAGATTAGAATGCCTTTTAGTCTACCTCTATCCCTTTCTTCAGTGATACATCTGCTAAGGCCTTGTATTATCAGTAGGAAAATAAGGGGGGACAATGGACATCCCTTACGGAGTCCTAATTCTGCACAAAAAAAATTAGTAGGAACATCATTAATGAGCACACTGTATGAAATGGGGGGGATACAAAACATGATCCAATTGATAACCTAATTGGGAAAGCCAATATGTGTAAGGAGAATGCAGATGTAGAGCCAATTGGCTTGATCAAAAGCTTTCGCAATATCAATCTTGAGGATTAATCCTTTGATATTCTTAGTGTGCATGGAGTGTAGGCCTTCCTGAGCAATTTTGATGGCATCATGAATCTGTCTATTCACAATAAATGCAAATTGTTCATGAGAGATGAAGTTAGATAATATAGGTTTAAGTCAATTAGCAAGAATTTTAGCCATGATCTTGTAAATGTAGTTACACAAGGAGATAGGTTGAAAATCCTTGAAAGATGTGGGATGATCAGATTTGGGAATGAGGTTGATGAAGGTGGAGTTGAAAGCCTCATAGATGCGCCCAGATTGCCGAGTTTCCTCCACAACCTCCAGTAGGTCCTGACCCAGCAAGTAAAAAAATCTAGATAAAATTCCACAGACCATCCATTGGGGCTAGGATTCTTATCCTTCTTAAATAATTTGAGGAAATATTCTAGTTCCACTATCATGATAGGTGCGAGGAGATCCTCATCCGAATTTTGGTCCACATATCTAGGGAATAGGGAGGGAACTTTGATGATCTCGACCAGAGATGATTGCTATGGTGCCTTGTCTAATTCTCTAAAATTGGAGATAAATTTATGTGCTAGTTGATAAAATGTGGAAGCAGAGGTGTAATCATCATTCTCAAGTTCCCATATAGTATTAATGGCTTTCCTGCCCCTAGAAAATTGATGAAAAAAATTGGAGTTTTCATTCCCCACTTTGATCCAAGTGGTACGACTTTTAAGCCTCCAGACTTCATCCCTGTTTTGAAGAATTTTCAGTCATTCTAATTCCAGCTTAATGAGTTGGGATTTTTTAGATTCAGAAATGAAGCCACCCCCAATAGGATTCTTAAGACATTTAATTTCCTATTCAATGAGTGAGAGGGTATGATCCTCCATTATTATTATTTTTTTGACCCAAGTGAGAGTCTGTTTTTTGATGGAGAGTAGTCTATGCACAAAAATAGATGAGGGAAAATTATTCCCTGGAGGCATTTCTAGCCTCCACTGAGTATTAAACATATCAATAAATTCTACGTCCTGTAGCTAGACTGAGAAAAATTTAAAAGGAGAGGCCAGATTCTTGAAAACTCCTATAATTTCAAGGTAGATCATAGAGTGATCAAAGACTCCTCTGGAGCCAACCCACTGTCTGTATGAGCCAAGATGAAGTAGGAGTTCCTCCTTAATGAGCAAGTGATCAAGCCTTCGAGCAACCATGGCTTCGCCAGTCCATCGGTTGTGCCAAGTGGGAGAGGTGGAGGTTGATAGGGGATCTACCACGTGACAAGTCGCAAGCTGATGACGGAAGTAATCAGAGAGGGAATCTACATGTGAATTGGGACCCGAGGTTTCAGTAAGTTCAAGAGATAAGTTTAGATCCCCTGTAATAATTAAGTTGTCAGTGTGCAGCAAGGATGAATGAAGAAGAGTGGACCATAAGTGTTTCGATGCAGACATGGGCCATATATTAATGATCATGAATTAAAGACCGAGAGCCTCAGAGAAGACATCCACTGCCAAAGTCCCTTCATGACCCCAAAAATTGAGGAGTTTCATGTGTCGGGGGTTAATACCAAGTTTTAGACCACCTGATCACCCATTTTCATCCAACGCATGGAAGGTCCAAGAGGGGAGGAGAGAGGATAGAGTGTGAATGGAAAAATCATAGGAAGCAAGAGTTTCCTGAAGGAGGGTGATATCCACATGGAAATATATGAAGAGTCACCTATCACAATATAATCCTAGCCGAACTAACAATAATAATGTAAGGGCACAACAATAGCAATAGTGGCTTTATGGGTGTTACAGTACAAATGACCTCATCATTAGCTTAGAGGAGAAGGATGCCATTAGGGGAATTTTGAGGTCTAAAATTGGCCTCCTAAGGAAATTATAAAATAATAGTGGAAATAATAAAATAATATTTGATTGCATCATCAAATTTTAGAGGGAAAAAAGAAAAAACTACTTTTTCAACTCATATTTTCAACTTATCTCCCAAATTTTTTGCTCAAATTTCGAGCAGGAGTACTCGTTGGATGAAAAATTTAATTCCTCCTCAAAGGAGTACCCATGTTGCATACTTTCGATGGGTCCTACTACATGAAAAATAAGAAATACATGAAAAACATGATTGCAATTATGTTTTTTTTATGTATTTCTCATTTTTCGTGTAGCAGGGTCCATCGAAAGTATGCAACATGGGTACTCCTTGGATGAGGAATTAAATTTTGCATCCAACGAGTACTCCCACTTGGAATTTGAGTAAAAAAATTGGGAGATACGTTCAAAATACGACTTCAAAATGTAATATTCCTAAATTAGCATACAACTAATTGGAATATTAAATTTTGGTTTTGCTTATTAGTTAGAAGAATAAGAGGGTATGGAGACCCATAAACATCCTTAGTAGGAATAAAAACACTCCTAGTGTGAATGTATGTCATCTAAAGAGCTAGATTGAATACCCTTGGGTGTGAAAAGGGGCTGGAGCATGAAGACTGGGTCAACTTTGACCAAATCAAC
The DNA here is from genome assembly GCA_034641835.2 of Pinus albicaulis. Taxonomy (NCBI): domain Eukaryota; kingdom Viridiplantae; phylum Streptophyta; class Pinopsida; order Pinales; family Pinaceae; genus Pinus; species Pinus albicaulis. The sequence continues at coordinate 623,169,394 of CM076583.1, forward strand.
AACGTTGTTATGGAGGAGCAGCATTATGGAGGAGCATCATTCATTGAGGGACAGTGCAGTTTTGGTTGGAGACTCTTTGCATGGAAGTAGTGACTTAAATGATTAGGGCCAAGGGTGAGGAAGCTCATCACTTATATAAGGAAGAGGATAGCATCCATAGAGGATATGATCTTATTATTATTTTGTCTATTGTCTATATGACTAGATGCTCTCTTCAGCTGCTTAGCTAAGATTGCAGTGTTGTTTAGCACAAGGGTGTTCCTAAGCGGGAATCCCACTTATATTCTTGGGGAGCTTCTAGTGTCCACTCACAAAGAGTATTTTCACTATATATCCACATTCCAACATTTTAACAAGCTCCATATTTCATCTACAACGGATTTTCTGCAGGGGGTTGTGTTGAATTGCAGGGTGCAGCAGTGGAGGATTGAGAAACCAAACTCCTAATCTTGTTTTCCATTGGAGGGAGCAACCCTTCATTCGGGAGGCTTGTAAGGGAGATTATTGAGCATCATTTCATCATTTAGCATCAAGCTAAGGAACTCCTATCAATTACAATGAATTTTCCTGAAGGAATTGTGTTATTTCAGTGTGCAGTTGTAGTAGATGGTTTGGAGCCCTAGTTCGGGGAGCTGGATTTTCAGTGAGGGGATCAACCTCTCATTCGTAGAATATATAGGAGGAGTTTTCACACATTTCTATATTAGATCAGCCACCTCCTTTCAGCTATCCAGTTGCAGATATTATTCAGCCTTAGGGCCATCTTTGTATCTTTTGCATTTTTGTGTATTTGAGGAAACCCTTCCTGGGTTATCTTGGAAGTGTCTTTGGGAGCTTAGATCTCTACTCTCGGAATTATTTGAGCCATATAACATCAGATACATGTATTTACATTCTCCAGCAGCAATTATATCTATTAAAATTGTGTTGTCTCAGCCCTGGGTATTATTTTGTAGCAGTATTCTTCATGTTTAATGTACATGTTCTCTTGAGGCTTGTTTTGCCTAACTTGAGTGACTATTTCCTCAAGAACTTGTATACATTTTTCTGCTATGATATTAATATGATGGCTATATGATATTCTTACATTTTATGTGTTGATTTATCACTGCTCTTTCCATTATTTTGTTCATATATTGCTGCTTTCCCATTTCGGAATATTACATTGGTATCAGAGTAGAGGTCTCGAGGTCGAGACTTGCGGAGTGTGGTGGGCTGTAATATCCTTGCTTAGGGCAGCCCTGTTTAGGGTGGACCCTACCATGTGTCTGGGGTCTCTGTAATGTGGGGCTATTTAGCTATCGTTGTCAGATTCTTCGGTGGGTTGTTTAGCTCACCCTTAATGCACTGGGTTGCCGCCCTCCCTAACAGTCTGGGCTTTTGGTGTAGTGGTTAGCCTTAGCTGTTATATTCCCAAATGGGAAAGAAGAAACATATGAACACAATAATGGAAAGAGAAGTTATAAATCAACACATAAAATGTAAAAAGATCATATGGCCATCATATTAAGATCATAACAGCAAAATGTATACCAGTTCTTGAGGAAATAGTCACTCAAGTTAGGCAAAAAAAGCCTTAAGAGAACATGTACATGAAACATGAAGAATATTGTTGCACAATAATACCCAAGGCTAAGACAACACAATTTTAATAGATATAACTGCTAATGGAGAATTTCAATACATATATTTGATGTTATATAGCTCAAATAATGTCGGGAGTAGAGTTCTAAACTCCCAAACAGACTTCCAAGATAACCCAGGAAGGGTTTCCTGAAATACACAAAAATGCAGAAGATACAAATATGCCCCTAGGGATAAATAATATTTGTAATTGGATAGCTGAAAGGAGGTGGCTGATATGATATATAAATGTGTTAAAATTCCTCCTACATATTCTCCAAATGAGAGGTTGATCCCCTCACTGAAAATATAGCTCCCCCAACTAGGGCTCCAAACCCTCTACTGCAACTGCACACGGAAATAACTTAATTCCTTCAAGAAACTACACTATAACTGATAGAAATTACTTAGCCTGATTCTAAATGATGAAATTATGCTCAATAATCTCCCTTAAAAGCCTCCCGGATGAAGGGTTGCTCCCTCCACTGGAAAACAAGCTCAGGAGTTGAGTTTCTCAACCCTCCACTGCTCGACCCTGCAATTCAACACAACCCTCTACGGAAATTGCATTGTAGATGAAAAATGGAGCTTGGAAAAATTCAAGAATGTGGATATATAGTGAAAATACTCCTCCTGAGTGGACACTAGAAGTTCCTCAAGGATAGAGGTGGGATTCCCGCTCGAGAACACCCTTGTGCTAAACAACACTACAATCTTAGTTAAATAGCTGAAGAGAGCATCTAGTTATACATACCATAGACAAAATAATAATCAAATCATATCCTCTATGGCTGCCACCCTCTTCCTTATATAATTCATGAGCTTCCTCACCCTTTTCCCCACTCACTTAAGTCACTACTTCCATGCAAAGAGTCTCCAACCAAAACCGCGTTGTCCCTCAATGAATGCCACTCCTCCATAACAACATTGTTGATTTGGTCAAAGTTGACCCAATCTTCATGCTCCAGCCCCTTTTTATACCCAAGTTTCTTCAATCCAACTCTTTATATGACCTACACTCACACTAGGAGTGTCTTTATTCCTACTAAGGATATTTATAAGTCTCCATACCCTCTTATTCTTCTAAATAAGAAGCAAAATCAAAACTTAATATTCCAATTAGTTGTATGCTAATTTAGGAATATTACAATCCTCCCCTCCAATTTTTTTCTTTTCCACAAGTAACTGGAAGGATAGAATTGAGGAGCCTCCTCTCCTTCTCCTATAGCATCCTCATATGATAAGGTCCTCCAATGAACAAGATGTTCTCTCATCAATATGTCCCCAAGTTGCACCTCCCAAGTGTATAAGTATGCCTTTTGGTGAAAAATCCAAATGGCTCTCATCATGAACAAGTGGGATATCCATGGAGGAAACTATATGTGGTATAGAGGACTTCTTGAGGCATAGGATCAGAAAATTATTGGGAAACTTCCCTCCCATGTGAAGCTCCAAGCCCCAAACTATCCTCCACACAAACCGAGTCACCCTCCAAAATGGTAACTCATGGAAAATATCCTCCACCTTTGGCTCATGCAATGTAGGTGGGTTGCATACATGAACATGGTAAAAAAAGTGGCCTACCCCATGATATCTCTCTCTCCACTTATGAAAAGTGTAGAGCTGCTCCAGAATCTGGGCTGCAATGATATTTCCCTCAAGAGACAAAAGGACAATTGGATCTTCAAAGACCCCTTCTCTACTTTCATGTGCCCAAACCATCCCATAGAATTTGAATGGCACATAATCACCATATTGTATCCAAATCAGAAATATAATGAATGTTATGCACAATTTTTTATGGTACCAATGACCTCTCCTGTGGATACAATGCAATTTTGCTAACTGTTGTTTCAAAACATCATGTGGCAAGTTGTCTTCCAACAATTTTCTAGCTGTGCATGTTTCCTCATCTACTAGGAAGTAGTAAATGACATTACATATCTACTGAACATAATAACAATAGCACAACACACGCCAAAATCCATCCAATAAAGGGCTTCCTCCATCACTAATATTGGTCTTAGAAAGACCATGTAGAAAAGATAGAAAATTTCTCTCTTGTGGACCAATGCACTATACATATATGGCAAGAGAATGAAAATATTTTGTTAGATGAACAATAAGTACAAACATACCATTCTTACCAAGCATTGTGAGTAGGCTAAAAATGAGGTCCATGGATGAACCTTCCGATGAGAATCCCCTCATAGTGGTATGAAAAGTGAAGGGATGCATACTCCCCTTGGAAAAATCCATCAATAGATACTTACTCCCAAGTGACAATGTTGTTGGCCTTTGTGATAAGGCTCTTTTCACCCCATGACTCCACTCTTTAACATGCCATATGCCAAATTCATCCACTTTGATGCTGCTATAAGTGGGATATTCCTTCCTATGTGGAAACACCTCCTGATTTTCAAAACTAAGGAGTATCCCCTTTTCACCATGATTGTGCCCCCATATACTCATGTAACATCATGCAAAGTATAGGAGAAAATCAGCCCATAATCTCCCAAGAGAAACCAAAGAAACAATAGCTCCTGTTGCCTCCTCATTTCTCCATCATATAGACCATGGAGTGAAAACATGATGATTGACATGAAAAATGTCATACCACCCCAAGGCAACCAAACTCCTTGCTACCATATAATGAAAATGTCATGCCATGTCCTAGCCATGAACATACCTTTTGAAATAGAATATGTCATATGATGACTAAACTCTTTCAAGAGTAGCCAATGCAGGTTTTCCCCCTGCTTCCCTGTATCATAGATCTACAAGTGGCTCACCAGCCTTTTTCTTATCAACATCACCCATCCAAACAAAGGTAAGTATCTACTATCATGCTCCATATTGGCATTCCTCCAATGGAGAATACCATCCTCTGAATCCAAATCACTATCTCTACACTTCATGGGATGTTGAAGTGCAGCCTCTTGGAGATATCCAAATCAATACCGCTCATCAATGACCAAACTGACCCCATAAGGATCCAAATATACTAAAGAAAAAATATACTCATTGAGCTATGAAGTTATCAGCAAGAAGGATCCATCATAATAATGGGAGTTAAGATGTCTCTCATCAAACATCTTCCTATCCCCTGCTACACATGTAGAATGGTCATTGGAATGCTCCAATAATGGTTTGGCCCCCAAATGATCACTACTGCTCCATGAAAATGCTATTGATCTCCATGATGGTGCATTTTTGGTCTCATGATCATCCTCAATGTTGAACATATAGTTATGCATTGGATTATTTATGACAATACTCATCCTGTCCTCCAAAAATGTACACTCCAACCCCAAGAGTTGTGTGCAACTCAACAATGGCATGCCAAGATGAATTTATATCTCCTTCTTGAAACTTTCAAGGGTCCTTCAAGCAATGATAGTCTGTTTCTCCAAATCAGCAGTTTGTTTTGATCCTAGGTCATGAAATGGCATGCCCCCATAACGCTCCATAAGATGTGCTGAAATAATAGAAACTGGAAACATTTGCATACCTTGGTTTTTCTTGGGAACATCTTGTACTGCTACAAGGTTTCCTCCCACTAGTGTGATCACTTCCCCAACTACTGATGATGATGGTTGTGTTGGGGTCCTGTGTTTTGGTAGATTGGCTAGCCAAAAGACAAGGCAACATCGGAACCAATCTTTAGACCTCTAGGATCTAGCCCTCCTAGTCTCAGAGAGGGATCTCTCACTGTTTTTATAAAGATATGTCTTGAAAGTTTGGGTAGTTAATTTTAGGCTAGTTATGAAGTGCAGGGTTGTTTGTTTTGTTTCGTTGGAAAATGTGTTTCATGTGGTATAGATAGAGCATGGGAATCTACAAGCCATTGGGAAATGGAGTCATGTGAAAGTCCAAATAGTTCTCTCTAAGAAGGAAGGGAAACCAAAGGGAACATCTAACTTGGTCAAGGATCTGTTGAATAATATAGGTGAAATGGGATGAACATTAAGGACTAAGAGTGAAAAGAAGAATAAACCCTTTCACAATGGCTTAAAATATTCTAGGAACACCCTATTTCCTCCAATAAGCTCACTACTTTGGACTCAATCAATGTAACACTCAAAGAAAAGGAGAAATGCAAACTAAAACCTTCTTAATTAACTATAGGATTCGGGGAACGCCCTATTTTCTCCTATGAGTTTACTGCTGAAGGCTTAATCAACAAAAACATACAATTGCATTCAAATAAGAGGGAATGCCTTAGACATCTAGGACTGCAATTATAGAGACCTTTAACACAATAATTACAATAATGAACAGAGGGTATGATTGAAACAAGAATCTCTTTCAAACTGCAAGTATTAATAATCAAAGGGAGATTTCAGATACAACATTCAGTGGCAAATAAAGAGGGAACACCTAAACATTCTTTAGCACAACCGAATTAACCATTTCTGAAATAAAATAAACTGAATATTTAAGAGTGCTATTAGACTACCCTGTCATATTTAGTAGTAGAAAACATATGAATAGTGAAGGATAAAGAGGTTAGAGGTGCTTCTAAGATACATTTCTCTTCCTAAACCTTTTATCCTACTGTAAGCAAAGCATGATGGAACAAAGTGGAAAACTGGAAATAACATTAAAAATAAGAAGTACTTCACCAAAACCAGGCTCAGGGATCCAAAGGTCCAGCCTCCTTCATCAACAGAAAAACAAATATATTCACACTCTTTCAGAACACCAATGCTTCTTCAAAGCAGCAATATGTATTACTTTAGAAATCACCAAATTCCAACCTTTTACAATGAGACTTCGAAGAGTCTTTATAGGAAAAATGAGGAAAAGTAGGTGAGGAAAGTTTTAATGAACATCAGAGGTGGGAGAGAGAATTATAATGCTCCATCCTGTGTCATAAACATAACGTTAAATTCTAGACAGGATCAATAACTTTGTAGCTTGTTGAGACCATTTTGATATGATAGAAATCACTCGCAGTGTGTCCTTGAGAGGAAAAACCATCTGGAGTGGTACTGTTATCTTCTTAGTGTGAGTTAAGTGAAGAATGGGCTATGAGGACTCCCATACTTATAAATAACTGCTTCTGACAGTTTGTAGTGGCTTCCCTAGTGTAATAACTTCTTGGCAGGCTTGTGTGCATGGGATGGGCTACGTCTGTGTCAGTCAACATTCTACACTAATAACTTCTCTGTCTCTTTGTACTTCAACCTATTTTGACTTTGTTTATGATTTATCATTTTGGAGATTGCTCGATCTTCTTTTGTACTGATGCCTTTGATGTTGTTTCGTGGCCTTGAGATTGCCATCTGAGCTTTTATGTCACCTTTGTGACTATAAAACATTAATTCCTTCATCTGCCATGAAAACCTGCAAACACACAACAAATATGTTACGAAATCCTGCGGGTTTGGGTTTAGAATGCTTGTAGAGGCTTTGGGGTGGTGGAGAAATGATGTAAAAAGGTGTATGTAGTGGAAAATATGATGAAAATCCTGGCAGAGCAGCTAACTAGGTGCTTTGGAGTTTTGGGCACGAGGATAATCGTGGACCGTTAGATTAGAATAATGAACGGTGGAGTTGCTCATTCAAGTCATTGGGAGATCAGATGAATGGTGGACGAAATGAAAATGTGATATAACATGGGCCACTAGATCATGGTGATCTACGACTGTGATCCTTCGATGGGGCACTTGGGAGAATGGATGAAAAGGTGAGTGAACGGGGTTGCGATATAATAAGAGTCGCTCGATCTTAGGGATCGACGGCTGGGATTAAAAGCTAAAGTTGCGGAGGGTAGGCAATAAAGAGGAACCGAGAATGTTTTTCATACAAAAAAAAGGGGGAAAGCAGAGATGCCCAAAAAAATGTGATTTCATACAACGACTGACACGTAGAAAATGAAAACCGCCCATTTCGCGTAATTTTGGAATGTTAACGTTCAAGCACAGATATTACGCGATATTGAGTTTAAGCCATTGGATCATCAACAGAGAAATTTGACGGTGTGGGTGAAATGTGACATGAGGTTAGATGCACGGGTGAAAGGAGGTGGGGTCCATTACTGAGGTCAATGCGAGCCATTGGATTGTGAGGATCGACGGTCGAGATCTTTCGATGGGGGAGAATGAGAACGACAGGGTTTGAAGAGCGGAAGTAATGTGGACCGTCCGATAAAAATTGATCAACGGTAGAGATTTAATCGGAGGTTGGGATGGTGGAAGATTACGTGAGGGATGAGTACGATGTGATGAAGTGTGAACTGTCAGATCTGGCGGAATGAACAGCTGGGATTAAATCGCATCGAAGAAAAGGAAAGAGGCCAAAGCACTGGGTCTTTGAGTTTGCGATGTGAGATTAAGCGCTAGTCGTCAGATCAGAGGGGAGATCAATGGTCGGGATTGATCATAGGGTGTAACGAAGGAGGGCCTATGAGCAGAGCGCAATGAGATCCTGGCCATTGGTTCTTGTGGATTCAATAGTCTAGATCAAATCGGCAGATCGGAGGAGAAAGGGGCTCATCGCATTGGAGTTTTGAAATAAACGTTTAACAAAGAAACTATCAACCCCGATTTTGATTGCATGATGGGGGATAGCTCCTGGTCATGGGATGAGGTCACATGTGGAAAAGGGGCTAGGGCTAGGGCCAAAAGGGGCTTAAGGCCTAAATGTTGAAAAGTGGCTTTTTAGGCCAAAAATGAAGGTCTTTTAGGGTTTTTTGGCTTTTGGTAGAGAGGAAAGAAATAGGTCTTTAAACCTGTAAATGAATATTTGAAGGTTTAAAGGGGATTAAAGGCTTTAAGAGGCTAAATATAGGGTTAAAAGATGAAAAGATGGCTAAATTAAAATGAAGGGAAATAAGTGGACATGGGCAGTTTCAATGGCCTTTGGAACAACTTTCTTTGGTAAATCAACATGGCTTTAAGATGGAAACAACAATGAAGATGAACCTCCAGGATAGGAAAAACATAATAATTCAAGGATGATATATTTTCAAAGGAAATAAATCTCTTGAAGGCTTGAAAACAAATTTAGCCACCACTAGGTATATCAGAATTTATAGGTGGCTAACAGTGGCTCCACTTGGGGAGGATAGCTTGCCCTTTAGGTGTCCAGAACCTCAGTAATCTCTGTATTTAGCAGACTAGTGCCATTCCATTGGGTAGGTTTTATTTGCTTCCTTTCTGGTACTTTTTTCAATTTGGCAGCTCCTTTAGTGACCTGCAAGATGAAACTTCTTTGAAACAAACATCTCTACCTACCCCAAGCTACTTGTCCTAGCATTTTCTTCCTTTGAGAGCACTTGGACTGGCATCTCTTTTACAACATTTTATTTTTGCAAACAGAGAAATAAACCTATATAATGCTACCCTTATTTATCCATGAGTTCAGATTAAGCAGTTGAAATCATAAGTTTCTCTACCTAAACTGATATCTGTCAGGATTAGAATATCTAACAGATTTTCATTCTGTATATTCTAAAACAGAAATTGAAACACAACCAAACTAGGATTAGACTGTCTAATTTGCTATGGGTCCATGGCATAAAGACAAGCTGCACATGAACTAAAGCTAGCAGAAATTAAAACAAAACTTGGAAGGTTTAAAGATCTAAAAATAAAAAACATTCTTCCTTCTTGCTGTGACTCAGAATTTTAGCTTTTTAGAGTCACCTTTCTTTCTTCATTTCAGCTCTAGTTTTGATCTTGTTAGAGTTGTTCTCTTTTACTTTGCTAGTTCAATTTTTGAGCATGTTAGAACCAGTTCCCTTCTTCTCTTTGGCTCAAGTCTTGAGAGAATTAGAGCCATATTTTCTTATGATTCTAGGTTCAGATTTTCAGCATGTTTGAACCTTTCTTTCTTCTATCCTAATATGTTCTACTGATCAGCCAAGATTAGATAGTTTGGCATATTTTCTTCACTATCCTATCAGAAGAAAGATGAAATATGCCCAATCATGATTAGGTTGTATGATCGGATAGTAGTGCTTCTTAAATTAGTGGCATTTGAGCTTGCACACTTTCATATTTTCCTTTATTTTTTGGTATGGGGCTATACCTTTCTTGTTTTATTTCTGCCCTCTTTTCTATTTTTTATTGTTTTTGTATTTTTATTTCTATTTTTCTCTATGAAAATGGTATGTACAATGGATAAAAACTATGAAACTAAGACTCTTGACAGAAATAGTGTTTTTGCATCCTGCCATTGACAGGACCTCCTAACACTTCTTCACCATTAAGCTCTTGCAGGAAAAATGCATTATGCCCTCTTATGGAATGAATAATGTAGGGCCCTTTCCACAGATTTTCAAACTTACCATGTTTTCCTTTCTCTTCCCTCCTTGAATCCAATTTTAGGACCACATCCCGACTTGGAAGTCATTTGCTTTAGTCCTTTTGTCAAATAACCTTTTGATGTTTTCTTGGACTGTTTGAGTTCTTTGGTAAACTTCCTCCCTGGTATACTGCAAATGAATGTTTTGATTGATTCTTCTCTGCATATCATTTTCTTTAGCTTGGAATTCCTGAAGGAGTTTCATGATTGGAACTCCCAAAGATGTTGGGAAAATAGCATCCATGCCATAGACTAGCTGATAGGGGGACATGTTGATTGATTTTTTGGTGGTTAACTTGTCAGCCCACAAGGCATGAACAAGCTTACTATGGCATGCTTTCTGATTCTGCTCCAACAAATTTTTGATGATGTTGATCAAGCTCTTGTTTGCGGATTCAACAAGTCCATTTCCTTGGGGTAATAGGCAGTGGAGTGGCCCAAGGTGATCTGGTATTTATGGCAGAAATAAACCATCTTCTTGGATTTAAAGGCAGCAACATTATCTGTGATTATTTTTCTAGGACAGCCGAATTTGGAAAATATGTTGGTCTCAAGGAATTTAATGATGACAGAATCAGTGGCATTCCTAGTGGGTATGGCCTCTATCCATTTGGTAAAATAATCAGTGGCTGTAAGGATCCATTTGTGCTGGGCTGAGGAGGATGGATGAATTTCCCCTATGAAGTCTAAACCCCACTATTGAAAGGGTGTTTCAACACTAATAGGTTTCAAAGGCAAGGGCAAGAGCTTTCTTCTACCATCAAAAATTTGGCACTTGTGGCAAGACATTACTAGTTTATGGGTGTCTGGGAAAAGGGTGGGCCAATAGTAACCAGATCTGAGGATCTTGTTTGCTGTGGTCTTCCAATTTAAGTGCCCTCCACATTCTCCTTCATGCATGATTTTCCCTGCATCATCCTCAAGTAAACATTTTAGAAATATCCCAACAACATTTTTCCAATATAAAACTCCATCTATCATACAATAATTTAAAGCCTTCTATTTTGCAAATATGGCTTTTGTTTTTGAAAAATAAGGAGGAGCATTTAAATAAAGCAACACATAAGTAATTTCAACATACCATGGAGAGTTCACGAATGTTTCTTCAGTAAATGGTGTTTGGAACTCTTCTATTTCTTCTAAGGCATCAACCATATTCGTATATAGTGCTTTGAAATTAGACTCAGCCATGATTTTTGCCAATCCTTGTCCCTTGATGAGTTTAGTAGGCCTGATTTCTAAGTCATATTCAAGAATAGTGGCAATCCATTTTCCCCTTTTACCATCGGGGTCCTGACTTAGAATATCTTTGACTATGATGTGTGGCACAAAGGCAATGATATGTGAATGTAAAATGTACACCCTAAAGTCTTTTAATGCTTTTAACAATGCTAAGGCTTGCTTCTCCATGATGTTGTATTTGAGTGGGGCATCTCTTAAGGCTTTTTTTAAGAATGATATAGGTTGTTCTTGCCCCAAGCTATTCTTTTGCAACAATACTGCAGTTATTGTATGTTCAGATGCAAAGGAAAAAATATAGAAACCTTTGGTGAAATCAGGACTGATAAGGACTGGTGCTTGAGTAAGGGCTTGATTTACAAATTCAAATGATTTTTTAGCTTTCATTGTCCATTTAACACCTACTTCTTTCCTCAACATGTTAGTGATGTTTCTTAATAGCTCAGCAAGGTTGGGGATGAACCTCCTCAAAAAATTAATCTTTCCAATGAAAGACTATAATTCTTTGAGGTTTCTAGGGTGGATGATATTCAATATGCCATCAATTATTTTAGGATCTATTTTGATCCCTTCTTCAGAGATTATATGACCAAGAAGATTTCCTTTCTGGAGGCCAAAGAGTGTCTTTTTGGGATTTAAAGACAAGCCAAATCTTCTGCATTTCTCGAAAACCTTCCTTAAATGTTCCAAATGTTCTTCATCAGTTTTGGAGAAAACAGTAATATCATCAAGGTAAATGATTATAAAATATCCCATGTCTTCTGAGAAGGCTATGTCCATGGCCCTCTGGAAAGTGGCCCCTGCATTCATCAAACCAAATGAAATTTTGACATACATGAATGTCCCCCAAGGTCTAGTAAAGGTTGTCTTATGTTGATCACTTTGGAGGACCAGAACCTGATTGTAACTTGAGAACCCATCTAACAATGATATTCTTTTTTATCCAACTACCCTTTGAAGAATGTGGTCCATTTTTGGTAAAGGGTAGTTTTCTTTCAGAGAGGCTCTATTAAGGTTCCTGAAATCAATACACAGCCTAATTTCTCCTGTCGTTTTCCTAACAGATACTAGATTGGAAACCCAGTCTGACTATCTAAGAGGAAAAATGATCCCTGGCTCGTACATCTTCCTAATTTCCCTTTCTACTGCAGGCAATAAAATAGGGTTTATCCTCCTTAATTTCTGTCTAAAAGGTTTCTGATTTTCCTTAAGAGGAATTTTGTGTTGGATGATGCTAGTGTCATAAGATTTCAAATCTTTATAGTCCCATGCAAAAACATATATAAACTCTTTGAAGAGTGCTATGTATTGTTGTTTGATGTGGGCAGGAAGGGTGCTAGATAAATTAATCATTTTAGGCTCAGTTGGGCTGCCTATGTTGTGCTCTTCCACATTATTTTCCATGGGTTCTGTTTTGGGTTCCTTAGCCACATCGTTGAAATCAAAAAGTTGTTCTAATGGGGCTAGGCCTTTGGGTATGGTATCACCTTTACATTCCAGAACTTTGAGGTCCTTTTGATTTGGATCATCAGGTAATTTGACTTAAAAATATGATCAAACTGATTTATATCAGTAGGGGAGGAGAAATTTTTTTCAAGAATTTGTTCCTCATCTAAACCTTCTTTTTCATGGCTGAAACTTGGTGATGCTGTGGAAAACTCGTTTTTTGACTGCAGGAAATCCTCTATATGTTTATCATTGTTACAAACCTGCCAATGATATTCATTATCAGGCATTGCTGGTCTGTTTTTCACCTTTATAATGAACTGCTCATTGATTTGTGGTATCTGGCAATTACTAGCAGCAAAAGCCAGTTTGTTTGCCAGGTGATTTTGGGCTCTTGGTATGAACATAAGTTCATATTTTTCGAAAGTTTTCAGGATATCTAACACAGTGTTTCTATATTCCCTGAGTCTGGGGTTTTTTGTTGAATATTCCCCTTTGATTTGTTTAATGATCAACTCAGAATCTCCCTGTACTGATATCTTTTTGGCCTTTAAATCTTTAAGTATGTGCACGCCAAGGATAAGGGCTTCATATTATGCAATATTTTTGGTGCATGAAAAATCTAATTTGCAATCATGTCCTTTTTTTGTGTTGTGTATCCATACACCAACCCCCGCACTATTTTTGCTGCAAGAGCCATCAAAGCTCATTCTCCAAAGTGTTTATGTTTCATTTTCATCTATTGTGTGTTGCTCTAGGCTACTGGAAGTTGAGATATCTAGAGGTTGAGAGGAAGATAATTCTGAATGCTCTGGTGCACTAATGTCCTGCTCATTTTCTTCCTTTGTTTGGGTGGCTTGATATTCATTGTATAAAATGAAGGAATCTAGATCTAAATGGGTGGAGTAAATAGGAGTGTTGTGAGGTCTGTCATTGCTGCTCACCATGTATTTCATGAGGGTTTCCCTATATAATCTTCTGGTTTGAACAAACACTGGTATGGTGGCATAAGACATATCCATTTGAAGGCTGCCCTGAACCTTAGCTCCCCATGATCTAGACAAGAGCATGCCATATTTTTTGGGGATTTCAACTACTACTACATCCATTAGAATATTCTTGGCAGGAATTTGAGACAAGTTAACACACAAATCTTTAATTAAACCCAAGCATTTGACCCTTTTGGAATCAAAGGAATACAAGTATTTATATGGTCTAGTAATATCTAAGACTAGGCTTTCCATTACTACCTTGGGCATAAGGTTGTGTGATGCTCCTGAATCTAGCATAACATTGTGTTTCCTTTAGTATGGATGATTTTGTGATGAAAATGGTCTCCCATTGGAGTCTTTTGGTCATTTAGGAACTGTGGAGTCGCCAGGTGGAAAATCTTTAGCTTTTTGTGAAGGTAAAATTGTTTTATGGTTCCACCACCATGTTTATTATGAATCCAATCTAAGATATTTTTGGATTTTGTAAATTTTTACGGTTATGAGAGTGTCCTATGTCTGATATTAACACTTAGCTAAGTTTCTCAAACAAACAAAGTCTACTTTATAGCTTACTAACTGATTTTCTTAGAGATTTATGGGACTAAAGAGTTTGTAATAGTTTGCTAGGATATCACAGATTCAATAGGTCCCACTGTGATCGCCATTATGTTGGGGTCATGTGTTTTGGTAGATTGGTTAGACAAAAGACAAGGCAACATCAGAACCAATCTTTAGAGCTCTAGGATCTAGCCCTCCTAGTCTCAAAGAGGGATCTCTCACTATTTTTATAAAGATATGTCTTGAAAGTTTGGGTAGTTAATTTCAGGCTAGTTATGAAGTGTAGGGTTGTTTTTTTTGTTTGGTTGGACAAATGTGTTTCGTGTGGTATAGATAGAGCATGGGAATCTAAAATCCATTGGGCAATGGAGTCATGTGAAAGTACAAATAGTTCTGACTGAGAAGGAAGGGAAACCAAAGGGAAAATCTAACTTGGTAAAGGATTTGTTGAATAATATAGGTAAAATGGGATGAAAATTAAGGACTAAGAGTGACAAGCAGACTAAACCCTTTTACAATGGCTTAAGAGATTCAGGGAATGCCCTATTTCCTCCTATGAGTTTACTGCTGAAGGCTTAATCAACAAAAACATACAATTGCATTCAAAGAAGAGGGAACGCCTTAGACATCTAGGACTGCAATTATAGAGACCTTTAACACAATAATTACAATAATGAACAGAGGGTATGATTGAAACAAGCCTCTCTGTCAAACTACAAGTATTAATAATCAAAGGGAGATTTCAGATACAACATTAGGTGGCAGAGAAAGAGGGAATGCCTAAACAGTCTTTAGCACAACTGAATTAACCATTTCTGAAATAAAACAAACCGAATATTTAAGAGAGCTATTAGACTACCCTGTCATATTCAGTAGTAGAAAACATATAAACAGTGAAGGATAAACAGGTCAGAGGTGCTTCTAAGATACATTTTTCTGCCTAAAATTTTTATCGTATTGTAAGCAAAGCATGATGGAACAAAGTGGAAAACCAGAAATAACATTAACAATAAGAAGTACTTCACCAAAACTAGGCTCAGGGATCCAAAGGTCCAGCCTCCTTCATCAAAAGAAAAAAAAATATCTTCACACTCTTTCAGAACACCAATGCTTCTTCAAAGCAACAATATGTATTACTTTAGAAATCACCAAATGCCAACCTTTTACAATGAGACTTCAAAGAGTCTTTATAGGAAAAATGAGGAAAAGTAGGTGAGGAAATTTTTAATGAACATCAGAGGTGGGAGAGAGATTTCGAATGCTCCATCCCATGTCATAAACATAACATTAAATTTTAGACAGGATCAATAACTTTGTAGCTTGTTAAGACCATTTTGATATTATAGAAATCACTCGTAGGGTGTCATTGAGAGGAAAAACCATCTGGAGTGGTACTGTTATCTTCTTGGTGTGAGTTAAGTGAAGAATGGGCTATGAGGACTCCCATACTTCTAAATAACTTCTTCTGACAGTTTTTAGTGGCTTCCCTAGTGTAATAACTGCTTGGCAAGCTTGTGTGGAAAGGATGGGCTACGTCTGTGTCAGTCAAAATTCTGCACTAATAACTACTCTGTCTCTTTGTACTTCAACCTATTTTGACTTTTTTTATACTTTATCCTTTTGTTGATTGCTCAATCTACTTCTGTAATGATGCCTTTGACGTTGTGTCGTGGCCCTGAGATTTCCATCGGAGCTTTTGTGTCACCTGTGTGACTATAAAACATTAATTCCTTCATCGGCCATGAAAACCTACAAGCACACGACAAATATGCTACAAAATCCTGCGGGCTTCGGTTTATACTGCTTGCAGAGGCTTTAGGGTGGTGGAGAAATGATGGAAAAAGGTGGATGCAGTGGAAAATATGATGAAAATTCTGGCAGAGCAGCTAACCAGGTGCTTTGGAGTTTTGGGCGCGAGGATAAACGTGGACAGTTAGATTAAAATAATAAATGGTGGAGATTGCTTGATGAAGTCGTTGGGATATCAGATGAATGGTGGAAGAAATGAAAATGCAATATAATGTGGGCCGTTAGATCATGGTGATCTATGGTTTCAATCCTTCAATGGGGCGCTTGGGAGAATGGATGAAAAGGTGAGTGAATGGTGTTGCGATATAATAAGAGCCATTCGCTCTCAGGGATCGATGACTGGGATTAAAATATAAGGTTGTGGAGGGTAGGCAGTAAAGCAGAACCGGGAATGGTTTTCGCACAACAAAAATGGGGAAAGCATAAATTCCCAAAAAAACGCGATTCCATACAGCGACTGAGACGTGGAAAATGAAAACTGCCCATTTCGCGTAATTTTGGAATGTTAACATTCAAGGGCAGAAATTACGTGATATTGAGTTTAAGCCGTTGGATCATCGGCAGAGAAATCTAATGGTGCTGGAGAAACGTGACATGAGGTTAGATGCACGGGCGAAAGGAGGTGGGGTCCATTTTTGAGGTCAATGCGAGCCGTCGGATTGTGAGGATCGACGGTCGAGATCTGTCGATGGTGGAGAATGAGAAGGGTGGGGTTTGAAGAGCAGAAGTAATGTGGACCATCCGATCAAACTTGATCAACGATGGAGATTTAATCAGAGGTCAGGATGGTGGAGTATTACGTGAGGGATGAGCATGATGCGATGAAGCATGAACGGTTGGATCTGGCAGAATGAACGGATGGGATTAAATCGCATCAGAGAAAAGGAAAGAGGCCAAGGCACCAGGTCTTTGAGTTTGCGATGTGTGATTAAGCGCTGGCCGTCGGATCAGAGGGGAGATAAATAGTCGGGATTGATCGGAGGTTGTAATGAAGGAGGGCCTATGAGCGAAGCGTGATGAGATCCTGGCTGTTGGTTCTTGGGGATTCAATGGTTCATATCAAATCGGCGGATCGGAGGAGAAAGGAGCTCATCGCATCGAAGTTTTGAAATAAACGTTTAACAAAGAAAATATAAACCTCGATTGCGATTGCGTGATGGGGGATAGCTCCTGGTTGTGGGATGAGGTCACATGTGGAAAAGGGGCTAGGGCTAGGGTCGAAAGGGGCTTAAGGCCTAAATGCTAAAAACTAGCTTTTTAGGTCAAAAATGAAGGTTTTTTTAGGGTTTTTTGGCTTTCGGTAGAGAAGAAAGAAATAGGTCTTTGAACCTGTAAATGAATCTTTGAAGGTTTAAAGGGGATTAAAGGCTTTAAGAGGCTAAATGGAGGGTTAAAAGACGAAAATAAGGCTTTATGAAAATGAAGGGAAATAAGTGGACATGGGCAGTTTCAATGGCCTTTGGAACAACTTTCTTTGGTGAATCAGCATGGCTTTAAGATGGAAACAGTAGTGAAGATGAACCTCCAGGATAGGAAAAACATGAGACTTCAAGGATGATAGATTTTCAAAGGAAATAAATCTCTTGAAGGCTTGAAAACAAATTTAGCCACCACTAGGTATATCAGAATTTATAGGTGGCTAACAAGTTGCTCCTCTATGGCTGCACCAACACTGGTATAAGTATCCTCTTCTTCATGCATCTCCCGAATAGTGCATGGGACTCTAAATGTCAAGAGATCAAGACCACTTTGCAATGGTGCAAGTGTTCCTTCTCCTGATGCAATTACTCTTACATCAAGTGGTGGTGAAGGTTTCTTCTCCTCTGATTTCTTCATATCAAACTTCTTGATTAGCCTTTGAGTAAAATATGCATATGCAGTCACTCTTGCATGACTCAAATAGTTGAACCACCAAATGTTTGCTTCACCTTCAAGGTGCAATGCTGCAATATCAACAACTTCTCTATCTCCTACTGGATGTAGTAGGAAGAATGCATCCAACTCCATTCCCCAAGCCCTTGTTGTGCATGTGAATGACCCATCAAAGGTAGACAATATAAATCTATTATGCTTCCTCCTTTCATAGCTGTAAGGTATCCTCTCTTCTTTGAGCTAAATGAACTATGGGAGAGGTAGATTCTCCTTAAAAGCTCTTGATTGAGATTTATATTCTACAAGATACTCACTTAGAATCTCATGATCTAAGTGTCCTCCATCTCCATGTCTTTCACCTTCCTTTTCAAAGAAAGTAGACATAGTGTATTGCTTTGGAGCTCTGTGTCATACTGGTTTTCTCTTCTCCTGATAGGAAGTGCATGGACCTTCCTCATCTTGAAACCCTCTTATGGTTTCATGGATTTTCTCCATTCTTATTTTCTTGACCTTCTTGTTGAGGTCCCTTGTAGATTTGAAAAGAGATGAGATAAAACTCATTCCTTACATCATTTTGATCTCTTTATCCTTCTTCTTATTCTCTTGATAGCATAATGGCTGAGATCCATAGACTGAGCCAAGATTATGCTCTGATACCACTAAGGCTAACTACTACAACAAAAGCCTGGATTGTTAGTGAAGGTCAAATCCCAACGCATTAAGTGTGAGCTAAACAGCCCACCAAAGCATCTGAGGGTGGTAGCTAAACATCCCCTCATTACACAGACTCGAGACACATGGTAGGGCCCACCCTAAATAGGACTGCCCTAAACAAGGATGTTACAGAAAAAGTAGTTTTATTATTTTATTATTTTTTAATCTTTTTACCATTTTACTTAAAAAATGGTGAATCATCCCCCATGGTTGACATCATCATCTTGAATCCTATTGGTTCCTAAAAGTTTATTTTTTTTGTACATTTTTCTTAGGAGGCCCATTATAGACCTCAAAATTCCCCTAATGCATGGATGGAAGAAAATGACCTAGAAAAATACTTATTTTTCCAGGGTAATGCACCCTAGAGACAGTTAGGTTGAGTTATAATGCATCCCTGCCTCTTTAAGGGAGCGTTAGTGCCCAAATTAACCCATGGTCTTTCCTAAGGGGTAGTGTTACCGATGTTTCATAAGGAAAAAGGAAAAAATTCCACAGTAACTCACTAACATTTCCGGCTTTTTCTCAAAGAGTCAGTCCAAAAAGAAAGCAACCTGCATGGTAGGACTTTGATTGAACATTACTAAGCCCAACTAAGCATGCAAAGAGGGAAAAAGCTAGGAAAATCATGGAAACAACATGGATTTTTCCCTATTCAAACTAATGGAGAAGAATGGCAAGGTTGATCCTCCCAAAATCTTATAAATTGGAGTCTAGGGCTCATTTTCAGAGTTCAAAAGGTTTATTGTGTGAGGAGCATACTTTTGTTGTTGACTGTGAGGTTTCATGACTGGCTAGGTTCATTAAGAACTCTTGGCCTAAGCATTGTCACACTTGGATCTTGAGGAGAGAGAGCTAGGAGGAGGGAAGCTTGACCAAACTAATTGTTGTAATATTCCTTCTCTAAATAATACAAATGCCTCTATTTTTTCAACTTGGTTTCTTATTGATGCATTTATTGTTTATTTGTTTAAGATACATGTTATAAGTGGCTCAGATCTACATACTTTATTGTTTGATTACATACTTTTTTTATTTTTTGTAGTGATAAAACTGTGAATATTACACTAGTTCGTTGTTTTTTTGTGGGATTCGAACTTGGATCCAGTGAGGGGGACTTCCGCCACACTGCATTGCGCTCTCCAAAAAATTTTCCTTATACATCAAGGTAATCCTTCAATACTTCACTTTTTCAATTAAGCATTAGTATGAACATGTATATAGTTTCTTTGTGAATGTTGCATCTAATCTGACTGTCTACCTTGGGTACTAGGAAGGCTCGAGAGGGATCTGACTCAGCTGCCACCTATGCATTTTACCCCTAAGAAAAATTAGTGACTCCACTAGGGACTAATCCATAGTTCCCGGTTGTTTAGTTCTGAGCCTTTGGTTCTTTCCCTCTATCAATTCATGTTCTTCTCACATCCATTTCTAATCATTTCATATGATCTGTGGCCATTTCGTTAGCTCACATTGTTAAGAACGGACTTTGCCTGACCATTATCTGCAATTTCTCCTCATTAATGGCACACCCCCTTTGTGTGTTCCAAAGCGTAATAACGCAACTCCTACTTGATAAAGTGCATTATTCATGCTATTAACACAATGTAATTCATGTTAGGCATCGTTACTCAGCCTAAAACTTGTTATTTCACCCCTGTTGTGATTTTCCTAGTTGTTAAGTTGTTGTTTCTTAGTTTGGCTTCTATGTTTTGGATCTCTATGATGGGTTGCTTGCTAGAATATTAGTTTTTATTGTTTGAAAAGTTAGCTTAGTTGCATTTAATTTTGAAAAGAAAAAGTTTTTTTTAGTTTTTGGCTATAACTAATTTCATTCTATAATTTTTTGGGTTAAATAGTTGTTAGTGAGGATAGATATCTGAATCTTTTTAGGGTCAACTGCATTATTGGATGTTTGTCACCACATGGATGTGTGAAAAAAATTTCCTTATAGAAATAGCTCTTTCATCAAAATGAATCTTAAAAGCATTTTTTGCATCGTTTGAGTCAGAGTGTCATAAAATTTCATATGTCCAATCCCTCTCTGGATACTTATAAGAAAGTACACTAAAATTAAGTGCTAATAAAATCAATCAAAAAAAAAATTCCAAGCTTACACCAACATTAGTTTAGGCTAGGATCTTAGGATAGGGAAAGTGAGAAAACTGCTCAATATCGCAAAACTTGAGACTAGTGTCATTAAAGAGTGAAAATATTGCTACACTCATACTATTGGGACCACTCCACTTATACCAGAGTTAAGCACGAGACAACACTGCAGTCTGTGACAAGATAGCCCGCCTTCGATCGCATTACAATGGGCATTCTGTGTATTGGGGTTCCCCTGGGGGATGTCGAAATTAGATCGGGAATCTAAGTGTTTTTCCCATACATCGTGTTGTCTAAAACCGTGACCCCTCTGATAGTTTTTGTTATTTCAGGTATCCATAGTTTCCATACTTCTAGGGACGTACACAAGGTGACTAGGGCGGGCTGCCCTGGTACCTAACATAGATGAACCTACTCTGTCTTCGGTTTTTTGAGGGTACTCGTCTTCATGAGAGTGTTTGGTCCCATTATCTGAGGTTCAGGCAAAGCTAAAGAGTAAATGTAACTATACATATGACTAGATTTATCTGTATGCTATTGTTATATTGGGTTTAATCTCCAGCAAACGGTAGTACTCAGACAGGGTCTCACCCCTCTGGCTACTTGATTGATTGAATTTAGAGTTATTTTTTTTAGGTGTGTGGTTCAACTATCAATGAAACTTAACAATACATGAAATTAAACTTTTGATAAAATTAACTATTCATCATGGCGTCCTTCGACCCTCATCGTATTTCTAGGCGGTAGCAAGGTCTCCCTCCATGACACTGGGGGAGGTGTCGAGTCTCGGTGACCCAATAACTTCTTCAGAAGAGTGGTCTCCAACATTGACCCCTGGTTTTCACATTGCTCCTTACACTATGGAGTTGCCTCATGATCCTTTCATTGAAGGAGTTGTACCTCCTTATAATCCTCCTCTCAATGACCCGTTGGGGAAACTATTGATTCAGGTAGCACCAATATTAGCCATGTCCTCGACTGCACCCACATCCACTACACAACAGGATACCTACGTGTCATTTCCGTTGGTGGCCAACTCAGTTCCACCACGATCTTCCCCGTGAGTTATCAGTTCTAAACAACTGATTGGAAACCCTAGTAGCCAAAATATGCCTAGTCCTAGAAACTTGGTCACAAAAATTGTGAGCGGAATTCCAAACTCTTCGGTACCTGCTCCTATCATGTCTACTCCTGGAACTTTGACTTCCGCTTCCACTAGTGGGGCTACCTCGGTTCCCTTCAGCAACACTTTCAATTGGAATCCATTGTTGAGTTCAAACCCCTTGGTGGACTATACCAGGGGGCAGTGTTACCAACATTTACATTCCAGGGGGCACTTCTATACCCCTACATTCTATGGGACAAGAAAGTCTATTGGCTTTAAGGGTATTGAACCAGGTTCGGTTTAAGGTTTTCCAACAAACCCTGATAATACTGGCCCTTTCAGTAATGGCCCGCTTGCGCAGGTCAAGGTCTCACACGAAGTAGTATGGGAGGATGCTCGAACTAGGTTTCCACACCCTGAGAGAGAGAGAGAGAGATAGGAACTAGGATTCTGGAAGTAGGTTTGCACCAGAGAATCCCTAATACATAATATTTTTAACAATAAGCTCATATCGTAACTAATAGGTAACTTCAATATATTATTTCAACCAAAGTTATGCATTTATCATATCGCATCCACGTGCGCATCAATATATCATCAATATTCAGTAAGCAAAACAAAATATTAGAACATAAGCATAACCACTAATACCAGAACACTTAAATACCATCAACAACCCTCACATTCATTCATATCCAGATCCGACTTACAGACTCTATTACCAGCCTACGCACACAGCCAGCAGGGTCCACACACAGTAGGACTTGGGGTCTCTGCGCACATAGCTAGCAGGAGCCCTTACCCAAAAAATCAACACAAAATATCGACACATTTGTATTCCAACTTAGCTTACTTATTTCTTAGCCTCCTTTAGACTCCATTTATCTATCTATTAATAAAATATTAGCCCACGCTACTGTATGGCCTGCAAACCATGGTTTTTGGATTCCTGGTTTACCCTTTGACCCATTACAATAAATCAGGGTTTTAACCCACCCCAAAGCCCCTACGCAAGACCAAGTATTACAAAAATATTACAAAACTGGACCAAAAATGCAATTAGGGGGCCTCGTTCCAGCAGTCCCCCAACACAATATTGTGACTTGTTCCGAGTCATAGTGCCGATGGGATCTTCATCATTTCCTTGAGATGCTCAATAGAGGCAGCCAACAGGGGCAGAACACCTATGATCTGCGTGGCTGTGGTCTACGCAATATCAACCAAATTTTGCAAATTTGGGCCTTCACTTGCGGCGGTGACACTTTACAAGTTCTGGTTCAACTGTCTCACAGCCCCTTCTAACTCCTACAAAAGCTTGAGAGCTTCATCAGGCCAGGGCATCAGATGGTCGCTGAGTATGTGTTTCTTGTGTCGGAGCCCCACAATTTCACTTCTGAGCGCATGGATGGTTCGAAGGCATGCTAGTCATTGGGCTAGAACAATGGTGGTTATAGTGTAATACTCCCAAATTTTCACAAGATATTTGGAATATTAGAGTTCTTAATAAACCTACTTATTTAAGTAAATAACACGGTGGAGGGACCCATAATCCTCAATATGAATAAATATCCACTTTTTATGTGTGAATGTGGATTAATTAAGCCTAGATGTACATAATGAGGTATTGGAGCCACTACTAATGTGAATGGAATTGGAGATCATGTCTCATTAATTGCATAGATCATGGAGGTTGATACAATCAACTAAGATCTTGGAAGGGGTCAGACAGAATATCATGGAGCATTCATGATGAGATGATGGAGGAACTTGTGCAATTAATGCACACATGATGGAGAGGGTGTACATTGCACCTAGACACGATGGATGAATTGGAGAAAACAGCGCAGTCAAACATGGGGGATCTTGTCCACATGCACAACGCAGTTTGGATGAGGGCCAAGGCATGGAACGGCTCGTAAAATGTATAAATTAGATGAAGCAAAAAAAGGAAGGGGGCTATTGATTATTGATTTCTAGGTTTTTTTAGATCTGGAATTTTCATGTGACATTCCATTTCTTTCTTGGGTTGTTTAGCAAAGATTGCAAGTGATATTTAGGACAGGGTGTTCCTAGTCAGGAATCCCTCCTCTTTCTTTGAGTAGCTCTAGAGAAAGGGTTTTACTTCATTCTACATTAGGCATTGGTGCCATATATCTTTTCCTACTTTCTGCAAAACATCCATATTAAAAAATTATACATTTCCAAAGATCAGTTTGGAAGGTGGAGGTTATCTTCAGTATTTCAGCTAGAGAACCGGTGAAGGTTTATTCCTATCACCTTAGGCTTCTAGATCATAATTACCAAAGCTTAATACAAGACTTTGCATCATGCCAAAATTTATTGACCTCCTAGTAGCAGTAATTCCATCTAGAATTACTCTCTCCATTATTGCAGCTCCAAAGGAGGAAGGAAGTTTCTTAGCATTTCAGCTAGTAATCTTGTGAGGGATCATCCCCTCACATTTCCATCAGTATTTCCATTAGCTTGGAGTCTATTGCAGCATATTTCAGCAGGAATAAAGCCTCTCTTTCCCTTATAGCACAATTTTTATGAGTAGTTGTGTAGCAGTAGCTATAATCATAATTGGAGGATTGAGAAGCTAGATCTAGAGCTTCCAGCTTGTAGATATGGAGAAGGGATTAGCCCTTCAAGCTTAGATCTGATCTTGTGACATATTTCAACCATCTATTTGTCAGATCTAGCTTCAGATCTGTAATCCTAGCAAATAAAGGATCAATCCCTATGAGGGTGATTTTCAAAAGTTTTAGATCTAGAAAATCCTTTCTTAGTTATCTTGGTTTTCCATCACATTGGCCATATCTTGAATCTTGGCATCAGAGCTCTTGAGATCCCTACATCTACATTTCCTTTTGTATAAGTTCATGTACATCTTCAGCAGAAGGGACAACATATAATTTCTTCCTGTAAGCTCACCAGTCACGTAGTGCTTGTTGCAACACCATTGTAGGATGGTTCTATCCCTTCTCTTGGGCTAGATCTACTTTTCTTGTGTACATTGTGTAGCTAATTCATATCCATATAATAAAATGGCTCATCTTCTCTGTAAATTCTAATGCTGTCTTGAGATTTATTGTTTACTTAGTTGTAGTTCTTATATTTTTTTTCGATATTACTGCATTCTCCCTTTTGGGATATTACAGTGGTGTCAGAGCATGATCTTTGGCTTAGCTTGTGGACACTTCATCTTTTGCATCAAAATAAGAAGCAGATAGATGAGACCTATCATCAAGGAGGATTATAGTTTTTCCACTCCTCCCTTTAGATCCATGCAAGATCTCTCCAAGCAGGTCAATAAAATGAAGAGAGAAAGGAAAAGGAAGGATCCAAGAAGAATATTTGATGAGGAAGGTCCAATCACTTCCTATCAGCAGAAAAGAAAACCAGAGAATCATAGATCTCCTCATAGATCTACTATGTCCACTTCTTTTGAAGATGGAGAGAGGTATATAAATGAAGAAAGAAGAGAACCTGAGACTCATGATACTCTCATTTTGTATCTTAAAGAGTACAAGGAACAATCTAGAGCTCTCAAAGAGAGTTTAACTCTCCAAGAATTCTTTGAACTCTGTAATGTTCCAAAATTTGCACATAGCAATTTGGAACATTAGATTTTGCTAGTTTCACCTAGGAGAGGAAAAAATGTGTAAGGAGGCCCATGAACCATGAAATTATGAATAAATTCCACCTTAGTAAGGAATAATATCACCTTAGGAGCTGTTTTCACATTCCCAAGTGTGAACAAGGACAAATTATATGGGGACATAGTCAAGTTTGACTAAGTCAACATGCATTCTTGAGGAGGAAGGAAATACTCAAGTAAACTAGCTCAATGTGAACAAGGAACAACCTAGAAACACATATGAGAACTAGATTGAAGATCCTTCGGTATGAACAGAGGCATTGCAGGTGGATTGGTTCTAGTTGACCAAGTCAACAGCGCTATCACAAAGAGGAGGGAAGCTAGCTAGGGCAGCGCAGTTTTGAAGGAGGAAGCTTCATGAAGAAGTCACCTCAAAATTGTGTGGGGTCTGGGGTGAGGAGGCTCACCAAAGATAAAAGGAAGGCATAGAATCAAAGGAGATTCATTCACATATTCAACTATTTTTGTCTTGAGACCACTTGCATGCTTTAGCTATTTAGCCAGAGTTGTTACACTGCTTAGTGCAAGGAATTCTTGTGCGAGAATTCCATCCTCTATTTGGATCAGCTTTCTCAAGGGATCAAAGGAGAGTGATTTGAGCTTCATTTCAGAAGTTGGCTTGGGTCCATTCATCTACACTCATCCACATCATAGTCTCCTTCCGTAAACTGTGTCGTCTATGCAGGGGTAGCAGTAGCATAGTTGCACCCTTTGATTGTATGCTAATATTTGAGGATGAGGTGCTTATTTCCCTCTGGGAGCTCCCATAAGAAGGCCTAGGGAAATTTTATATATTATTTAGTATTAATATGTCATATTCAGTCATTTTTAATATAGTGTTGCAGTAAACTGCATTATTTTCTGCAGTGCTGCTTTGTACATGTTTTTTGTCGGAAACCTTTGTCAGGTATCTTGTTTTTGTTGTATAAGAGGTTAAACCTCCATTTCTCTAGTGTTTGATTAATAAAAGTATCATATCAAAATTATTTCTTCATTTTCTGCGTAAACCCTCATTAGAATAACACATTCCTTGCTTTATTAGTTGCTTTATGTGCTAGGCTATGGGGTTTTGGCTTATTTTAGCTGCGTAGTCTTGGGAGATATGTTTATATGAGCTAGAGTGATTTGTTTCACCTAAAATTATGCATGAGAGTTTCAAATAATGTCTAATAAGGGATCCAAGTCCCATTTCTCACTTTTATAGCATTATTTTCTGAAGACAATTGTTTTATGCTCTATATGGTTGCATTTCCCCTACTCGGGACAAAGAATATAGATCATATTGTTGCTGAGGTTATTTCATATGCTGGTGTGATGTTATTTTACATCTATTGAGCTAATATACATTTCCAAGCTCATGATTTTCTGAAGCTCCACATTGGTAATAACTTAGGATGTTCCCAATAGTGTAGCTGTTCCAAATTTGGACATCACAGTGGTATCAGAGCTGCTATCTTGGCTTAGCCTATGAATTTCAGATCCAATCAGAAGCTAATAAGAATAGGAGAAAAAAATTATGGAGAGGATGAGCTTACTCTCATCCATTTTCAGATCCAAGAAGAAAGAAGAAGAGAAATGCATTGAAACTCCAAGAGGGTTTTAAGGATGAGAGAGTTGCAGTGAGATCTCTAGGAGGTTTCAAGAAGCAAAATAAGATGCATGCACTTCCTATTATCATAGAGGGAGTGAAGAGAAAGGAGACCACTTAGAGCATGAAATCCTGAGTGGGTATTTGGTAGAATACAAGTGCCAACCTAGGGTTTTCAAAGAGACCCTAGATTTTCCTCAGTTTATTCAACTGAGAGAAGAGAAAAGACCTTGCAGCAAAGGAGAGATCAAAGGCAATAGATTCCTATTTTCTAAATTTTATGGGTCAATTACAGCAAGAGCTTGGGCAAGGAAGCTTGAGGCATTATTCCTACTTCATCCAGTGGAAGAGAAGGAGGCAACAGAAGTTGTAGCGCTGCACCTGGAGGGTGAAGCCAATGCTTGGTGGTGCAATCACTTAAGCCACACAAGAATGACTTCCTTCTTTGATTTCACTCAAGAGCTGATCAGAACCTTTGATGAAGGAATATCGGAGGAGAGTAGGCCCACACCACCATGGGAAGGGGAAAGTACCAGCGCTTTCATAACCTTGAGAGAGAAGCCTCCTACACCAGTAGTTGGAGCAGCCATGACATGGAAGGAAGGAGCCCTTGCAGCACTATAAGAGGTTCCCGCATCTCACCAAGGTATGGGAAGATTTCCACTTTCACTTACGGCATCAAATCTTTCTAAGAATGGTAGAAATATTCTTTCATATGGCCCAGGATCAAACATTGTTACTAAGGTAGAGGAGCAAG
Organism: Pinus albicaulis; assembly: GCA_034641835.2. Lineage (NCBI taxonomy): Eukaryota > Viridiplantae > Streptophyta > Pinopsida > Pinales > Pinaceae > Pinus > Pinus albicaulis. The sequence continues at coordinate 623,197,180 of CM076583.1, forward strand.
ATTACGCTGTGTTGTGCAAGCCTGAAGGGTTCAAGGGAGATTTGAACCATCAACCTCATGTATCACTAATGAGTTACACACAACCCTTGAGGTTGGAGTAAGAATTCTTGGAGGATGGAGTGAACTTTGCTCCAAAACAATCCATGAAGGAGAAAATGGAGATATCCAGAACACCCTGGAGGAGGGTTACAGCGCTGTCAAGAAGTAGCAACAAGGAGGCTTTACCTTCAAGCAAATTGTATCCTCATGGGTTCAAGATAATAATTGAAGAGAGATCTTTTCTTGGAGGTCTCCAGGGAGTTACATTTCAGCACCCCGTGAATTGCAAGGAGAAAAATCTAATATGGGAGGATGGTAGCCTCTTTTGGAGGAGTGCCAATATGGAGAATACTCGAAGGAATTCATCAATGGATAGGTAGATGTGGATAGAGAGCAAGAAGCTGGAAAGTTACTTGAAACTCTATGACACCGGGAAGCAAGAGGCAAGACTGTGTTGGCTACTCTTGAGAGAGTTTGGCTATCATGTGGCATATCCTTCTTCTAAGGGTATGAGGGAGGAGGATACTTGGCAGAGTACTTGCATCATGGGGAAGCAAGGAGTGTGGATGCATTGTGATGATTTTGTCATTTTTATTTCACTGCATCGATTTTATGATGGAGTTATGATGAGGTAGAAAATACATTTGTTGCTTTGGAGGATTGAGAGAGGTCAAGGACAGAGTTTCTCTCACATTTTGCATCATGTTGCAAAGGGAGGAGATGGCAACATTATGGGAGGATTCTTTGACATAGAATATGTCAGAGAATGTTTTTATGAGTTGGCAGGGGCCTATTTGCATAGGCCAACAATGTTGTCACTTTGGAGCTGGGATTTATTGATGGAGTATTCCCATGATCACTTCTCATTTGATGCACTTGGTGAGCAAAGAGGAGGTGAAGAAGATGAAGTGGTAGATGGAGAGATATATTACTGTGGTGTGCTTTTCTTGAATTGGGTTTCCAAGCATGAGGAGAAGGAATTCCATGCAACACTTGGTTCATCCCCCTTCATGGGAGTGTGCCAAATTATTATTGAGGATTAATTCATGGATCCATGTATCTTCTTGCTTCCAACATATGGTGAGAGCTTTTTCTTGCATCCTCTTACCATCTTTTGGCAGTGCATTTCTCCACAAGAGGGCAAGCTATTCATTAAGCTCCATGATCTACATTGGGCCAAATTATATGAAGGAGGTAGCCATATCTTATGTGGCCTTGGGAAAAGATGTTTTTCTTACATGTATGTTCATTTGATTCATATGATTAACCATGTAACAAGAAAAAAATTTCCATGCATTCTTTTGAAGCAGCAGATTGTAAAACTACGTTGTGACCACTTGGGAGACTGTTGGTACACTCCAGCACTACATAAAACCTTCAATATTTCTCTCATCATGATGTTGATCATGATCCTACTTGCTGATATTATTCCTACCTATATGAGGAGCATGATTGGAGGAGGAACACATAGAGTGGATGTGTTCTTGGGGGAGGAGCATCCCCACACTTTCTGCATTACATGCTCTAAGGAGAGCATGGGAAGAGACATGGCCTCCACAAAAAAATATTTATCTCTTTATGAGGAGGACCATGAGATGGATGGAGTTCCATATGATGATGGTTTCGTATCCATCATGTATGAGATGGCTTGGGCTAGCTTGATGCACAGCGTTGGGAGAGGGACCTTTGGAGGTCTAGCTTCCTTCTTGTCATTTGAGGGCATCATGATGGCAGAAAAAGATCAGAAAATCCTTTACACTTGTCCTAAGTGGAGAGGATAGCAGTGTGGGGTAGATTACTATGTCCACCATGACTAGAATTTCAGCCCACCTACTTTTCCGGAGCTTCAGGTGGAGGATGATTTGCATGAGTTACCATTTTGGAGGGTGACTCATTTTTCTTGGTTGATAGGTTGGGGAGGAGAGATTCAAATGGGGGTGATGAATCTCAATATATATCAGCCCTCATGCCCCAAGATAACATTCAAATAGCCCATTTTTGCCTCCATGGATGAACCACTATCACATAATGCCAGCTATTTGGATAGCTTACACACTTGGGAGAGGCAACTTGGAGATACATTGATGATGCAGCACCTTGATCCTTGGGAGACTTCATTTCATGAGGGTGCTATAAGGGAGAAGGGGATTCTCTTCAGTCTTATCCTTGCAGTTTCTTGAGGACAAGAAACATTTGGGAGGGGAGGACTGTAATGTTCCAAAATTTGCACATAGCAATTTGGAACATTAGATTTTGCTACTTTCACCTAGGAGAGGAATAAATGGGTAAGGAGGCCTATGAACCATGAAATTATGAATAAATTCCACCTTATTAAGGAAAAATATCACCCTAGGAGCTGGTTTCACACTCCCAAGTGTGAATAAGGACAAATTAGATGGGGACATAGTCAAGTTTGACTAAGTCAACATGCATTCTTGAGGAGGAAGGAAACACTCAAGTAAACTAGCTCAATGTGAACAAGGAGTAGCCTAGACACACATATGAGAACTGGATTGAAGATCCTTTGGTATGAATAGAGGCATTGCAGGTGGATTGGTTCCAGTTGACCAAGTCAAGTCATAAAGAGGAGGGAAGCTAGCTAGGGCAGCGCAGTTTTGAAGGAGGAAGCTTCATGAAGAAGTCACCTCAACATTGTGTGGGGTCCAGGGTGAGGAGGCTCACCAAAGATAAAATGAAGGCATAGCATCAAAGGAGATTCATTCATGTATTCAGCTATTTTTTTCTTGAGACTACTTGCATGCTTCAGTTGTTTAGCCGGAGTTGCTGCACTGTTTAGTGCAAGGAATTCCTGTGTGGGAATTCCATTCTCTCTTTGGATCAGCTTGCTCAAGGGATCAAAGGAGAGTGATTTGAGCTTCATTTCAGAATTTTTCTTGGGTTCATTCATCTACACTTAGCCACAGCGTAGTCTCCTTCGGTAAAATATGTCTTCTATGCAAGGGCAGTAGCAGCAGAGTTGCACCCTTTGATTGTATGTTAATCTTTTAGGAGGAGGTTCTTATTTCCCTCCGGGAGCTCCCATAAGAAGGCCTAGAGCCATTTTCTGTATTATTCAACATTAATATGTCATATTTAGTCATTTTTAATATATTTTTGCAGTAAATTGCGTTATTTTCTGTAGTGCTGCTTTGTACATGCTTTTTGTCGGAAACCTTTGCCGAGTATCTTGTTTTTGTTGTATAAGAGGTTAAACCTCCATTTCTCTAGTGTCTGATTAATAAAAGTATCATATCAGAATTATTTATTCATTTTATATAGAAACCATCATTATAATAACACATTCCTTACTTCAGTAGTTGCTGTATGTGCTAGCCTATGGGATTTTGGCTTATTTTAGTTGCATAGTCTTGGGAGATCTGTTTATATGAGCTAGAGTGATTTTTTTCACCTAAAATTATGCATGAAAGTTTTGCATCATGTCTAATAAGGGATACAAGTCCCATTTCTCACTTTTATCCCATTATTTTCTGAATACAACTGTTTTATGCTATATATGGCTGCATTTCCCCTACTCGAGAAGGAGAATATAGATCATATTGTTGCTGAGGTTCTTTCATCTGTTGGTGTGATATTTTTTTACATATATTGAGCTACTCTACATTTCCAATATCATGATTTGCTGAAGCTCCACATTGGTAATAACTCAGGTTGTTCCCAATAGTTTAGCTATTCCAAATTTGGAACATCACAAACTCAAGGAAGAAAGAAGATCCTATAGCAGCAATAGAAGAAAGAGTCACAATAGATTCTATTTTTCTACATTTTATGGATCTTCCTCAAGAACTGTTAAGGCTTGGAGGAAAGAGTTAGATGAATTTTTCATGCTACATCATGTGGCTAAAAAAGGGGTTGTCCAAATTGCAGCACTTCATCTCTTAGGTGAAGCCAGTGATTGGTAGTCTAGTCACATGGAGCATGCAAAGGTGAATAAATATTCAGATTTATTTCACAAATTGAGGAATAATTTTGATGTGAATAAGACAAATATGGGCCACAAAGAGACATTTCCCAAGGAAACAAAGGAGAATGTCATTCTTGTGACTCTGGAAAAGAAGTCACTACATTCACCACCAGCTACAGAAGTACTTGCATCTAGAGACGAGACAATTGCAAATTTGAAAGATGGTCTTGAGCTCTTGACAAATAGAGTCCCATGCATGATCCAGGAGATGTATGAGGAAGAGGAGGAATATTCCTGTGTTGGTACACTAGTAGAAGAACAACAGTCTATCTTACTAGCAATTGGAGACATTGTCCTGGTTGGAGGAACTCTTGCGTTCTGGCAAGAGGATCCCAAACATCAGTTGATCCAAGGTATGCATACACATTCATCACATATTGTTTTATTAGATCTTATTGAAACTTATGAGGACATGCCGTCAGGGCTAATGCATAACCAAGTGTTAGAAAAAAATGCTGATTTGAAGTGGCAACATATCACAACGCAGAGGACCCTTGATTTGATCAAGGAGGATATGAAAAGCTATCAAAATTTGACATGGATGGACTAAATTCAACCTTTTGAGTTGAAGTGTAGAGTTTCATAAGATGGGATGAGCATGATCCTATGTACAATAAATGGTTATGAAATCAGTATTGTACCTTTCTTTGAGAAAGCATATGTATTACCCTGCAGATCTACAACGCTGTCACTTAGTAGCAGTGATGAAGAGGCCCCATTATTATTGGAGAATTCTAAAGGTAGCTTCGCTCATGAAGCAGTGGAAGTTAAGATGATGAATAGATGCTCTCTTCATCTATTTAGCTAAGATCGCAGTTTTGTTTAGCACAAGGGTGTTCCTAAGTGGGAATCCCACTTCTATCATTGGGGAACTTCTAGTGTCCACTCACGAAGAGTATTTTCATTATATCTCCACATTCCGACATTTTTCCAAACTTCATATTTCATCTACAACATAGTTTCTACAGAGGGTTGTGTTGAATTGTAGGGTGTAGCAGTGGAGGCTTGAGAAACCCAACTCCTAAGTTTGTTTTCTAGTGGAGGGAGCAACCCTTCATCCGGGAGGCTTGTAAGGGAGATTCTTGAGCATAATTTCATCATTTAGCATCAGGCTAAGGAACTACTATCAGTTACAATGCATTTTCCTGAATTAATTACGTTATTTTAGTGTGCATTTTCAGTATATGGTTTCGATCCCTACTTGGGGGAGCTATATTTTCAGTGAGGGGATCAGCCTCTCATTCAGAGAATCTATAGGGGGAGTTTTCACACATTTCTATATCATATCAGCCACCTCCTTTCAACTATCTAGTTGCAAAAATTATTCAGCCCTAGGGCCATATTTGTATCTTCTGCATTTTTGTGTATTTCAGGAAACCCATCCTGGGTTATCTTGGAAGTGTGTTTGGGAGCTTATATCTCTACTCCCGACATTATTTGAGCCATATAACATCAGATATATGTATCAAAATTCTCCAGAAGCATTCATATCTATTAAAACGGTGTTGTATCAGCCCTGGGTATTATTTTGTAGCAGTATTCTTCATGTTTCATATACATGTTCTCTTTAGGCTTGTTTTGCCTAACTTGAGTGACTATTTCCTCAAGAACTTGCATACATTTTGCTGATATGATATTAATATGATGGCTATATGATATTCTTACATTTTATGTGTTGATTTATCACTGATATTTCCATTATTGTGTTCATATACTGCTTCTTTCCCATTTGGGAATATTATAGTGGTATCAGAGCAGAGGTCTCGAGGTCGAGACTCGCGGAGCATGGTGGGCTGTAATATCCCTGCTTAGGGAAGCACTGTTTAGGGTGAGCCATGCCACATGTCTAGGGTATCCGTAATGAGGGGCTATTTAGCTGTCACTTTCAGATGCTCTGGTGGGTTTTTTAGCTCACCCTTAACGCATTGGGATGTCACCCTCCCTAACAGTATGGGCTTTTGGTGTAGTGGTTGGCCTCAGTTGTAATATTCCCAAATGAGAAAGAAGCAACATATGAACACAATAATGAAAAGAGAAGTGATAAATCAAAACATAAAATTTAATAATATCATATAGCCATCATATTAAGATCATAACAACAAAATTTATACAATTTCTTGAGGAAATAGTCACTCAACTTAGGTAAAAAAATCCTCAAGAGAACATGTACATGAAACATGAAGAATACTGCTACATAATAATACCCAAGGCTAAGAAAATGTAGTTTTGATAGATATAACTGTTGCTGGAGAATTTTAATACATATATTTGATGTTATATGGCTCAAATAATGTCGAGATTAGAGATCTAAACTCCCAAACAGACTTCCAAGATAATCCGGGAAGGATTTCCTGAAATACACAAAAATGCAAAAGATACAAATATGGCCCTAGGGCTAAATAGTCTTTGCAACTGGATAGCTAAAAGGAGGTGGATGATATGATATAGAAATGTGTTAAAACTCCTCCTATAGATTCTCCAAATGAGAGGCTCATCCCCTCACTAAAAATCTAGCTCCCCCAACTAGGCCTCCAAACCCTCTACTGCAACTGCACACAGAAATAATAGAATTCCTTCAGGAAACTGTGCTTTAAATGATAGAAGTTCCTTATCCTGATGCTAAATGATGAAATTATGCTCAATAATCTTCCTTACAATCCTCCTAGATGAAGGGCTGCTCCCTCCACTGGAAAACAAGCTCAGGAGTTGGGTTTCTCAACCCTCCACTACTGCACCCTGCAATTCAACACAACCCTCTACAGAAACTGCATTGTAGATGAAAGATGGAGCTTGGAAAAATTCCAGAATGTGGAGATATAATGAAAATACACTTCTTGAGTGGACACTAGAAGTTCCCCAAGGATAGAGATAGGATTCCCGCTCGAGAACACCGTTGTGCTAAACAACACTGCAATCTTAGCTAAACAACTGAAGAGAGAAATCTAGTCATACATACCATAGACAAAATAATAATCAAATCATATCCTCTATGGCTACCATCCTCTTCATTATATAAGTGATGACCTTCCTCACCCTTTTCCCCACTCATTTAAGTCACTACTTCCATGCAAAGAGTCTCCAACCAAAACTACATTGTCCCTTAATGAATGCCACTCCTCCATAACTACGTTGTTGATTTGGTCAAAGTTGACTCAATCTTCATGCTCCAGCCCCTTTTTACACCCAAGGGTCTTCAATCCAGCTCTTTAGATGACCTACATTCACACTAGGAGTGTATTTATTCCTACTAAAGGTATTTATAGGTCTCCATATCCTCTTATTCTTCTAAATAAGAAGAAAAATCAAAATTTAATATTCCAATTAGCTGTATGCTAATTTAGAAATATTACAATCCTCCCCTTCCAAATGTTTCTTGTCCTCAAGCAACTACAATGATAGAATTGAAGAGCCTCCTCTCCTCCTCCTATAGCATCCTCATATGATAAGGTCCTCCAATGAACAAGATGTTCTCTCATCAATATGTCCCCAAGTTTCTCCTCCCAAGTGTATAAGTATGCCTTCGGTGAAAAATCCAAATGGCTCTCGTCATGAAAAATTGGGATATCCATGGAGGCAACTATATGTGGTCTAGAGGCCTTCTTAAGGCACGAGATTAGAAAATGATTGGGAACCTTCCTTCCGACGTGAAGCTCCAAGTCCCAAGCTATCCTCCACACAAAGTGAGTCACCCTCCAAAATGGTAACTCATGGAAAATCTCCTCCACCTTTGGCTCCTGCAATGTAGCTGGGTTGGATACATGAACATTATATACCAAGTGGCCTATCCCACGTTGTCTCTCTCTCCACTTATGAAAAGTGTAGAGCTACTACAAAATCCGGGCTGCAATGATATTTCCCTCAAGAGACAAAAGGACAATTAGATCTGCAAAGACCCCTTCTCTAGTTTCATGAGCCCAAACCATCCCATACAAGGTTAATGGAACATCATCACCATACTGTATCCAAATAAAAAATATACTGAATTTTATGCAAAATTTTGGATTGTACCAATGGCCTCTCCAGTGGATACAACACAGTTTTGCTAATTACTATTTCGTAACATCATGTGGAATGTTGTCTTCCAACAATTTTCTAGTTGTCCATGTTTCCTCATCTACTAGGAAGTAGTAAATGGAATTATATATCAGCTGAGCATAATAAGAATAGCACAACACATGCCAAAAGCCATCCAATAAAGGGCTTCCTCCATCACTAATATTGGTCTTAGAAAGACCATGTAGAAAATATAGAAACTTGCCCTGTTGTTGAGCAATGCACTATATATATATGGCAAGAGAATGAAAATATTTTGTTAGATGAACAATAAGTAAAAACTTACCATTATTACCATCCATTGTGAGTAGGCTAAAAATTAGGTCCATGGATGAACCTTCCCATGAGAATCCCCTCATAGTGGTATAAAATGTGAAGGGATGCATACTCCCCTTGGAACACTCCATCAATAGATACATACTCCCAAGTGAAAACATTGTTGGCCTCTGTGATAAGGCTCTTGTCACCCCATGGCTCCAGTCTTTAACATTCCACATGCCAAATTCATCCGTTTTGATGCTGCTATAAGTGAGAGATTCCTTCCTATGTGGAAACACCTCCTGATTTTTCAAAACTAAGGAGTAGCCCATTTGCACCATGATTTTTCCCCCGTCTACTTCTGTAACATCATGCAAAGTATAGGAGAAAATCAGCCCATACTTTCCCAAGAGAAACCAAAGAAAAAATAGCTCTTGTTGCCTCATCATTTCTCCATCATATAGACCATGGAGTGAAAACATGATGATTGACATGAAAAATTTCACATCACCCCAAGGAAACCAAACTCCTTTCTACCATATAATGCAAATATCATGCCATGTAAAAACCATAAACATACCCTTTGAAACAGAATATGTCATATGATGAACAAAATCTTTCAAGAGTAGCCAATGCAGCCTTTCCTCCTTCTTCCCTGTATCATAGATCTACAAGTGGCTCACCAGCCTCTTGCTTATCAACATCACCCATCCAACCAAAGGTGAGTATCTACACCATATTGGCATTCCTCCAATGGAGAATACCATCCCTCAAATCCAAATCACTATCTCTACACTTCATGGGATGTTGAAGTGCAGCTTCCTAGAGATCTCCAAATGAATACCACTCATCAATGACCAAATTGACCCCATAAGGATCCAAATATACTGAAGGAAAAATGTTTTCATTGAGCTATGAAGTGCTCAGCAAGAAGGATACATCATAATAATGGGATTTAATATGTCTCTCATCAACCATCTTCCTATCCCTTGCTACTGATGTAGAATGGTCATTGGAATGCTCCAATAATGGTTGGGCACCCAACCGATCACTGTTTCTCCATGACAGTGTTGTTGATCTCCATGATGGTGCATTTTTTGTCTCATGATCATGCTCAAATTTGAACATATTGTTATGCATTGGATTATTTAGCACAATAATCATCCTATCCTCCATAAATATATACACCAACCCTAAGAGTTATGTGCAACTCAACAATAACATACCAGGATGAATGTATATCTCCTCCTTGAACCTGTCAAGTGTCCTCCAAGAAATGATAGTTTTCTTCTCCAAATATGCAATTTGTTTTGATCCTAGGTCATGAAATGACATCCCCCCACAATGATTCATAAGATGTGCTGAAATAATACAAATTGGACACATTTGCATACCTTGGTTTTGCTTGGGAACATCTTGTACTGCTACAAGGGTTCCTCCCACCAGTGTGATGACTTCCCCAACTACTGATGATGATGGTTGCTCCTCTATCACTGCACTAGTGTTGGTATAAAACTACTCCTCCTCATGCATATCCTGAATAGTGCATGGGACTCTAAATGTCAAGAGATCAAGACCACTTTGAAAGGGTGCAAGTGTTCCTTTTCCTGATGCAAGTACTCTTGTAGCAAGTGGTGGTGAAGGTTTCTTCTCCTCTAATTTATTCATAAGAAACTTCATGATTGACCTTTGAGTAAAATATGCATATGCAGTCACTCTTGCATGACTCAAATAGTTGAACCACCAAATGTTTCCTTCACCCTCAAGGTAAAATGTGACAATATCAACAACTTCTCTCTCTCCTACTGGATGTAGCAGGAATAATGCATCCAACTCCATTCCCCAAGCCCTTAATATGCATGTGAATGACCCATCAAAGGTCGAAAATAGAAATCTATTGTGCTTCCTCCTTCCATAGCTGCAAGGTATCCTCTCTTCTTTGAGCTGAATGAACTATGGGAGAGTTAGATTCTCCTTAAAAGATCTTGACTGAGATTTATAATCTCCAAGATACTCACTTAGTATCTCATGATCTAAGTGTCCTCCATCTCCATGTCTTTCACCTTCCTTTTCAAATAAAGTAGACATAGTGTATTGCTTTGGAGCTCTATGTAATACTAGTTTTCTCTTTTGTTGATAGGAAGTGCATGGACCTTCCTCATCTTGAAACCCTATTGTGGTTTCATGGCCTTTTTCCATTCTTATATTCTTGACGTCCTTGGTGAGGTCCCTCGTAGATCTGAAAAGATATGAGATAAAACTCATTCCTTCCATCATTTTGATATCTTTCTCCTTCTTCTTATTCCCTTGATAGCATAATCACTGAGATCCATAGGTTGAGCCAAGATTATGCTCTAATACGACTAAGGCCAACTACTACACCAAAATCTTGGACTATTAGTGAGGGTGACATCCCAGTGCATTGAGGGTGAGCTAAACAACCCACTGAAGCATCTGAGGGTGGCAACTAAACATCCCCTCATTACACAGACTCTAGACATGTGGTAGGGCCCACCCTAAATAGGACTGCCCTAAGCAGGGATATTACAAAAAAAGTAGTTTTATTATTTTATTATTTTTTAATATTTTTACCCTTCTACTTAAAAAATGGTGAATCATCCCCCATGGTTGGCATCATCATCTTGAATCCTATTGGTTCCTAAAAGTTTATTCTTTTTGTACCTTTTCTTAGGAGGCCCATTTTAGACCTCAAAATTCCCCTAATGCATGGATGGAAGAAAATGACCTAGACAAAGACCTATTTTTCTAGGGTAACACAACCTAGAGACATCTAGGTTGAGTTATAATGCATACCTACCTCTTTAAGGGAGTTTTAGTGTCCAAATTAATGCACGATATTGACTAAGGGGAAGTGTTACCCATGTTTCATAAGGAAAAAGGAAAAAATTCCGCAGTAACTGATTAACATTTCCAGATTTTTCTCAAGGAGTCAGTCCAAAAAGTAGGCAACTTGCAGGGTAGGTCTTTGGTTGGACATTACTAAACCCAAATAAGCATGCAAAGAGGGAAAAAGCTAGGAAAATCATGGAAACAACATAGATTTTTCCCTATTCAAAATAATGGAGGAGAATGGAAAGGTTGATCCTCCCAAACTCTTATAAATTGGAGGATAGGGCTCATTGTCAAAGTTCAAAAGGTTTATTGTGTGAGGGGCATACTTTTTTTATTGAGTGTGAGGTTTCATGACTAGCTAGGTTCATTAAGAACTCTTGGCCTAAGGATTGTCACACTTGGATTTTGAGGAGAGAGAGCTAGGAGGAGGGAAGCTTAACCAAACTAATGGTTGTAATCTTCCTTATCTAAATAATACAACTGCCTCTATTTTTTCCACTTGGTGTATTATTGATGCATCTATTCTTTATTTGTTTAAGATACATGTTATAAGTGGATCAGATCTACATACTTTATTGTTTGATTACATTTTTTGTTTTTTTTTGAAGCGATGAAACTATGAAGATTAAACTAGTTCATTATTTGTTTCTGGGATTCAAACTTGGAGCTGGTGAGGAGGACTTCCACCACACTGCATTGCGCTCTCCAACAAATTTTCCTTATACATCGAGGTAATCCTTCAATACTTCACTTTTTCAATAAAGCATTAGTATGAACATGTATGTAGTTTCTTTGTGAGTGTTGCATCTAATCTGACTATTTCCCTTGGGTACTGGGATGGCCCAAGAGGGATCTTACTCCAGCTGCCACCTGTGCATTTTACCCCTAAGCAAAATTGGTGACTCCCCTGGGGACTAGTCCATAGTTCCTGGTTGTTTAGTTCTGAGCCTTTGGTTCTTTCCCTCTATCACTTCCTGTTCTTCTCACATCCATTTATAATCATTTCATATGATCTATGACCATTTCATTAGCTCACATTGTCAAGAATGGACCTTGCCTGACCATTATCTACAATTTCTCCTTAGTAATTCACCCCCTGTGTGTGTTCCAAAGTGCTATAACGCAGTTCCTACTTGATAAAATGTGTTATTAGTGCTATTAACACAATGTACTCCTTGCTCGACATCGTTACTCAGCCTAAAACTTGTTATTTCACCCCTTTTGTGATTTCCCTAGTTGTTAAGTTACTTGTTGTCAGTTTGGCTTCTGTGTTTTGGATCTCTATGCTCGGTTTCTTGCTAGCATATTAATTTGTATTGTTTGAAAATTTAGCTTAGTTACATTTACTTTTGAAAAGAAAAAGTTTTTTTTTAGTTTTTTGCGATAATTAATTTCATTCTATAATTTTTTGGGTTAAATAGCTATTAGTGAGGATAGATATCTGAATATTTTTAGGGTGAACTGCATTATTGGATGTTTGTTGCTGCATGGATGTGTGAAAAAATTCTCCTTATAGAAATATCTCTTTCATCGAAATGAATCTTAAAAGCATTTTTTGCATGGTTTGGTTCAGAGTCTCATAAAATTCATATGTCCAATCCCGCTCCAGAGACTTATAAGAAAGTACACTAAAATTAAGTGCTAATAAAATCAATCAAATTTTTTTTTTTGAGCTAACACCAACATTAGTTCAGGCTAGGATATTGGGATAGGGAAAGTGAGAAAACTGCTCAATATTGCAAAAATTGAGACTAGTGTCATTAAAGAGTGAAAATCCTACTACACTCATATTATTGTGACCACTCCACTTAAATCAGAGTTAAGCATGAGACAACATTGCAGTGTGTGAGAAGGCAGCCCGCTTTCAATCACATACGATGTTGAAACTAGATCGGGAATCTAGGTGTTTTTCCCATACATAGTATTGCTTAAAACCATGAGCCCCCTGATAGTGTCTGTTATTTGAGGTATCCAGAGTTTCCATACTTATAGGGACGTACACAAGCTGACTGGGGTGAGCTGCTCTGGTACCTAACGCAGACGGACCTACTCTATCTTTGGTTTTTTGGAGGGTACTTGTCTTCATGAGAGTGTTTGGCCCCATTATCTGAGGTTCAAGCAAAGATCAAGAGTAACTGTAACTATACATATGACCAGATCTATCTGTATGCTATTGTGATACTGGGTTTAATCTCCAGCAAATGGTAGTACTCAAACAGGGTCTCACCCCTCTGGCTGCTTGATTGATTGACTTTAGAGTTATTTTTTTTAGGTGTGTGGTTCTACTATCAATGAGACTTAATAATACATGAAATTAAATTTTTTCATAAAATTAACTAGTGATCGTGGCGTCCTTCGACCCTCGTCGTCTTTCTAGGAGGTAGCAAGGTCTCCCTCCATTGACACTGGGGGAGGTGTCGAGTCTCGGTGACCCAGTAACTTCTTCGGAAGATCAGTCTCCAGCATTGACCCCTGATTTTCACATTGCTCCTTACACTATGGAGTTGCCTCGGGATCCTTTCTTTGAAAGAGTTGTACCTCCTTATAATCCTCCTCTCATTGACTCCTCGAGGCCACTAGTGATTCAGGTAGCACCAATATTAGCCATGTCTTTGGCTACACCCACATCCACTACACAAAAAGAGACCTATGGGTCATTTCCGTTGGTGGCCAAGTTGGTTCCACCACCATCTTCCCCGTGAGTTGTCAGTTATAAACAGCTGATTGGAAACCCTAGTGGCCAGAATATGCCTAGTCCTAGAAACTTGGTCACAGCAACTATGAGTGGAATCAAAAACTCTTCGGTACCTGCTCCTATCATGTCTTCTCCTGGACCTTCGGCTTTCGCTTCCACTAGCGAGGCTACCTTGGTTCCCTTCAGCAACACTTTCAGTTGGAATCCATTGTTGAGTTGAAACCCCTTGGCTACTATACCAGGGGCCAGTGTTACCAAAATTTACATGCTAGGGGGCACTTCTATACCCCTACATTCTATGGGAAAATTAGGTGTATTGGCTTTAAGGGTATTGAACCAGGTTCAGTTTAAGGTTTTCCAACAAACCCTGATACTACTGGTGCTTTCGGCAATGGCTCGCTTGTGCAGGTCAAGGTCTCACCTGAAGTAGTATGGGAGGGTGCTGGAACTAGGTTTCCGCACCCTAAGAGAGAGAGAGAGAGAGTTAATTAAAGTGGGCCACTTCATATCTAATAGAATTGCACCAGAGAAGCCCTAATACATAACCTTTTTAACAGTAAGCTCAAATCGTAATTAGCAGGTAACTTGAATATATTATTTCAACCAGAGCTATGAATTTATCATATCGCATCCACGTGCACATCAATATATCATCAATATTCAGCAAGAAAAACACAATATCAGAACATAACCATAGCCACTAATACCAGAACACTTAAATACCATCAACAACCTTCACATTCATTCATATCCAGATCTGACTTATAGACTATTGCCAGCCCGTGCACACAGCCAGTAGGAGCCCTTACCTAGACAATCAACAAAAAATATCCACACGTTCGTATTCCAGCTTAGCTTACTTCTTTCTTAGCCTCCATTAGACTCAATTTATCTATATATTTATAACATCTTAGCCCATGCTACTCTATGGTTTGCAAACCATGGTTTGTGAATTCCTAGTTTACCCTTTGACCCATTACAATACATCGGGGCTTTGACCCACCCCAAAGCCCTTACGCAAGACCAAGTATTACAAAATTATTACAAACCTGGACCAAAAATGCAGTTAGGGTGTAATATTCCTAAATTAGCATGAAACTAATAGGAATATTAATTTTTCCTTTAAAATCTAGTTAGATGAATAAATAGGAAAGGAGGCTCATAAGTTTCTTAAGTAGGAATAAAATCCCTCATAATGTGAAAAGGGATCATGATAATAACTAGATCAAACATCCTCATGTGTGAATAGGGTCTAAAATGTGTAGACAAAGTCAAGTTTGACCAAGTCAACAACACTATTATATGAGGAGTGGATCCTAAATAAAGACAACTCAATGTGAATGAAGATCAATCTAGCTAGTCAAAATGAAGACACCTTGGGTGTGAAAAGAGACAATGCATGAAGATCCAGTCAAGGTTGATCCAGTCAAGATTGACTAAATCAAACAGTGCTGTAAAAATATGATGAACACTAATGGAGACAACATAATTTTGGTTGAGAAATCTTTGCATGGAAGCAACCTCATAATTGGGTGGGACCCTTGGTGAGGAAGCTCATCAACTATATAATGGAGGGAATGGAAACCATATGGGCATGATTGAGAATATATTTTTTATGTGCTATGTTTATAATTCTTGCATTCTTTGGTTGTTTAGCTAAGTTTGCTGGACTGTTTAGTGCAAGGGTTTTCTCATGCGGGTATTCCCTACTCTTTCTTAGAGATCTTGTTTAAGAAATCTAAGAGGATATTTTTGCGCTGTATTTTCCACTATATGGTGCTAGCCCAAGTATTTATATTCAGAAACAATGTAGTCCCTTCCATAAATTGCGTTATTTCTTAAGGTGTTGCAGTGGGAGGGGTTAAAACCCCACTTTTATGAGCTAGTTTCCCGGTAGGAGGATCAGTCTTTTTCCTGGAAAGATAGTAGGAGAGTCTACATCCATTTCTTTTCTTTTTCAACCATTTTTATGTAGAGCTTCAGCTATATAGCATGATTCGGCCATAGATCTGCAGTATTTATTTCATGTATATCATTTATGTCAAGAAACCCTTGCCGGGTCATATTGGGTCTATGTAAAAGAGACTAGCTCTCTATTTTTTAGCATTATTTATTAATATATGAGTAGATCTATTTTGTCTCTATATTTTTGAGTATAACCCTCTTTATATTTTGTAGTCACTTTATGTAGTAATTTATGTGTTGCAGTAGTCTTGGGGATTCATCATTTTTAAGTTATTTTGAGCATGGGAGGCCTGTTTAACTAGGAAAAAGACATTTTTTTTAAATTTCCTTTCATATGTGGTTGATATAATGTTAGATATAGTGGATTCATGGGCTGGATTTTTATTTTTATGCTTATATTTCTAAAAAATTCATTTTTTGTGCAAGTATTGCTGATTTTCCCATTTTGGGATATTACAGTGGTATCAGAGCCTTAATCTTGGCTCAGCCTCTGTTCTTCAACCATTATGGAGTATTTTCATGGGGAGGAGAAGATATTCAAGAGATATAAAAGTAAACCCTTATTTTCTGGAGGGAAGAGGTTCTCAAAACTTCTCTGTCAAACTCTGCAGGGTATAAACAAAGACATCAAAGAAATGAGGAGGGAAAAGCATGGAAGTCCCTCAACAAGAAAGGTACATGAAGAAAGATATAATTCCTCATATTATGGGTATGATAATTTATCCATATCATCAGATATAAAATTCTCTACCAGCCATATGTTCATGACAAAGAAGATGGAGAAAGGAGATGTGCCAAAGACGGAGACACTTTTTGATTATTTTCAAGAGTATCAAGCTCAATATAAGGGGTTCAAAGATCACTTGAAATTTCAAGGATTTTTCAAGATCAAAGAGGAGAGAAGCACAAGGAGCAAGCATCATGGTGTGGGTAGATTCTTTATATCTACTTTTGATGGATCACCTAAATTTCCAGCTAGGGTTTGGGTGAAGGAGCTAGACACCTATGTGCAACATCATCAAGTTTCAGAAAAGGAATCCATCAAAGTAGCAACACTGCATCTTGAGGGTAAGGCTTATGCTTGGTGTTTGTTTGAATCCTTTTCCTTAAAGAATGCAAATACATCTACTTATGCAAGGTTTATTAGAAAAATAGTGGAAAGTTTTGATGAAAAGTTTGTTGAAACACCTTCTATGAAGCCTATCAAACCAAAACAACCAAAAATTTTGCATGAGTTGGAAGGGGCTACAGATCCAAATCCATTTCATAAAACCATTGAAGGAGATGAATACTTGAATGATACATTTCTAGAGGCAAGATCCCCATTGCATGATGAGCTTTCTTCTTAAGAGAAAGACATGGAGATTCCTCCTTCAAGGGAAGACAACGATCCGATATCTCTTCTTGTTGATGAGGCATTTTAAACTATTGATGAGGAGGAAGAGAAGGCTGGAGATAACAGCGCAGTCATATCAAGAGCACATCTAGTACCTCATGAAGAGGAAGGTGGAGCACTTGCTCCAAGAAGAGAAACTCTTGCACTCTTGCAAGGAGTTCCAAAAAATCTCACATATGGTGATCATGGCACAATCTGTGTGCAGCATGTGCCATCATTATCAAATGGTGAGACCTTGAAGATAGAAGAAGATAAAGGGAAGGGAAATAATCACATGATGAGGAGCATACACCCTTCTCTATTTTAGAAATTTGATGCACAAAGGAGGTAGGAGGGCTTGTGTAATGTAGGCAAGGACAAATTTTTCCACACACATGTATATCCTGCTCTATGCCTTGATGTCTCTTTACATGGCGGAATTCCACCAGTGAGACCCCCTGATTGGAGGAAAACTAAAGTGTTCTATCAACTATGGGCAACATTTTCATATTTGGCAAAGGAAGGAGCTTTGGGAGAAGATAGCACAACACAGAAAATATTTTATGAATTCAAAGGAGAGGTAAGCAATATTCTGAAATTGACATTGCTATCTCCCACTCATTTGCGCTGAAAAAGGAGAATTTAGAAATCTATGGTAACATGGATGGGATGTCCAACGGCCACTTAATATCTTTGGGGCAGCCAATGGTATTTTCACACACCAATAAGATTTCTAAACATGACAAGAAGATATCAACACTCTTGCATACATGGGAAAAATCAAGGAAGTTCTGGAAAGAAAAAACTCTCCAAAGGGAGGTTGATTTCCATCTCTTTCAATATTATCTTGAAAAATATCAGTTGCAAGAAAGGCAGCAAAAGAAGGTTGATAGTACTCCAACATGTGACTTTGGCATTGTTGGCCACCTATAAAATTTGTTCCATCAAAAGGTGGCCAAAACATTGTTCAGCCTTCAAGGAACAGTTTCATTATAGAAAAATGTATCTCTTGAAGCCTCTGGAAGACATCATATTCTTGTTTCAATATTCATTGATGTTCCCATTTCAAGCTCAGAAAATTCTGCTAAATTCCATGAGAAAGACTGCTGCAAAATCCCCTTTTTCCCCTTCCTGCACTCAGAAACTAACCTTCTTCTTTTTCCATCATTTTCCTCTATTTTCCATTTCCCTCATCTCCCCTTCATAAAATTGCCTTTGTAGAGTTTAAAAATCCTTTTAAAACTCTATCGAAACCCTCAATTACCCTTTGAAAACCATTGAAAATCATGTTTTTATTAATAAATCTTAAGCCCCCTTGGGCTAAGTCTTTAACCCTTTTCTTCCATACACTCACACCCTGGAACTAAGCGCTAACCTTTTTCCAGTGCTTATCGCATCGCAAACACAAGATCGCAAGTCTTTATTCCATTATAAAAGTTCTGATGCGATCGCGCGATCGCATCGTAGTATTCCAATGAGAATATTAAAGCGCCCTGGCCCGATCCGCGATTTGCGATTCCCCCGATGCATCTCCCGTCGTCGATCTGATCTGCATATCAACGGTCTATATTTTATCACATCACAAATCTTCCAATGGGTTGATTGAAAATCCCGGGCCCAAAACTGCGATTGCGATTGGCCCTTGTTATATAAAGCCCTAGGCCCATTGTATTACGTAAGTCCAAAGGCCCCGCAGTCGGGCGCTTATCCTATATCACATATATATCCTGTCCAAAACCATAAAAAACCTTTGTTATTTGTAAACTTCAGGTTTTATTTTATTTTATAAAATTCTCCACTGGAGCAATTTCTTAATAAATCTACACCGTCGATCTAATCCACAGATCAAACGATGCGGAATCCATATCCCCGGTGGTCCCTGCCAACCGTGCCCCATTGCCCAAAAACCGTGTGGTTTTCATCACACCGCCTTCGAGAGGAGGGAATTTTTTTCCCAATCACCAGTGATTCCATACACTTATCGACACGTGTCCTGGGTACTATTTGCAAAACCTTCATTCATCGCACATTAACTTTCAGACAAGGACGCCCAACGATATTGACCACAGTCGTCAGATCTAAACCCACCCATCCAACAGCTATCGCTTGCCGAATATGCTCGATGTTTAAAACGAGCTACGACATGGAATTCAATCAATATCCACCATCGATCTGATCTTCAGATCGATGGCCCATATTCCATTGCCTTGATTAGTTGCCCAGTCAACAATTCCCGCTTTGAATTTCAACTTCCACTCCCGATCGTCAATCTCTGCGCGATCGATGGCTCTGATTTAATCTTTCTTCCACCTTCTTCGATCAATCCTGACCGTTGGATGATGCCATCCAACGGCCATGCTTCCTCCACATAAAGTTGCAGCAATAAAACCTATATATGTAGGATTTTTTAATAGTTTTTCGTATTCTTGCAGGGTTTTAATGGTTTTTTCCGCTTTGCTGAAGAAAATTTCACAGGTCGAGGGTGACGATCCTCCTGCGTACGATTCACCACGAAATCACTTATAGGGTTTTAAAATTCGCATTTTACCAATGGATTCATGAGCCATTGGTGTCATTTGACCCCTGTACAGCCTTGCGCACCAGAAAACACAGTTAATCGGGCACTAGTCAGAGAGTATCAGTGATAAAGGCTAGAATGAACCAGGACGAAGGATGGAAGACATGTTATCAGGGATCATGGCTAAGAATTTTTATCAAAATCCTAATCCCTGATTCAAAACACAAGTTAAAGAAGATCTAAAGGGTATTGTCAATAAGAACTCCTCCACCACCACAAAATGAGGCAAATTGATCCCTTTAGTTATCACGACGCCACCTGTGCCTCAAAATATTCAATCAGAAGCTAAATTTATTGATCAGGTACCTACAGCCTCACAGAAAATCAAAGGCTATCGAACAAATAATACTAATCAAGGGTCTTATCTCCAAATTGTCGGCAAAAATATTTTAAAGGTTAAAGAACAGTCCAGAAGTAGATATTTTCAATCATTAGGCCTCAAAAGACACAAACAGTGTTATGAAGTAGAGTTATAAAAGATTAAATTCCCACCTTATGCCTTCCCTGGTTCCCAAAGGCCAGGAATTACATTGATTACATAATTAATAATACTTTACCCCTGGGAAATCCTCCCACCTCTTCATTCTTCTATAAATACTTATATAGAAGATGAGAAAATGTTGGTCTCTGGACATATGAATGTATGTAATAGTTTCTGAAGCTACTGATGCCCTGTTTGCAACTTGAATATACATAAGCTGATATGAGAAGTT
Source organism: Pinus albicaulis (assembly GCA_034641835.2). NCBI lineage: Eukaryota > Viridiplantae > Streptophyta > Pinopsida > Pinales > Pinaceae > Pinus > Pinus albicaulis. Next base: position 623,217,691 of record CM076583.1, read on the forward strand.
TGAAGTTTTAAAGACCCACCAAGCTTGTTGATTGTAACTGGTTCAAACATCAAATACAAGCTACTGATTTATGGGATCCTAATTTGTGTCAATGGTGATGTGTTCCTCACTTTCAATTGTTATTTTGCTTAATGTTTTCATTCTGTTCATTTTCTCTGATAAAGAGCAGCAAACATAGAGCTAGGATTTACTCTCAACAATGCCCTACTCTTACTAAAAACTTTATTGTCTATGTTTTCTTCATTTGAAATTTCTCTTTGAAGAGTACATTAATGCAGGTTGGTTTAAAGGCACTTGCCTAATCTAAATTTCTCTTTGTCACTGTTATCTATGGTTTTCTTATTGAATATGCTAAAAGCAGGTTAGTTTAAAGGCTACCTGATCTTAAGCTTTTCAACTGTTTTTTCTAATGTTTTATAATTAAAAGTATTTCAATGCAGGCTGGTTTAAAGGCACTAACCTGATCGTAGAATACTTTTATGTTTTTCTTATTGAATATGCTGAAAGCAGGGTAGTTTAAAGGCATTTACCTGATCTTAAGCTTTTTCAAATTGTCTTTTAATGTTTTCTAACTGAAAGTACTTCAAAGTAGGCCAGTTTAAAGGTATTAACCTGATCTCAGAATACTCTCATGTTTTTCTTTAAGTACATGCTGAAGCAATATAGTTTAAAAGAACTTACTTGATCTCGGGCTATTTCACTATATCTCCATTTGTTTGTTCTTCAATTCCTATCTGTTTCATTCCATAAAATAACCTTAAGAGATCCTTTGACATAAGTGACTTGCCCCATGGATACTGCTTGAACTTTTCTGTCCAATAAAAATACTCCTATGACTCCATAGCCCAATGGGTTAATGTTGTCTTTGCCTTTTCTATCATCCAAATCATTCCTTCACCTGCAGACACCTCCACCCTTCATTTTGAAACTGCCTTCACCTTCATCATGTCCTTGCCCAACCAAAACCCAAGCTCTTCATAACTAGCCTAATATCACTATTTCATATTTTAAAGATTACATCTTTAAACCCATTTATAGAGAGATCCCTCTCTGGATTCAGGAGGGCTAGATCCTATAATCCCAAAGTTGGTTGAAATAATGTTGCTTCTGCAGTTTTAGTCTTACCAATCTTCTAAAATTACATATCCCTAACATTTCTGGCGACTCCGCTGGGGAACTGAACCCAGAATCATTTTTATAAAACTTTGTGAGTAAAAAGAAGCCTTTTCAAGCACTACCAAGAGTGGTAATCATGATGAAACTTGTCTGAATCAGTGGCAAACTAGGTAAACCCTAGGATTCTCCTAAGACTTTATCCAACCTTGAAAAATTAGCTGGCTTAGCCATAAGAGTAAACTGTCTTTGTCTTATAACCGTAGCTAAGTTTTGAAACAGAGTTAAGATATTCTTAAAAAACCACACAACTGAAAAATAACTCAGAAAACCTGAAAATATTTCAAATTGGTATTCAATAAACATGGTGGTGGACCATATGACCTTTTACCTCTAAAAAGAGCTAAAAACTTCCACTTGGCGACTCCACAATCCTGAACAGACCTTAAGACTCCACTGGGAAGAACCCTTATCATCGTAACACCTTTCAAACTTAGTCACAAGACTGCAGGATTAAAATTTTTCCAAAACAGACTAATTAACATCTTAAAAATTGTCATACCTGGTTGAGCTTATCTTGTTTATTTGGATCTGAAAAACACAGCATAGTGGCTTCTAGAAAGATTCACACTAGAGCCTATCCTGACCCTGATCCACCTGAGATAGTTGATAACCCAGAAAGTATCCTTAGGAAGTCTCCTAAGATTAAATTACCAATTGTTTTCAGACTACCCTTGAGAGATAATTCAGTCCCTGAAAATCTTTCAGCTCGACAACAATCTCAAGTTGACTTAGTAAATCCATTTAGAACTAGGTCTCTTGGTGATTTATATTAGTTAGATTCTGAGTCTTCACTATCATCCCCACAAACAAGTGAACCTCTTGTTAGTAGAGAAACAACACCTCCTGATTTTCATTTTCTTCACAACTTAGGTGCCCCTCATCCAAGATCAACTCAGCAGTCTATTCCTGGTCCATCCACTTCTGCTCACCCTACATCCACTATTCAAACCACCCCACTTCAGCCCACTATCCCTCTTGTAAATCCACCTCCACCTCCTACCATGGCCGCATGGTATACTCCCCTAGTCCTTCCTGTACCACTAGTCAATCTTCCACAGGACTATCAGTCCAAAATTCCATTATATGATGCTAACAATGCTACAATTGCGTCACAAAATGTATATGATGAATGACTAATTTGAAAGAAATGAAATTGATGATGATTCGGTCAAACTTAGGTTATTTTCTCAGAGCTTAGGGGGAGAAGTGAGGAAATGGTTCAAAGGTTTAACCCCCCATAGTATTCGTGATCTACAAGCCTTCCATCAAACATTCTTAAACAAATGGGAAGTAAATAAAAACCCTCTCCAAGTCCTTTCTGATTATAAAAATCTCCATAGAGACACTGGGGAAAGTGTGCAAGCTTATTGCACTAGATTCAATAGTGTGTATAATGCACTTTTCCCAGAACTAAAACCTCCACAAGGCTCAGCTTTAAACAAGTTTCCTGAAGGGTTTGATCCTGAGATGGCCTATCAGCTGAGGGAGAGAGATTTTGAAACTCTTGAAGATATGAAAAAGGGTGCTCTTTTTGTGGAAGTCAACCTAATGGAGAAGAGAGCAAGAATGAAAACTGAAAAGAGAGTATCCTTCAGAGAGGAAAATGTCCCTTCTACTTCCAACTCCAAGATGGAAAGAATGATGGAGGAGTTGGGAAAAATGCGAGAGGGGGGGTGAATACGTGTTACAATGACATATTCAAAATTTTTTACTTTTTCACTCTCTAAAACCTATACACTACTTTGCTGAAGCCAACTAGCGTATACACGCGGATATCCTTCATAAAACTCGCGTATACACAGAGATCTAATTATGCCATTAGTTCTTCACTTATATCATTCCATCATTCATTCATTAGATGTTCTATAAACAGTAAACATGTGCAGTAAGAACAGAATAAACCATCACACAAAGCATCACACATGAACACCGGGATTTTTAGGTGGAAACCCAAGACGGGAGAAAACCACCGCTGCAGTTGCTCAGCCTTCAATATTTTATTATAGAGAAAACATCTTACAACATATGTGCTAGTGCAGACTCTACCAGCACGCAGGCACGCACCTGCGCTCGTTTACCAGCCTCTCCTGGAAGGGAGCTCCAACCCCCTGACTCGTTTACCAGCCTCTCCTGGAAGGGAGCTACGACCCCCTGATCTCGTTTACCAGCCTCACCTGGAAGGGAGCTACAACCCCCTGACAGAAGGCTACAACCCTCAGCACCCGTTCGGACCACGTTTCATCAATTTTCATACTGGATCCAACAACTTCAATAGAACAATACTTGTAGGCCACGTTTCATCATATTTTCAGACTGGACCCTCTTCATACATTTAAACTCAATCATACAACCAAACTGATGCAGACAACTCAGAATAGTAGAATACAGATAGCAGCAATACAGCAGAATAGATCAGTCATTTCTTACCACAGACTTCAGCAAACCCTAGTTTGCATACGCGCTTTCACTTCACTGATGTCGCGTATATACGCGCTTCCATTCACACAAACCAGTGTATACTTCTGTACATATTATAGAACCAATTTAATTGCGCATACGCGCTTTTCTTTCAGCGAAGCCGCATATATACGCGCTTCCTCTTCGGCGAACTAGCGTATGGTTCTTCAGAGATTTTAGGTCATTGCATTTCTTCAGAACAGATACTTCACATAGATTTAACCCTTCACTTCAGACAGATGTTCGCCTCTTCTTGGATCTAATCATTCCATAAACAGATCTAGCAAATACAAGCACATTTCAGATCTAGATCCCCTTCTTCATCATTGGTGCATCATACACTCAGATTTATCATTTAAGTGTAACCCTTTCCATTCAGATCTACTTCAGAGAGAAGTATTCATTCAAGCTCGGACATCTTGCACCCACACTCATGATTTGCATAATGAATTTCATCTCTTTATATAGGATTATCCTTTTTCAATACCATGAGCCCCTTTTTCAATACCATGAGCCAAAAAAATACCATGAGCCCAAAACTACATTACTTCCGATGGTATTCCTGGACGGGGTCATTTAGGCGAATCATTACCCAATACAATGGGTCAATACCATGGTGGTTACCCCTGGTTTTGCACTTTTTGAGCGCTTTTACCCATACGCGACTTGGCACGTTCTTTTCCGCGTGCATACGCGACTTCCCTTAGACAGATCCGCGTATACATAGAGACATACTCTTTTCATCATACTTTGAGCACATTCTGAATTCATTTCTTCATTGCCTTTTGTACACACTGTAGGTACATCATATTTTCTTCATCAGGAACATATTTTCATGGTAGTTGTCATCATCTTCATCCAAGTGGGTTGTCATCAAGGACAACACTCGGCATCATATTGCCAACAAACATCATATCACATCAGATTTACATCATTTACCAAGTCCATCAAGTCAAGAATAACTTCATCAGGTGGATTGCCATCAAGGACAACACATGTCAACAGTCGCATGTCTTCATCTTCATTTAGTGGGTTGCCATCAAGGACAACACTGCATCATATTTCCAACGAGGAGGAGATGAAGAAAATGAGCATCCTTGAGAGAGCACAAGCAATTCAAAACAAAACTGCTCCTCAAAACAAGAACCAGAACCAAAATCAAAATTTTAGAAGGAACCAACCTCCCAACAAACCTAGGGAAGATGTTCAACAGATCACTCCTCCCTTTCATCAAAACTATATAAGTGAGGTTGAGGAAACAGAGGAGATAATAGGGGAAGACGATATCAACATGTTGGGAGTAGATGATGATGACTTTGAGATTCATTTTTATAGGGAACAAGGTTTTCATACCCCTTATGATGGCAACAAAGATGATAATGCAATTTATTTTCAGGACATGGAAAATGTTATCATAGAGCCTAAAAAAGAGTATGACCTTAGAAGAAAAACCAGTCAAAAAACTCCCAACACCAAAACCTCTGACAAATATTCACAAAAAAACACTACAACCAAGCCTAAAATGGTCAAACAAAAGGATAAAACAGTAGTTGTGAATTATGATAGAGATAGACAGAAAGGCACTCAAAAAAAATAAAAGCAGAGTGCGGACTTTAGTAGTACTACCACTTTAGCTAGTACTCCTATTAAGACCATTTTGTCAAAAACGAGTAGAACAAATCAGCAAGTTGATGTTGCTGATAGACTGGTAGCTAGTAAGGCTGAGACAAGTTCATCAAAGAACCAGATTCTTTTCAGCCTAGAGCAGGAAATTTCAAAGATCAGAATCTTTGTTCCCCTGACTGAGTTAGCTTCCCAGAATGTATATAGGACCCAAATTTTGAAGGCTTTAAATATTGAGGATAATAATGACTCAGTCAATCTTAATGATGACCAGCCAGAGCTCATTTTTGGTCCTAAGATTGAAGGTATATATCAAGAGGGACCTGTACCTCCCTTTTATGTGAGTTTTAATGTTCATGAAAAGATCCTGCATAATGCTATGCATGACTCTGGGCCCTCGCACAACCTTATGCCAAAGGTGATAATGGAAAGGATAGGGTTAGAAATAACCAGACCTTACAAGGATTTATATTCTTTTGATTCAAACAAAGTAAAGTGCCTTGGCCTGATCAAAGACCTTTGTGTGAGTTTTACCCAAATCCTAGCCAAGTGCATGGTGATGGATGTTGTCGTGGCTGATGTGCCTCCTAAGTATGGCATGTTATTGTCAAGATCATGGGGTGCCAAGTTGCAAGGTACCATACAGATAGACGGGACATATGCCACTATTCCTGTTTTTAGCTAGCTCAGAAGACTATACAGAGAGTCACACATGAAATTCATGGTCAGTAGCCCAGAAAGCCTAAAAATTATCCCATTTATTCTGTCCATACTGACCTGGATTCGTTTATATTTTGCAATAATGAATCCACAAAACAGTTAGAGCCAGAACACAGTGACTGAGATAAGCAGTTAGAGACCCAAAATCTAGAAATAAATGCAGTTATAGATATGGAAGAAAACGAGAGAGAAATTTTGGAACAACGCGTTGAAACAAGGGACCAGAGTGAACAAAGCTAAGATGGCAAACAACAGACTTCCCCTCATGCTTAGCTCCATGACAAACTTGAGAAGGTGAAAAAAATACAACTAAGTACCAAGATTTCACAACAACCCTTGAGCACGTTGGTTGAAGGGGACAGTAACCAAGACAAAACCAAAAATAGTCCTCTGTGGAGTATGTATTTTGATCGGTCATGCACTAAACACAATGCTGGTGTAGGTGTCTAGATTACCAACACTGAAAACAACCACACAGAAAACATTTCCTGCAAATTAAATTTTCAGTGTTCCAATAACATAGCGGAATATGAATCCCTTCTCTTAGGCTTACATCTATTAAAAAATTTAGGAGCCACAAGAATTAATGTGTATGGGGATTCAGAACTAGTCATTAAACAAGTCAATGTGGAATATAACGCAAATCATCCCAGGCTTAGAGCTTATCGAAACGATGTCATGGACATTTCAAAAAACTTTTGAGGAGTCCAAATTGATTTTTGTTCCAAGAAAAAGAAATATTTCTGCACACAATTTAGCTTTTGTGGCTAGAACATGCTCAATGCCATTTGAAACCAAAGACTGTACAACTCAAATTAAGTTTAGACCAGCAGTGCTAGATAATGAAAAATATTGGCAGGTCTTTGAAGGTGACAAACAGATAGAGGATTTTCTGCTGGGCAGGAACGAATTTGAGTCATCTGATTCGGATTCTAAATTTGATGAAAATCGCCTAAACAAAAAGTCCCCTAAAAAAAAAAACCATCTGGTCCCATAGAAATCAACATGTTAAATAAAGAACTTGACACTCATACTAAAGAATACAAGGACACAGAAAACGAAGACATTGAGGTATTGTCGTCAAAAGACAAGAACATACCTAGGGGGCTAGCACCATTAGAAGACCTCTTTGATTTTAACGATGTAGCAAATAAGCCCACCGTAGAACACACAGAGTCTGAGGTCGAGGAATGCAACATAAGCACCGAGGATTAGCCAAAAATGATTAAATTGTCTAAGTCCTTGCCACCAAACATGAAAAGGAAATACGTTTACCTGTTTAAAGAGTTTGTCGATGTTTTTTCCTGGAGCTATGAAGACTTGAAAGCCTACGATACAGAAATCATCCAACATAAGATCCCTTTGAAAGAAAACCAAAAACCCTTTAAAAAAAAAAACTGCGTAGAATTAATCCAATACAACTGCCTCTAGTAGAAAAGGAAATTAAGAAAATGTATGAGGCAGGAATCATTGTGCCTGTGAGGTTTTTAGATTGGGTTTCTAACCTTGTAGCCGTGAGGAAAAAGATAGGAGAAATCAGATTGTGCATTGATTTCAGAAACCTTTACAGAGCCTCCCTAAAAGACAATTACCCTTTACCCAAAATGGAACACATTCTACAAAGGGTAGTTGGTTCAAAGAGGATTTCTCTATTAGATGGTTTTTCAGGGTATAACCAGGTTTTAGTACTCCCAGAAGACCAACTCAAGACAACTTTCACCACTCCTTGGGGCACTTTCATGTATGTGAAAATTCCTTTTGGATTAATGAATGCTGGGGCCACTTTCCAAAGGGCCATGGACATTGCATTTTCAGAGGAGATAGGGCACTTCATTGTAATTTACCTTGATGACATAACAGTTTATTCCAAATCCGATGAAGAGCATCTAAAACATTTAAGAAAGGTCCTCGAAAAGTGTAGAAGGTTTGGGTTATCTTTAAATCCCAAAAAGATAGTGTTTGGCCTTCATGAAGGTAAACTCCTTGGCCATATCATATCAGAAGAAGGGATTAAAATAGATCCAAATAGAGTTGAGGGAATACTATAGATTAGCCAACCAAGGAACATAAAATAATTGCAGTCCTTTATAGGAAAGATTAAATTCTTGAGGAGGTTTATTCCCAACTTAGCAGAGCTCCTTAGAAACATGACTAATATGCTCAAGAAAGAAGTAGGAGTGAAGTGGACTATAGAAACCAAAAAATCCTTCGAATTGGTAAAACATGCACTCACCCAGGCACCAGTCCTAATCAGCTCAGAATTTTCAAAAGAGTTCCTTATTTTCTCCTTTGCCTCAGAGCATACTGTGGCTACAGTCCTGTTGCAGGAAAACCCAGAGGGATAGGAACAACCCATTGCTTTTTTCAACAAGTCTTTAAGGGATGCACCCTTGAAATATAAAATAATGGAAAACCAGGCCTATGCTTTGGTAAAGGCCTTAAAGGACTTCAGGGTGTATATTCTACATTCCCACATCATTGCCTATGTACCTAATATAGTGGTAAAAGACATCTTGTCACAAGACCCAGATGGAAAGAGAGGTAAATGGATTGCTGCTATATTAGAGTATGATTTGGAAATCAGACCAACCAAACTTATTAAAGGTCAGGGCTTAGCTCAACTAATGGCTTAATATAATCTACAAGCCCTTAACATTAACATGGTAGATGCCTTGGATGAACAGGAAGAATTACCTGCTCCCACTGTCGAAAAGTAGTTTCAAAACTCACCTTGGTACACTGATATCTTGTATGTGCTTGCAAATCTTAATGCTCCTCCTGATTTATCAAAAACAAAGGCAAGGTTTTTAAAGTTGAAAGCTAGGAACTATTTCATTTTAAATGAATGTTTATACTGGAAAAATGCTGATGGTTTATTTCTTAAATCTTTTCTTGAAGTTGATGCAGAGAGGATCAAACATGAATTCCATGAAGGATAGTGTGGAGGTCATCTTTACTGGAAAACCACAGCCAATAAAATTCTTAGAGCTGGCTATTACTAGCCCACCTTCTTCCAAGATGTCCATGAAATGATAGTTGCCTGTCACAAATGCAAAATTTTTGAAGGCAAAAGAAAAATTCTTCCTTTACCATTACAACCTATCACAGTTGAAGCTCCTTTTCAACAGTGGGGCCTAGATTTCATAGGGAAAATCCATCCTTCTTCATCTACCCAACACAAATGGATTCTCAAAGCCACCGATTACTTTAAAAAATGGATTGAATCCATCCCTTCTAGGAATGCCACATATTCTGTCATTATAAAATTCCTTGAAGACCATATCTTGTCTAGATTCAGATGCCCTAGGAAGATTATTACTGATAATGCTGTTGTTTTTTGTTCCAAAAAGATGATTGATTTTTGTCACAGGTATCAGATTACACTTGCTCATTCTACTGCTTACTACCCTCAAGGTAATGGGCTAGCAGAATCATCAAATAAAATTTTGGTGACCATCATCAAGAAGCTGCTTGAAGAGAACAAAAAATCATGGCATAAAAAGTTGGTGCATGCTTTGTGGGCAGATAGATTGACCACAAAAAATTCCATTGGAATGTCCCCTTACTAGCTTGTTTATGGAGCAGATGCGGTGTTTCCTACCAACCTAGGTGTACCAATAATAAAATTAATCCAAGAAATACAGTCAGAAGAGGACAACATGATTAGGAGGATCAGTCAAAAAATACATCTCCAGCAGACAAGGGAAGAGATTTACAATATGGCTTAGAAGGTGCAAGAAAACATAAAGAAGTTGTTCGACAAAAGAACAAAGGCCTGTGTTTTCAACATTGGAGATAAGGTACTCAAATGGGATTCCAAAAGAGACGATAAGGATAAACATGGTAAATTTGATAGTTTGTAGCAAGGTCCTTACATTATCCAGTCCACCATTGGTCCTAATGCCTTTTTTCTACAAGAGTTAGATGGCATAGATCTATTTGGGGGTCTTGTCAATGGCAGGGTCCTTAAGCATTACTACTGTTGAGTTCGATTTTAAAGCTTTCATTTCCATTATAAATACCATTTTCTCTGTTCAGTCTCATAAAAGAAAAAGTACAAAAACAATAAAAAGAAAAGAAAAGAGGGCATATTGTGAAAACAAGAGAGGTACAACCCCGTACCAAAAAAGAGAAATAAATTCTGAAAGTGTGCAAGCCTAAATGCCACTCCTGAATAACACACTTCTAATTAGTCAAACCGTTTAATCTTGACTAATTAGTTTTAAATTTACTGCTGATAGGATAGTGAATTTGATTTGCCAAACTGTTTAATCTTGGCTTATCAGTTGGTATATTAGGATAGAAATTAAAGGTTCAAACATGCTCAAATCTGAACCTAAGGTTTCAAAGAGAGATGACTCAAATGTGTTTTATTTTCTTGAGTCAAAAAAGATCAAAATCTAGTTCTAATTAACTCAAGATCTGAACCAGAGAAAAAAGGAGGAACAACTCACATAAGAGTCAAAACAGAGCTGTAAAAAGGTGAAGGAAGTGCATGAACTTTTAGATCTTAAGCCTTCATCATTTTTGTTTTAAAAAATTTCTGCAAAATAAATGTCTATGTGCAGCTTGTTTTTATGCCATATATCACAGCAAGTCAAACAACTTAATCTTGACTTGACTGTTTTTAAATTGATGTTTTAGAATTTAGAGAATGAAAATCTGTTGGATAGTTTAATCCCAACAGATGGTAGATTAGGTAGAGAATCATTTGAACTCAACTGTTTAATCTGAGTTCAGGGAGAAATAAGGAGTAGAAATAGATTAGATTGCCTGCTTTCAAAAGAATAAAATGTTGTGAAAGAGTTTTCCAATCCAAGTGCACTCTGATGAAGAAAAAATGTTAGATTAGTAGGATTGGGTAGGTAGAAAGCTTGTTGATGAAGATCCATTGTTTTTTATGGCTGCTAACATGTTTTCGGAGTAGAGTAAGATCATGCCAGTAAAGGAAGGACAACCCAATGGATCAGGCATAGGTCAGCCTCCCAGAGAATATAATGGATATGGCACAGGTCAGCCTCCTAGAGAATATAATGGATATGACACAGGTCAGCCTCCCAGAGAATGCAAGTCTGAAGTTCTTGATGCCTTCAAGAAGGCACCATCCACAAGTGGAGCCACTGTTGGTGACCTATAAAATTTGTTCCATCAAAAGGTGGCCAAAACATTGTTCAACCTTCAAGGAACAGTTTCATTATAGAAAAGTGTATCTCTTGAAGCCTCTAGAAGACATCATATCCTTGTTTCAATCTTCATTGATATTCCCATTTCAAGCTTAGAAAATTCTGCTGAATTCCATGAGAAAGACTGCTGCAAAATCCCCTTTTTCCCCTTCCTGCACTCAAAACTAACCTTCATCTTTTTCCATCATTTTCCTCTGTTTTCCATTTCCCTCATCTCCCCTTCATAAAATTTCCTTTGTAGAGTTTAAAACTCCTTTTAAAACTCTATCGAAACTCTCAATTACCCTTTGAAAACCATTGAAATTCATGTTTTTATTAATAAAGCTTAAGCCCCCTTGGGCTAAGTCTTTAACCCTTTTCTTCCATACACTCACACCCTGGAACTAAGCACTAACCTTTTTCCATCACTTATCGCATCGCAAACACAAGAGCGCAAGTCTTTATGCCATTATAAAAGTTCCGATGCGATCGTGCGATCGCATCACAATATTCCAATGAGAAGATTAAAGCGTCCTAGCTCGATCCACGATTTGTGATTCCCTCGATGCATCTCCCGCCGTCGATCTGATCTGCAGATTGACGGTCTATATTTTATCGCATCACAAATCTTCCAATGGGTTGCTTGAAAAGCCTGAGCCCGAAACTGCGATTGCGATTGGCCCTTGTTATATAAAGCCCCGGGCCCATTGTATTCCGTAAGTCCAAAGGCCCCACAGTTGGGCGCTTATCCTATATCACATATATATCCCGTCCAAAACCATGAAAAACCTTTGTTATTTGTAAACTTTAGGTTTTATTTTATTTTATAAAATTCTCTGCCGGAGCGATTTCTCAATAAATCTACACCGTCGATCTAATCCACAGATCAAACAGTGCGGAATCCATATCCCTAGTGGTCCCCGCCAGCCGTGCCCCATTGCCCAAAAACCGCGTGGTTTTCATCGCACCGCCTTCGAGCGGAGGGCAGTTTTTTCCCAATCACCAGTGATTCCATACACTTACCGACACGTGTCTCGGGTACTATTTTCAAAACCTCCATTCATCGCGCATTAACTTTCGGATAAGGATGCCCAATGATATTGACCACAGCCGTCAGATCTGAACCCGCCCATCCAATGGCTATCGCTCGCCGAATATGCTTGATGTTTAAAACGTGCTACGACGCGGCATTCAATCAATCTCCACCATCGATATGATCTGCAGATCAACGACCCATATTCCATTGCCCTGATTCGTTGCCCAGTCAACGATTCCCGCTTTGACTTTCAACTTCCGCTCCCGACCGTCGATCTCTGTGCGATCGACAGCTCTAATTTAATCTTTCTTCCGCCTTCTCCAATCAATCCTGACCGTTGGATGATGCCATCCAACGGCCACGCTTCCTCCACATGCCGTTGCAGCAATAAAACCTATATATGTAGGATTTTTTAATAGTTTTTCGTATTTTTGCAGGGTTTTAATGGTTTTTTCTGCTTTGTTGAAGAAAATTTCACAGGTCGAGGGTGACAATCCTCCTGCCTGCAATTCACCATGAAATCACTTATAGGGTTTTAAAATTCACATTTTACCAATAGATTCATGAGGAATTGGTGTCATTTGACCCCTGTACAGCCCTGCGCACCAGAAAACATAGTTAATCGAGCACCAGTCAGTATCAGTGATAAAGGCCAGAATGAACCAGGATGGAGGATGGAAGACATGTTATCGGGGATCACAACTAAGAATGTTTATCAAAATCCTAATCCCCGATTCAAAACACAAGTTAAAGAAGATATAAAGGGTCTTGTCAATAGGAACGCCTCCACCGCCACAAAATGAGGCAAATTGATCCCATTAGTTATCACGACACCACCTGTGCCTTAAAATATTCAATCAGAAGCTGAATTTATTGATCAGGCACCTACAGCCTCACAGAAAATCGAAGGTTGCCGAACAAATAATACTAATCAAGGGTCTTATCTCCAAATTGTTGGCAAAACTATTTTAAAGGTTAAAGAATAGTCCAGAAGCAGATATTTTCAATCATTAGGCCTCGAAAGACACAAACAGAGTTATGAAGTAGAGTTATAAATGATTACATTCCCACCTTATGCCTTGCCTAGTTCCCAAAGGCCAGGAATTGCATTTATTACATAATTAATAATACTTGACCCCTGGGAAATCCTCCCACCTCTTCATTCTTCTATAAATACTTCTGTAGAAGATGAGAAAATGTTGGTCTCTGGATATATGAATGTGTGTAATAGTTTCTGAAGCTACTTATGCCCTGTTTGCAACTTGAAGATACATAAGCTGATATGAGAAGTTTGAAGTTGTAAAGACCCACCAAGCTTGCTGATTGTAACTGGTTCGAACATCAAATACAAGCTACTGATTTATGGGATCCTGATTTGTGTCAATGGTGATGTGTTCCTCACTGTTAATTGTTATTTTTCTTAATGTTTTCATTCTGTTCATTTTCTCTGATAAAGAGTAGCAAACATAGAGCTAGGATTTACTCTCAACAATACCCTACTCTTACTGAAAGCTTTATTGTCTATGTTTTCTTCATTTGAAAGTTCTCTTTGAAGAGTACATTAATGCAGGTTGGTTTAAAGGCACTTTCCTGATCTAAATTGCTCTTTGTCACTGTTATCTGTGGTTTTCTTATTGAATATGCTGAAAGAAGGGTAGTTTAAAGGCACTTACCTAATATTTAGCTTTTCAACTGTTTTTTCTAATGTTTTCTAATTAAAAGTATTTCAATGCAGGCTGGTTTAAAGGCACTAACCTGATCTCAGAATACTTTTATGTTTTTCTTATTGAATATGTTGAAAGCAGGGTAGTTTAAAGGCACTTAGCTGATCTTAAGCTTTTTCAAACTATCTTTTAATTTTTTCTAACTGAAAATACTTCAAATCAGGTTAGTTTAAAGGTATTAACCTGTTCTCAGAATACTCTCATATTTTTCTTTAAGTACACGCTGAAGAAATATAGTTTAAAAGAACTTACTTGATCTCAAGCTGTTTCACTATATATCCATTTGTTTGTTCTTCATTTCCTATCTGTTTCATTCCATAAAATCACCTTAAGAGATCCTTTGACATAAGTGACTTGCCCCATGGATCTTGCTTGAACCTTGATGTCCAATCAAAATCCTCCTATGACTCCATAGCCCAATGGGTTAAAGCTGTCTTTGCCTTTCTATCAGCCAAATCATTCCTTCACCTGCAGACACCTCCACCCTTCATTTTGAAACTGCCTTCACCTTCATCATGTCCTTGCCCAACCAAAACCCAAGCTCTTCATAACTACCCTAATATCACTATTTCAGATTTTAAAGATCACATCTTTAAACCCATTCATAGAGAGATCCCTCTGTGGATTCAGGAGGGCTAGATCCTAGAATCCCAAAGTTGGTTGAAATAATTTTGCTTCTGCAGTTTTAGTCTTACCAATCTGCTAAAATTACAGATCCCTAATAGGCAACAAGCATGTCAAAGAGGGAAGTCATGTTATGACAGGGGCTACATTTCAGATTTCTACAACACTCTGATTGTTGGGGAGCCTAGATCCTTATTGGGAGTCCCAACTTTTGATGGAATATTCCAAGGACCTCTTCACATGTAAGGTTCTTGATGGGAAATTGATGGATGGGAGGTATAAAGTAGTTGAGGGAGCCATTTATTCCCATGATCAGATCTATTTGGCTAGAGACTCCAAGCTCAAGGAGAAACTACTTAATGTAGCCTATGAGATCTTACTTTGAAAACCCATTGGTTTCATTAGAGCATATCATACTATCTTAGATGGATTCATGTGGGAAAAATTCAAAGAGGAGATGCACTCTCATATGAGTAATTGCATGGATCATTTGCTGGTTAAGGAGAACCTTACTACCGTAAGGATCTTGAAGGAATTACTCAAATAGCTTTGGACAATGGGACCAAGGATGGATATTCGGCCCAATCCAGTGTGCTCCTCTTTTGTTTTCCTTTAAGCGGCTACTAAAAGAGTAGTGACTAGCTTTTGCCCCATAATAGATAAGGGATAGATCAAATAAGAAAGGGAAAAGGATAATGACATAAGGAATAAAAGGTAAGGGAAGAGGGTTTAAGGGGAAGGGGAAAGGAAAAAGGAAAGAGAAAAGGAAAGGGGAAAAGAGAAATAAGAAAAGGAAAAGGAAAAAGAGAAATGGAATGGGAAGAGTTATCATTACCACTTCCTTATTCATTGGGTGTGAGAGGGAGCTCATCCATGAGCTACCTTGCTGATTTAAACCAAGTGTATGATAAACATTGTATTGCTGGATATCATGATATATTTATTATATACTTGCATTTTCTTAGCACTCATGTGCAGGGCTTTGCTCTATGAGGGGGCACTTTTTCTTATGGGCTTCATAGGCCACTTTGGGCCATGAACAATGGTGATGTTGGTCATTCCTTGGGAGATATTGGAGATATTATTTACTCTTCATGGTGTGATTCATTAACACCAACCATCTTACACCTTCTCCAAGCATGGAAGAAGGATGGGGAAGCAAACAAGTGTTGGTAAAAACACTTGTCATGTCATATTATATGGCAGTTAGGAGTAAAATTGTGTTGATTTCACATGAGGGACCACTGCCCTTCTCCTTTATTGCATATGGCAGCTAGAATGACCTTGATTATGATCCCATATGCTGAATATGTTCTTATCTTTGTTGGGAATGTGGTTGGAGGAGAGACAAATTGGTTGGATGTGTCCTTGGGGGAAGAAATTTCCCACATTTTTTGTACTACATATTTCAAAGGGAACATGGGAAAAGATATGGATACCACAATATATCACTTGTTTCTTTATGAGGTAGGCCATATGATTTTTTGGAGCACTTTGAACATACCTCTCATGAGAATTTGGGAGGAATTTTTCTATGAATTACCAATCTGGGAGGTGATTCATTTCATTTGGATGATAGCATGGAGATGGGAGCCCTTCATTGATGATGGAATTCTCCATGATTATCATCACTTCTATCTTGAGGAGGCCATTGATCAGCAAGAAGGTTTCCATATAGGCCTTCCATTCTTTCATGATGAGAGCCATTTGGTTGATCTACCAAAGGCTGACTTACACACTTGGGAGGAACCATTGAGAGACAGAATTGTTGTAGAATATTTGAAGCAATGGTGGAGACTATTTGATGTAGAGGCCCCAAGAGGAGGAGGGGAGATTTTGAAGCACCCTTGTAGTTGCTTAAGGACAAGAAAATTTGGGAGGGGAAGACTATAATATTCCTAAATTAGCATGCAAATAATAGGAATATTAATTTTTCCTTTAAAATCTAGTTAGATGAATAAATGGGCAAGGAGGCTCATAAGTTGCTATAGTAGGAATAAAATTCCTCATAATGTGAAAAGGGATCACGATAATAACTAGATAAAACATCCTCATGTGTGAATAGGGTCTAAAATGTGTAGACAAAGTCAAGTTTTACCAATTCAACAACACTATTATATGAGGAGTGGATCCTAAATAAAGACAGCTCAATGTGAATGAAGATCAATCTAGCTAGTCAAAATGAAGACACCTTGGGCGTGAAAAGAGACAATGCATGAAGATCCAGTCAAGGTTGATCCAGACAAGATTGAATAAATCAAACAGTGCTGTAAAAATATGAGGAAGACTAATGGAGACGACTTAATTTTGGTTGAGGAATCTTTTCATGGAAGCAACCTCATAATTGGGTGGGACCCTTGGTGAGGAAGCTCATCAAATATATAATGGAGGGAATGGAAACCATATGGGCATGATTGATAATATATTTTGTATGTGGTCTATTTAGACTTCTTGCATTCTTTGATTGTTTAGCTAATTTTTCTGCATTGTTTCGTGCAAGGGTTTTCTCATGCGGGGATTCCCTACTCTTTCTTGGAGATCTTGTCTAAGAAATCTAAGAGGAGATTTCTGAGCTGCATTTTCCACTATATGGTGTTAGGCCAAGTAGTTAACTTCAGTAAAAATGCAATCCCTTCTAGAAACTGCATTATTTCTTAAGGTGTTGTAGTGGGAGGGGTTAAAACCCCACTTTTATAAGCTAGTTTCCTAGGAGGAGGATCAACCTTTTTCCCGGAAAGCTAGTAGGAGAGTATACAGCCATTTCATTGCTTTTTCAACCATTTTTATGTAGAGCTTCAGATATATAGCATGATTCAGCCATAGATATGCATCAGCTATTTCATGTATATCATTTCTGTCAAGAAACCATTGTCGGGTCATCTTGGGTCTATGTAAAAGAGACTAGATCTCTGTTTTTGAGAATTATTGATTAATATATGAGTAGATGTACTATGTTTCTATATTTCTGAGTATAACCCTCATTAGACTGCACAATCACTTTATGCAGTAATTTTTTTGTTGCAGTAGTCTTGGGGATTCATCATTTTTAAGCTGTTTTGAGCATGGGAGTCCTGTTTAACTAGGAAAAAGATAGTTGTTTCTGATTTCCTTTTAGATGTGGTTGATATAATGTCAGGTCTAATGTATTTGCGGGCTGAATTTTTTTTTTGATGCTTATATTTTTGAAAAATGTGTTTTCTGTGCAAGTATTAATGATTTTCCCATTTTGGGATATTACGTAGGGGCCCTCGTTCCAATAGTCCCCCAACACAATCTTGTGACTCATTCCGATTTGTTGGAAATATTGAGAGGGGGGTGAATTAGTATTCCTTTCAATTAGAGCATTATTTAATCTTCAATTATTATCAGTGTTTGTACAATGATAGCAGCATACAAGAGGAACACAAATGCACATAGTTTTTAAGGTGGAAACCCACTCCGAGACAAAAACCACCTAATGCTTTTCTAATAATTATTTAATATTCAATTCCAATTGAAAATAAAGCTCCAACTTCCTAGAATCTAGAAAAGAATTATTCTCTAGCTCCCACTAGATGGATGCTCCAACGCTCGAGATTCTTCAATAGTCAATTGAACGGATGCCCCAACACCCAATGAGCTACAACTCACCCTAGCACCACCCTACCACCCTATAGAAGAATAAAAGAAGAATGGACTCCCGTACCAGGGAAAATGGTCCACTTTACAATGATATAGAATGATGTAGAAGAAGACGATATACTAGACAATAACCCCAAATTTGACACAACCACTTAATGATGGTCCTAGACCTCCCAACACTACCTCTTCAACCCTTGGCAGATAGATACTAGTACAATTTGTACAATAATGTATTTACAATGAGTAATTACAATGATTGTATGCAGTGTTGCCCACTTGAAGACTTCATATGATGAACTTCTTGTTGCTGTTATGCACCTTGGCTGCTTCTCTTGTCATGCTACCCTCTGCTGCACCTTGCTTTTCTTTGCTTCCGTAGAAAGTCTGGTCCTTTTCAATCCTTGACAACACATGATCTAGCTTTTTCTTGGCTTCTAGGAGCTCAATATTGAATCTGGTGTATCTATATTATTTCAGATCCTAAATATCTTATTTTGATTCTTGTAGTATTCCTCTGAGCTGTATTTCCAATGCCATAGGTTTGAGCCAATTTGGATTCTTCAAGAGAGAGTTATACCGAATCTCTCACAATGCCCTAATTATGGACTGTTTCAGTAGAGCGCACTTGTATGGCATGCCACGTGTCATTGTTTCTTCATTTGGCTCTGAAATTGATAGAGAGAAAATTAAATACTGTACACTATCCCCCATTTTTTACAGAATTCAATCTGATACTCAGAGAGAGAGTTATGATGAATTTACCAAGTTCACTTCTTTGAGATGAATTTCAGGAGCCTACAAAAACCCTGACTTCCACAGATCATATCTCCAAAAATATTGCGTACCTTGATCTGAAATTTTTACAACAGCTTCCTTAGGCTTTTAGCTTCGCCTCACAGAAATTTCAGCTTCTGAACCTTCATAGAAAAAAACTTAGAGAGCAAATTCCACAATGACTTGTCTCAGATAGCCAAATCCCTTGCATAAGGAGGAAATGAGGATCACAATTTACATAAATTCTTAAGTTGAGAGGGGCTTCAACAAGTGAACGTGAGAGGGATTTTAGGAGCTTAAAATATATAAATTATGACTTTTCAATGACCCATGCCCCAACCCCATGGGGTTTTAGCCCACTAACTGGGGGTACAAACTTCAAACATGAATATCTCTCAAACCGTGAAGAATTACATGACGTGCCATATATCAACGGAAACATCTCGACAAGTAGAAACCATAAAAAAAATTATTGAGCCAGAATATATTAATTTTTTAGGTAAAAATTCCCATGCAATATTGGGTTAGCCCTTGGTGTTGCTTGGGTTGACATCAATGGTAACTCCTAATCAACAATCTCCCCCTTTGGCATTGATGGCAACACAAGTACTCCCCCTATGATCATGACACCTCTTCCTACAACATTCTCTCCCCCCTTTGACATCAATGGAAAAGGGTAACTCCCCCTAAAACACAACCATCCTACGGACCTGTACACACTTCCACTCCCCCTGACACACAACCATCCTACAGACCTATAATCTAATGAGAACTTGGGAGAATCCCAAGCTTTTGACGAAGATATTCAAATGCTTCATGAGGTAAAGGTTTAGTGAAGATATCAACAATTTGTTCTTTTCTACAAACATACTCAAGTTTGATATTCTTTTCAGCGACTTGTTCTCTAAAAAAATGATATTTGATCGGAATGTGTTTTGTTTTTGAATGCTTGACATGATTCTTGGAGATGCTGATGGCACTAGTGTTGTCACAGAATATGGGAATAGGCTCACTGAATTGTACTTGAAGATCTTGCAATTTTTTTTTCATCCAAAGGACTTGAGTACAACATGATGCTGCTACAATGTATTTTGCTTCCGCTGTAGATAACAAGATTGAAGTTTGCTTTTTGCTCAACCATGATACGAGACAACCACCTAGATAGAATGATGCTCCACTAGTACTCTTACGATCATTAATGCTTCCTGCCCAATCTGCATCTGTAAAGGCTTGAATAATGAGATTGTTACCCTTGGGATACCACAGGCCATATTCTTCTGTGCCCTTTAGATATCGAAGAATTATTTTGATGGCAATAATATGTGATTATTTTGGTGCTGCTTGGAATCTTGCTACTTGTCCAACTTCTTGCATAACATCTGGCCAAGAGGCTGTTACATATAGAAGAATACCAATCATAGATCTGTACAACCTCTGATCCACATCCTTAGATGAGTCATCTATGCTCAATTTGCAACCTGTTTCCATCAGAGTAAGGACGGGTTTGCAATCTTCCATTTTGAATTTCTTGAGCATTTCCTTGATGTAATTGGCTTGACATATAAATATTACTTTCTCTTGCTGAGATATTTGAAGCCCTAAGAAGTATGTCAGCTCACCAAGTAAAGACATCTCAAACTCACTTTGCATCTTTGTAGAAAAGTTCTTACTTTGTCGATCATCATTGCTACCAAATATTATATCATCCACATATACCTCAACGATTGTTAAATTATCTTTATCTATTTGTACATAAAGATTGCTATCAAGAGTACCTTTCTTGAACCCTTGTTGACGTCTAGATATCCATAAAAATGAGCATACCATGCTCTGGGAGCCTGCTTGAGACCATATAGAGCCTTCTTTAACTTGCAGACATAGTCTTCTTTTTATGATAGTAGAAAACCTTCAGGTTGTTCGATGTAAACTTCTTCTTCTAATTCTCCATTCAAAAATGCTAACTTAACATCCATTTGGTAGACTTTGATTTTTCTTGAACATGCATAAGTGAGAAACATTCGTATGGCTTCCATTCTAGCAACTGGTGCAAATGTTTCGTCGAAATCAACTCCTTCCACTTGTGCATAGCCTTTTCAAACCAATCTTGCTTTGTTTCTGGTAACCTTCCCATCTTCATTCAATTTGTTCCTAAAGACCCATTTAGTCCCAATGACATTTTTATCTTTTGGTCATGAAACTAATTCCCAGATGTTATTCTTCTCAATTTGATCCAATTCTTCATTCATAGCTACTACCCAATGTTCATTCTGGCTAGCTTCCTCAATACTACTAGGCTCAAAGGTTGCTAGAAAAGAAACGTGAGCTTGTTGTGATGAACGAAGCTATCGACCTTCATTTATGTCACCAATGATTTTATTTGATGGATGGTTCTTTTGAATGCACTCTTTTGTTCTCCTTGGAGGAGCTTCTTGTTGTTGTTTTGGTATATCTTGATGATCATTATTTACTTCTTCCTCATTGATAGTTGCTTCTTGTTCTACAATTTTATCTGTGTCTTTTTTAGCCTCTATCTCAAGTTTCAAAGATTCTAGATCCTCATCATTACTCGCTAGAACACCATATTTGTCAAATGTAACATTTATGCTCTCCATTATCTATTTTCGTCTTAGATTATAGAATTTATAGGCCTTTCTTTTGCGTGAGTAACCAACAAAGATACCTTCATCAACACGTGATTCAAACTTACCCAAATTTTTATCTTCTCTTTTGATATAACATTTGCTTCCGAAGATTCTGAAATATTTTACATTAGTTGGTTTTCCTTTCCATAATTCATATGGAGTCTTGTTGCAATTATTTCTGAGAAGACTTCGGTTGATAATGAAGATTGTCGTATCAATTGCTTGAACCCAGAATTTTTCATCCAATTTTGAGTCCTTCAACATTGTTCTACCCATTTCCTGTACAGTTCTATTCTTTCTTTCAGCAACTCCATTTTTCTGAGGTGTTCGTGTTGTTGAAAATTGCCTTTTTATTCCATTTTCGTCACAGTATTGCTGAAATAATTTGGAAGTGAATTCTCCACCATTATATAATCTTAAACACTTTATTTTCAAATCAGTTTCATTTTCAACCAACTCCTTGTAGATCTTAAAGCACTCAAATTCTTCAGATTTTTTCTTTAGGAAACTGACGACTATCATCCTGGTATAGTCATCTATCATTAACATGAAATATAATTCTCCGTCTAAGCCTTTTGTTCTCACAGGGCCACATAGATCAGTATGTATCAATTCCAATGGATGCGATGCAAAGTGTTCTTTTGTTTTAAATTGGACTTTTGTCTGCTTTCCATGCCAACATGCCTCACATAGTGTGTTGGAAGGTTTTGAGATTTTTGACATTTCTCGTACTACTTCCTTTTTGCTTATCCTGACAAGATTTTCAAAGTTTATGTGACCCATTCGTTTGTTCCATAACTAGCTTTCATCTTCTTTAGCTAGTAGACATGCTTTGGTTGCTTCATCCAGAACATATATGTCATTTGGAGCTCGACTTGCTGTAGCCAAAATTTTACCATACCTACCTTTCTTGATTTCACATTTTGTGGAGTTGAATAGCATTGTGTGTCCTTGATCACACATTTTTCCAACACTGAGCAGATTGTGATTCATGTTTTCGACCAATAGAACATTCTTGGCTATAACATATTTGCTTCTGAGAGTGACGGTACCTGATCCTATAACATTTGAAGATCCATCATTTTCAAAGGATATGGTTCCAGCCTTCTTCTCTTTCAGAGATACAAATTTCTTTCTATCTCCAGTCATATGCGTTGAGCAACTGCTGTCAAAATACCACACATCTTTATTTTTTTGAGCCTTGAGAGCGAGAGCACAATTATCAGTCTTCTTCTTCTTCCATGTTCATTCATTCTATGGCTTCGAAGATTCTTCTGGAGGATTTTCAAGTCTTCAGTCTCTGGCTATGTGTCCAAAGTTATGACATTTGTAACATTCCATATTATTTCTTAAATGTTCAAATCTATTGATGTTTCGTTGAGCCCTGGGAGGTTCATATTTGAAGAATCTCTTGCAATTATATTGGTTCCTAGGGTACGTGCGAAATTCTAGAGCTTTTGCATCATTTACCAAATTATTATTACCTTGTTCATCCGCGGTTGATGTAAATCCATTTTGAACAGTGTCCCATACTTCGTAAACTTGCGCCAAGAGATAGACTTCCTCCTTTCCAAAGTACATAATTATTTTCATTGAATAGAGGTACACCATTCTTGGTATGCTCCATGACCTCCTTCCAACTGTTAAACTACTATTGAAGGAACCAAGCTCTGATAACAATTGTTGGAAATACTGAGAGGGTGGGGTGAATCAGTATTCCTTTAAATTAGAGAATTAGTTAATCTTCAATTATTATCAGTGTTTTTAAAATGATATTAGAAAAGAAGAGAAAAAAAAATTCACACAGTTTTTAAGGTGGAAACCCACTCCGGGACAAAAACCACCTAATGCTTTTCTAATAATTCTTTAATATTCAACTCCAATTGAAAATAAAGCTCCAACTTCCTAGAATCTAGAAAAGCATTCTTCTCCAGCTCCCACTGGATGGACGCTCCAATGCCCGAGATTCTTCAGTAGTCAATTGAACGGATGCCCCAACACCTAATGAGCTACAACTCACCCTAGCACCACCCTACCACCCTATAAAAGAATAAAATAAGAATGGACTCCCGTACCAGGGAAAATGGTCCACTTTACAATGATATAGAATGATGTAGAAGAAGAAGATATACTAGAAAATAACCCAAAATTTGACACAACCACCTAATGATGATGCTAGACCTCCCAAAATTGCCTTTTCAACCCTTGGCAGATAGATACTAGTACAATTTTTAAAATAATGTATTTACAATGACTAAGTACAATGATACCTTTACAATGATTGTATGCAGTGCTGCCCACTTGAAGACTTCATATGATGAACTTCTTGCTGCTGTTATGAACCTTGGTTTCTGCTCTTATCATGCTACCCTCTACTGCACCTTGCTTTGATTTTCTGCCATAGAAAGTCTGGTCCTTTGCAACCCTTGACAACACATGATCTAGCTTTTTCTTACCCTCTAGGAGCTTGATATTGAATCTGGTGTATCTCTATTATTTCAAATCCCCAATATCTTATTTTCCGTCCTGTAGTATTCATTTGAGTCTTCTTTCCAATGCCATAGGTTTGACCAAATTTCGAGTCTTCAAGAGAGAGTTATACCCAATCTCTCACAATGCCCTAATTATGGACTGTTTCAGCAAAACGCACTTGTACGATATGCCACATGTCACTGTTTCTTCATTTGGCTCTAAAATTGATAGAGAAAAAATTATATACTATGCTCTATCCTCTGATTTTTACGAAATTCCAATCCGATACTCAGAGAGAGAGTTATGATGAATTTACTAAGGTCACTTCTTTGAGATGAATTTTAGGAGCCTACAAAAACCCTGACTTCCATAGATCATATCTCCAAAAATATTGCGTACCTTGATCTGAAATGTTTACAGAAGCTTCCTTAGGATTTCAGCTTCACCTCATAAAAATTTCAGCTTCTGAACCTTCGTAGAAAAAAATTTAGAGAGAAAATTTCACGATGACCTATTTTAGATAGTCAAATCCCTTGCACGAGGAAATGAGGATCACAATTTATATAAATGCTTAAATTGAGAGGGGCTTCAACAAGTGAACGTGGGAGGGATTTTAGGAGCTTAAAAAATATTAATTATGACTTTTCAATGGCCCATGCCCCAACCCCATGGGGTTTTAGCCCACTAACTGGGGGTACAAACTTCAAACATGAATATCTCTCAAACCGTGAAGAATTACATGGCGTGCCATATATCAACGGAAAAATCTCGACAATTAGAAACCATAAAAATCATTATTGAGCCAAAATATATTAATTTGGTAGGTCAAAATTCCCATGCAATATTGGGTTAGCCCCTGGTGCTGCTTGGGTTGACATCAATGACAACTGTTGATCAACAAGATTCACAACACCGACAGGGTCTTCATCGTTTCCTTGAGTTGCTCAATAGTGGCAACCAATGGGGGAATAACACCTATGATCTATGCAGCTGTGGTCTATGCAATATCAACTAATTTTTGTGAATTTGGGCCTTCAGTTGATGCAGTGACACTTTCTAAGTTCTGGTTCAATTGTCTCACAACCCCTTCTAATTCCTATGACAGATTGAGAGCTTCATCAACCCAAGGCATCAGATGGTCGCTTATTACTTGTTTCTTTTGTTGGCACTTATGAGCGTGTGGCTGGTCTGAAGGCATGCTATTCATTGGGTTATAACAACGGTGGTCATAGTGTAATATTACCAAATTTTCACATGATATTTGGAATATTAGAGTTCCTAATAAACCTACTTAATTAAGTGAATAATACGGTGGAGGGACCCATAATCCTCAATATGAATAAATATCTAGTTTTTATGTGTGAATGTCGATTAATTAAGCCTAGATCTACATAATGAGGTATTGGAGCCAATACTAATGTGAATGGAATTGTAGATCATGTCTCATTAATTAGATAGATCATGGAGGTTGATACAATCAACTAAGAGCTTGGAAGGGGTCAAACAGAAGATCATGGAGCATTCATGATGAGATGATGGAGGAAGTTGTGCAGTTAATGCACACATGATGGAGAGGGTGTACATTGCACCTAGACATGATGGATGAATTGGAGAAAAAACGTAGTCAAACATGGGGGATCTTGTCCACATGCACAATGCAGTTTAGATGAGGGCCAAGGAATGGGATGGTTCATAAAATATATAAAGGAGATTAATGAAACAAGGAAGGGGGTTATTGATTATTGATTTTGAGGTCTGTTTAGATCTGGAATTGTCATGTGACATTCCATTTATTTCTTGGGCTGTTTAGCAAAGATTGCAAGTGTTGTTTAGCACAGGGTGTTCCTGGTCAGGAATCCATCCTCTTTCTTTGAGTAGATCTGGAGAGAGGGTTGTACTTCATTCTACATCAAGAATTGGTGCCATATATCTTTTCCAACTTTTTGCAGAACATCCATATTCATAAATTGTACATTTCTGAAGATCAGTTTGGAAGGTGGAGGATGTCTTCAGTATTTCAGCTGGAGAACTGGTGAAGGTTTAATCCTATCACCTTGGGTTTGTAGATAAGAATTCCCAGAGCTTCATATCATATCTGGCATCAAGCCAAAGTTCATTGACCTCCTAGCAGCAGTAATTCCATCTAGAATTACGCTGTCCATTATTGAAAATCCAAAGGAGGAAGGAAGTTTCTAGCATTTCAACTAGTAATCATGTGAGGGATCATCCCATCACCTTTCCATCAATATTTCCATCAGCCTGGAGTCTATTGCATCATATTTAGCAGGCATAGATACTCTCTTTCCCTTATAGCATAGTTTTTATGAGTAGTAGTGTAGCAGAAGCTGTAATCATCATTGGAGGATTGAGAATCAAGATCTAGAGCTTCTAGCTTGTAGATCTAGAGAAGGGATCAGCCCTTCAAGCTTAGATATGATCTTGTGACATATTTCAGCCATCTATTTGTTAGATCTAGCTTCAGATTTGTAATCCCAGCAGATAAAGGATCAAGCCATAGGAGGGTGATTTTCCAAAGTTGTAGATCTGGAAAATCCTTTCTGGGTTATCTTGGGTTTCCATCACATTTGAAAAATCTTGAATCTTGGCATCATCAGAGTTCATGAGCTCCCTATATCTGCATTTCCTTTTGCAGTAGTTCATGTACATCTTCAGCAAAAGGGACAACGTAGTATTTCTTCTTGTAAGCTCAACAGTTACGCAGTTCTTGTTGCAGCACCATTTTAGGGTGATTCTAGGCCTTCTCTTGGGCTAGATCTACTTACCTTTTGTACATTGTGTAACTAATTCATCTCCATATAATAAAATGGATCAGATTCTCTGTAAATTTTCATGTTGTCTTGAGATTTATTTTTTACTTAGTTTCAGTTCTTATATTGTGTTTTAGTATTAGTGCATTCTCCCTTTTGGGATATTATAGTCGTGTCAGAGCATGATCTTTGGCTCAGCTTGTGGACACTTAATCTTTTGCATCAAAAGAAGAAGCAGATAGATGAGGTCTATCATGAAGGAGGATTATATTTTTTCCACTCCATTCTTTAAATCCATGCAATATATCTCCAAGGAGGTCAATCAAATGAAGAGAGAAAGGCAAAGGAAGGATCCAAGAAGAAGATTTGATGAGGAAGGTCCAAGCACTTCCTATGAGCAGAAAAGAAAACCGGAGAATCATAGATCTCCTCATAGATATACTATGCCCACTTCCTTTGAAGAAGGACAGAGTTATAGAAATGAAGAAAGAAGAGAACCTGAGACTCATGAGACTCTCGGTTTTTATCTTAAAGAGTACGAAGAATATTCTAGAGCTTTCAAAGAGAGTCTAACTCTCCAAGAATTCTTTGAACTCAAGGAAGAAAGAAGATCCTATAGTAGCAATAGAAGAAAGAGGCACAATAGATTCTATTTGCCTACATTTTATGGATCTTTTTGAGATTGCAACAAGATGATGAGCTTAGTGGAAAGGAGTCGCCTTCACTAAGTGGGCCCGCAGGGTATTTTTGGCACAAAGTCTAATTTTAGACTATGTCTATTTTTAGACATATGGATCATGTTCTATGAGTTGCAGGATGCTATTAGTGGATGGTTGGTCAAGTCGGAAAAAATATATGGACTTCTATTTTTAGACATACTGGGCGGAATATATTTTTAGATTCCTAGTCTAAAAATAGATATGTCGAATATTATTAGCTCTTAATGATATTTGGACTCTAAAAATTATCTTATCCTCTTGGAGCACTTCAGTTTGATGCCTGTATGTGGCACATGCAGCTGAAAAAAGGAATTACACTATTCCTAGGGTTTAGTGGAGCTATTGCATGGTTGACTTCAGTTAGAACTCATGTGACAGAGTTTGGTGGAGTTGATGAAACATTTAATGGAGTTGTGTTCAGTTTAACTTAGTTGAGCTAGTTGTATCTAGTCTAACTGATTGATAGAATTATTGAGAGTGCTGTGAATTAATTATTAATTAATTCACTAATTATTAACTCATAAATCAACTAAACAATACATCAGTTAACTGCAGTGCATGGACAGTTTCAGTGGAGACTAGTGAAGAGATAGGTGAAAGAGCAAGTGTGACTATCAGTTGTGACTATACTGGTGCATGAGAATTGCACACACATTGATTGAGAAGCCAATGAGGATTGCGCAGTACATACCAGTGGGATTTGAACCTTGATCTGGAAATTATCCATATTGGATTGCGCAGTAGAGGCTGGCTAACAAGCGGAGCAGATTGGAGCATGTGTTTTGTATGATCTGAGCTTGTGTAGAGTGTAACAATTGGAGATTGTACTAAGAGCTTGTGAGGAGTTTGTACTGAGAGCTTGTGAGGAGTTTGTACAATGATTGTTACATGATCTCTATCATTATAATATACAGATAGTTGGGGGTTTTCATCTTTAATATTTCCCATAAATACTGTGTTTATATGTGTGATTTTTTATGGTTTTAATGTGCGCATGCAATTGTTTAATTTCCACAAAATGATGATCAATAGTAGAAGAGGTTATGTATTATGCATGAAGCTCAAATAGTGTGTGATTAGGATAATCTTGGTGAATAATTTAACAGTTATTAAAATTTCTATAGATCTTCCTCAAGCACTGTTAAGGCTTGGAGGAAAGAGTTAGATGCATTTTTTATGCTACATCCTGTGGTTGAAAAAGAGGGTGTCCAAATTGTAGCACTTCATCTCTTAGGTGAAGCCAATGATTGGTGGTTTAGTAACATGGAGCATGCAAAGGTGACTAAATATTCAGATTTATTTCACAAATTGAGGAAGAAGTTTGATGTGAAGAAGAAATATATGGGCCACAAAGAGACATTTCCTAAGGAAACAAAGGAGGATGTCATTCTTGTGACTCTGGACAAGAAGTCACTACATTCAACACCAAATTCAGAAGTACTTGCATCTAGAGAAGAGACAATTGCAACTTTTCAAGATGGTCTTGAGCTCTTGAGATAGAGAGTCCCATGCATGATTAAGGATATGCATGAGGAAGAGGAGGAAGATTCCAGCGCGGGTACACTGGTAGAATAACAACCATCTCTCTTACCAGTAATTGGAGACACCATTGTCCCGGTTGGAGGAAATCTTGTGTTCTGGCAAGAGGATCCCACACATCAGTTTATCCAAGGTATTCATACACATTAATCACATATTATTTCAGTAGATCTTAGTGGAACTTATGAGGACATGCCATCAGGGCCAATGCATAACCAAGGGTTAGAACAAAATGCTGATTTGAAGCAGCAATATATCACAGTGTAGAGGACCCTTGATTTGATCAAGCAGTAGATAAAAAGATATCCCAGTTTGTCATGGATGGATTAAAGTCAACCTTTTTAGTTGAAGTGTATAGTTTCAGAAGATGGGACGAGTATGATCCTATGTATAATGACTAGTTATGAAATTTGTATTATACCTTGATTTGAGACAGCATATGTATTACCTTGAAAATCTACAGCATTGTCACTTAGTAGCAATGATGAAGAGGCCCCATTATTCTTGGAGCATTATGAAGGTAGCTTCACTCATGAAGTATTGGAGGTTAAGATGATGAATGGTAGACATCTTGATATGATAAATATTTTCTCCTTTCTTGATGACACTTTCTCAATGAGCATCTCACAACTCAAATAGAGACTTCTACCTACAACAGATCCAAACTTAATTGGTTTTGGATGGGTATGGATGAGAAGAAGGTCTCATTAAGATATCTCATTGGAGGTGCACTTCAACATTTCATGGAGTGCAAAGTTCTTCATCATTTTGAGGAGGTTGGTGTCCTACAATGGGAGGATACCAAGTCTTTGTAGAATGAGATCCATCATCCACATTGGGATGAATGGTTGATAGTATGGAGCAAGGGGTTTCCCAACCACTTGAAGATCTATGAAACAGGCTAGCAAGATGCATGGTTGCGCTAGTTTCTCTTGGGTGAGTATGTCTACCACTCATTGAGTCATAATTTTATGATTCATGCCTTACACATCACTGGAAGAATGCAGAAGAAAAAGGCATGGTTACTTTGGTTCTTGAGAAGAGAGTTTGGACATCACAAGTTATATCATATGTCCATGTATTTACTCTTTTTTGTGATAATTCTCATGTATTTACATGTATTTCTGTTTGGGATGTATCTCATTTTCATGTATGTACTTGGATTTGGGAGAAATCATAACTCTCACATGATGTGGCATAAGGGAGCTTGTGTGTATTATGTTGATGAGATATCTCACATGTCCATTAGTTTATTGTTGCTCCATGACTTGCATCATGATAATGCAAGAAGGAAGCAAGAATCATTGTTGTTATGGTTACTATTGGGAGAGTATGGGTTGATTTCTTCCCATATATTACATGACATTGTTGGAGGATGGCAATAGGAGGCCTTACAACGTTGGCTTATGTTGGGTGGTTATGGTCATTTTACATGGTATGATGATGATGTGATGGGGCAACAAGATGCCTTGTTAAGGTGGATTCTCTTGAGAGAATATGGCCACTACATTTGGTACAATGATGATATGGTATGGAAGCAAGAGGCATTGCTGAGATGGATTCTTTTGAGAGAGTATGGCTCTCATATTCTCATTGATGATTTGGCATGGAAACAAGAATAATTGTTGTGGTGGCTTATTTTGAGAGAGTATGGCTCTCTTACTTTTTTTCATGATGACCTAGCATGGCAGCAAGAGGATTTTCTGCGTTGGTTGTTATTAGGAGAATATGGTTTGACATTGTTCATGTTTTCCCATATGTCTCTACTTCTTGTTTTTCACTATGATGATGTGATTTTTGATTCCTACATGGCCAACATGGCTAATGATGAGGGCATTAATGTATGTAATATACTCTAGGTATCATGGGTTGGAGAGATAGTTCATGAGTCAAGACTTTCCACTTTGGGAATAAACCACTTCATCTTGTGTATCTCATGTGTAGAGAAGAACTTTGGTCATCATTTGGTTGCCACTTGGAGATTCATTGATGAGGAAGGGTATCTAACTTTTCAGTTGGAAGCCATTTTAGACATTGTAGAGAGTTAGCTTTGGAGCTATACATATATGACACTTTGTGATATATGGGGAGGCATTCCACACGAGGATGCCATTTGGAGGGAGGATGTTTGCTGTAGCATCCACTTGTTGCAGTTGCTTGAGGACAAGCAACATTTTGCCGGGGAGGACTGTAATATTCCCCAATATTTACATGATGTTTGGAATATTAGAGTTCTTAATAAACCTACTTAATTAAGTAAAGAAGAGGGTGGAGGGACCCATAATCCTCAATATGAATAAATATCCACTTTTTGTGTGTGAATGTGGATTAATTAGGCCTAGATCTACATAATGAGGTGGTGGAGCCACTACTAATGTGAATGGAATTGGAGATCATGTCTCATTAATGAGATAGATCATGGACGTTGATATAGTCAACTAAGATCTTGGAAGGGGTCAAACAGAATATCGTGGAGCATTCATGATGAGATGATGGAGGAAGTTGTGCAATTAATGCAAACATGATGGACAGGGTGTACATTGCACCTAGACATGATGGATGAATTGGAGAAACAACGCAGTCAAACATGGGGGATCTTGTCCACATGCACAACACAGTTTAGATGAGGGCCAAGGCATGGGAAGGCTCATAAACTATATAAAGGAGATGAAGGCAACAAGGAAGGGAGCTATTGATTATTGATTTTGAGGTCTGTTTAGATCTGGAATTTTCATGTGACATTAAATTGCTTTTTTGGGATGTTTAGCAAATATTGCAAGTGTTTTTTAGCACAGGGTGCTCCTGGATGAGAATCCCTCCTCTTTATTTGAGTAGCTCTGGAGAGAGGGTTGTACTTCATTCTACATCAGGAATTGGTGCCATATATATTTTCTTACTTTCTGCAGAACATCCATATTCAAAAATTGTACATTTCTGAAGATCAGTTTGGAAGGTGGAGGTTGTCTTCAGTATTTCAGCTGGAGAACTGGTGAAGGTTTATTCCTATCACCTTGGGCTTGTAGATCAGAATTCCTAGAGCTTCATAGAAGATATGGCATCAGGACAAAATATATTGACCTCCTAGCAGCAATAATTCCATCCAGAATTACGCTCTCCATTATTGCAAATCCAAAGGAGGAAGGAAGTTGCTAGCATTTCAGCGAGTGATCTTGTGAGGGATCATCCCCTCACCTTGCCATCAGTATTTCCATTAGCCTGGAGTCTATTGTAGCATATTTTAGCATGAATAGAGCCTCTCTTTCCCTTAAATCATAATTTTTATGATTAGTTGTGTAGCAGTAGCTGTAATCATCATTAGAGGATTGAGAAGCTACATCTAGAGCTTCTAGCTTGTAGATATGGAGAAGGGACCAACCCTTCAAGATTAGATCTGATATTGTGACATATTTCAGCCATATATTTTTCAGATCTAGCTTTAGATATGTAATCCCATTAGATAAAGGGTCAAGCCCTGGGAGGGTGATTTTCCAAAGTTGTAGATCTGGAAAATCCTTTCTGGGTTATCTTGGGTTTCCATCACATTGGCTAGATCTTGAATCTTGGCATCATCAGAGCTCTCGAGCTCCCTAGATATGCATTTCCTTTTTCAGTAGTTCATGTACATCTTCACCAGAAGGGACAGCAGAGTATTGCTTCTTGTAATTTCACCAGTTACACAGTGCTTATTGCAACACCATTGTAGGGTGGTTCTAGGCCTTCTCTTGGGCTAGATCTACTTATATTTTGTACATTGTGTAACTGATTTATCTCCATATAATAAAATGGCTCAACTTCTTTGTAAATTATGATGTTGTCTTGAGATTTATTGTTTACTTAGTTGTATTTATTATATTGTGTTTCAGTATTACTACATTATCCCTTTTGTGATATTACACATAGTGGCTTCCATCTGCTCAAAATCGTGATCCTTTTGGTGCAACTCCTAATCAATTTGGTGAAGCAGAGGGTTACACTACACCTGAGACCATAATTCCATAGTAGTCTCAAACAAAGTGGTTCCCTGATTGATCTACGTAGTAATAATGGTTGTTTCTTCAATGACCAGTGTAGCTCACTGGGTGCACACTTTTGGGGGGGCTTCAGGCTATAGCTTGGCCTGCAACAACACTATCTAAAGTTCTAAATCGACCTTTAAGACTTGTAGCTCAGTCTGAGACACCTTCAAAGCAGCGACCAAGCCTTCAACCTTGGCCTATAGCACAGTGAGGGTAGGAATTAATTTCGGCATGTATTCACAGAGCCTGTGTATCAACTACTCTAATGCAGCCTGCTGCGTGATGGCAACAATGTGTGCAGCTTGGGCCTGGGTGCCTTCAGAAACTTGAGTCACAATAGTCTGCTCAGCCTTGCTAAGGTGTTGTTGCACTTGTAGTTCTCTATGATGAAGCTCACCAGTGATGGAGGTAAATAATTCATGGAGCTGCGCACTCGTCAAGCGCCTAAAATCGAGATCGATTGAAGAGCATGCCCAAACTTGGCTGCATAATTCTATGGGTTCCATTACAAAAGATGCACCTATGAGGGGTAAGATCCGGCTATCTGTCATGGTGGTCAGGGTCGTAACTGTAGCTAAATGGCCCACTTGATTCTGTCTTGCTTGATCTATGCTCTCTTGACTCTGCCTCGCTTAATCCACTCTCACTTGAAGGGTGTTTGCTTTTATATGGAGAGCCTGCAACTCATATTTCAAATCTTCTACCGCAGCCTTGTGTTATTATTCTTAAGTAGCTCATCGATCTTTGGAAATGATAGTGACGATGTCAACATTATGCTCAAGATCATCCTCTGTCAACGTAACCTCTGCATTTGTGCCAGGCTTAATAGCCTTATGCTTCTTCCGAGATCCCTTAGGCTATTCAGTGGTGTGTTTGAGACCATGCGGGGACATTGTGTCTATGCCATTGAGCCTGTTAAGGTTCTTATCTGGACGGGACTATGGTTATGTCTGAACGGTAGTGCTCATGGGGGTGGTGGGTGTCATGCACTGCGTCGTAGCAGGAACTGCCGAATCCTTCGTTGTGGTTGGCAGAGTAGTATCCTTTGAGGTTGTGTTGTGGTCGGATGTGCCTGGGGTAGGCGTCTGGGTTGCGATCTTCCACTCAGGTAGCCAAGTGGAAATTTCCTGGTCAATCTCTTCTTCGGTGGCCATATACGGAAGGTTATACCAAGTGGGACCTTTGTGGGCCCAAATCTACACATTATGCATGGTCACCTGGAATGTCGCGATATGATTGTATTTTTTGTAGACCGTCGGGGACAAGCGTGGCTGGGAATGAAGTTTTGTGGCCAAGGTTCGATCATATAGTATCCAAAAGACCTTATTCTCCTCAACCCGCTTGGGATCCTTTGAATCCCATAGGTTAGAAACCCACACTCCTTCATGCATGCCTGGCTCAAGAGCAGGGAATACTGATTCTTCAAGTGTCTCCCGTGCAACTAGGGAAATTAACTGTATCAGCCAAGAGTAGTAGAATGTAATATTCCCAATTTTTCACCTGATATTTGGAATATTAGAGTTCTTAATTTTCTTAATGAATTAAGTAAATAAAAGGGTGGAGGGACCCATAATCCTCAATATGAATAAATATCCACTTTTTGTGTGTGAATGTGGATTAATTAAGCCTAGATCTATATAATGAGGTAGTTGAGAAACTACTAATATGAATGGAATTCGATATTATGTGTCATTAAATGAGAGAGATCATGGAGGTTGATACAGTCAACTAAGATCTTGAAAATCTCAAACAGAAGATCATGGAACATTCATGATAAAGTGATGGAGGATGTTGTGTAATCAAAGCACACATGATGGAGAGGGTGTACATTGCACCTTGACATGATGGTTGATTTGGTCAAACAACGCAGTCAAACTTGGAGGATCTTTCCCACATGCACAACGCAGTATAGATGAGGGCTAAGGCATGGGAAGGCTCAAACATTATATAAATAAGAAAAATACAAAGATGAAGGCATGCTGGTTATTCTTCATGTAAAGATATTTTCAGATATGGAATTGTCATGTGACATTCCATTGCTTTCTCGGGTTTTTTGGCAGAGATTGCAAGTGTTGTTTAGCACAGGGTGTTCCTAGTCGGGAATCCCACCTCTTTCTTAGATCATCTCTAGAAATAGCATTACACTTCATTCCACATCAGGAATAGGTGCCACATCTCTTTTCTCTACTTTCTGTAGAACACTCATATTCAGAAATTGCAGATTTCTGAAAATCAGTTTGGAAGGTGGAAGTTGTGTTCAATAATTTAGTTAGATAATGGGTGAGGGTTTATTCCTATCACCTTGGCCTTATAGATATGTATTCCCAGATCTTCATTGCAGATGTGGCATCAAGAGAAAATTTATTGACCTCCTAGCATCAGTATTTCCCTCAGGAATTACGTTGTCTAATTTGCAGATCAAAAAAGGAGAAAGGAATTTACTAGAAATTCAGCTAGTAATCCTGTGAGAGATCATCCCCTCACATTTTCATCAGTATTACCATCAGCCTGGATTTTATCGCAGAATTTTTCAGCAGGCAGAAGGCCTCTCTTTCCCTCACAACACATTTTCTATTGACAGTTGTGTTGCAGTAGCTAAATTCATTACTGGAGGATTGAGAAGCTAGATCTAAAGCTTCTAGCTTGTAGGTCTGAAGAAGGGATTGGCCCTTCAAGCTTAGATCTGATCTTATAACATATTTCATCCATCTATTTGACATATATAGCTTCATATCTTTATTTCCTAGTAGATCAAGGATGAAATCCTAGGGAGGTGATTTTCCAAAGTTGTAGATCTGGAAAATCCTTTCTGGGTTATCTTGGGAATCCATAACATTGGCCAAATCTTGAATCCTGGCATCATCTAAGCTCCCTATTTGAGTATATGTACATTTTACTTTTCAGCCTATAGCTATATGTTCATATTATATTGAAGGGACATCACAGTATTTACTTCAGTGCCTCTCCAGTTACACTGTACCTATTATAGCATGTTTTCTGGGTGATTCTAGACCAGCTTTTTGGCTAGATCTACTCATATTCTTGTACATTGTGTAACTGAATCATCTCCATATAATAGAATGGCTCAGCTTCTCTGTAAATTTTTATGTTGTCTTAAGATTTATTTTTTACCTTGTTGCAGTTCTTATATTTTGTTTAAGTATTACCGCATTCTCCATTTTGGGATATTACAGTGGTATCAGAGCATGATCTTTTGCTTAGCTTGTGGACAATTCATCTTTTACATCAAAAGAAGAAGCAGATATATGATATCTATCATGGAGGATGAAAATTCTACCACTCCTTTCTTTAGATCCATGTAATATCTCTCCAAGGAGGTCAATCAAATGAAGAAGGAAGGATAGAAAGAAGATCCAAGAAGAAGAATTGATGAGGAAGGTCCAAGCACTTCCTATCAGCAAAGAATAAAATTGGAGAATCATAGATCTCCTCATAGATCCATTATGCCCATTCTTTTGGGAGAAGGTGAAAGGTGTAGAAATGAAGCAAGGAATGAACCTGAGACTCATGAGACTCTCAGTCCATATCTTGAAGAGTACAAGGCACAGTCTAGAGCATTCAAGGAGAAGCTAACTCTCCAAAAATTCTTCAAAATCAAAGAAGAAAGTGTTGAAAATGCAACAAGATGATGGAGCTTAGTGAAATGAAGTCGCCTTCACTAAGTGGGCCCGCAGGCTATTTTTGGCGCAAAGTCTATTTTTAGACTATGTCTATTTTTAGACATATGGAGCATGGTCTAGAAGTTGCAGTATGATATTCTTGGATGATTGGTCGAGTTGGTAAAAATAGATGGACCTCTATTTTTAGACATACAGGTCGAAGTCTATTTTTAGACTGCCTGTCTAAAAATAGGTCAGTCAAATATTATTTACCCTTAATAATATTTGGACTATAAACTTTAGTTTATCCTCTTGCAGCACTTCAGTTGGAGCTACGGATGTGGCCCATGCACCTGACAGAAGGAATTACGCTATTCCTAGGGGTTTGGTGAGCTCATGCATGGTTGACTTCAATTAGAACTCAAGTGGCGGAGTTTGGTGGAGTTGATGAGACAGTTGGTGGAGTTGTGTTCTGTTTAACTTAGTTGAACTAGTTGTATTTAGTTTAACTAGCTAATACACTAGAGATGAGTGGAGTGAATTAAATATTATTTAATTCACTAAACATTAACTCATTATTCAACTAAAGAACACATCAGTTGACTGCAGTGCATGGACAGTTCAGTGAAGACCAGTGGAAGAGGTAGATGAAAGGGTGAGTTTGCTATTAGTTGCGACATTAGTTGTGCATGACACTTGCAAAAGCATTGGAGGATATTTCCAATGAGGATTGTGCAGTTGAAGCCAAGGAGATTCGAACTTGGATCTCTCATTCAACCAACTTGGATTGCGCAATAGAGGTAGGCAAATAGTGGATGAGTTTTGAACCTGTGACTTGTTCAAAACTGAGCTAGTTTTGTGTGTAACTTTTGGAGACAGTACAGAGTACTTGTGAGGATTATTGTACTGAGATTGTTACATGTTCTCTTCTATTATAATATAAAAAATAGCTGGGGGTTTTCCTCTATAAGCTTTCCCCATCACATATTGTGTTTATGTGCGCATGCGACTGTTTCTATTTCCGCATATTGATGATCAATTGTAGAAGAGGTTATGTGTTATGCATGAATTCGAATTAGTGTATGACCAGGATAATATCAGTGGATGAATCTTCATTATTCAGCAAATTTCTACATGGTATCAGAGCGAATTGATCAACGAGATCTATTACAGTGATTACAATTTTATTTCGGTAGACAGAGTCTGTATCGGGCCAGGTAGCCTCTGGATCCATCCTTTCTCTGAAAGGTGATATATCCAGTAAATTCCCATACAGTCGATCTCTGTGCTAGAAATA
This sequence comes from Pinus albicaulis, assembly GCA_034641835.2. Classification (NCBI taxonomy): domain Eukaryota; kingdom Viridiplantae; phylum Streptophyta; class Pinopsida; order Pinales; family Pinaceae; genus Pinus; species Pinus albicaulis. The sequence continues at coordinate 623,255,681 of CM076583.1, forward strand.
ATTTGTTCTCACCGATCCAGAAGCAGTTGATTTTTGTTGCTTGGAATTCGAATTTTGCAGCAGATTGTTTTCTTGGTGCCGGAGTTGAAATGCCTTTCAACGGTTTGCGACACGAGTATGCCCTTGAGGGCAGTTCAAATTATGTTGCATGGAAAGATCGGATGGAGGCGGTATTAGATGATAATGGGCTGAAGGATTTCGTAGATATGGATGTCCAAAAGCCTACTGATCCTACTGAAGTTGAAGCTTGGAAAAAGAAGATGGCGAAATGTCGAAGGATTCTGTTGGAGGGCGTGAAGGATCACATTGTATCCAGCCTGCATGGAAAAGCTTCTCCATATTTGATGTGGAAAGCGTTGATAGATCTATTCCATAGCAAGAGCGACCAAAGGAAGCTGGCGCTCAAGGATAAGATCAGAAACATTAATATGGAGAAAGGCGACAGTATCGCCAAGTACCTCAGGAAGTTCACTCAATGCAGAGATGAGCTGGGAAGTGTGGGGGTGACTGTCGATGATGAGGACTTGGTGGACCTAGCTCTCCTTGGTCTTCCGAAGAGTTAGCATTCCTATCAGGACTCTGTCAATGGTCGGGAGAAGTTTATGGGATGGGAGCGACTTTGGTCAGATCTCATGCAAGAGGAGATAAGGAGGACTACCAGGGACGGATCTTCATCAAAGGTATCTGATGAAGAAAATTGCGCTTTGGCTGCCAAAGAAAAGAAGGGGAGGAGCAATAAATATTCTCAGTCTGGTGCGAAAGGAAAGAAGAAAGACATGTCCAAGGTGAAGTTTTTTCACTGTCACCAGCACAGACACTATGCCACAAATTGTCCGCAGAAGACGAAAAATAAGAAAGCTGCTGGATCTGCAGCGGGAGAGGCATTGGCCTCCCAGTTTGAACTGGATTTTTCACTGATCGCATGCTTGGTCTCAAGTGTGATGGGATCAGTATGGTTCTTGGACAGTGGTGCATCATTTCACATGACAGGAGATCGGGATCTGTTTTCAGATCTGGAGGAAAAAGATCTTGGAGTGCACATCGAGATGGGCGATGATGGTAGATACAGTGCGACCGGTATCGGTACCATTTCCTTTGAGAGGGAATCCGGTAAACCCTTCGTATTGAAGGAAGTGATGCATGTTCCAGGATTGAAGAAGAATCTTATCTCTGTGGCGATGTTAGAAGACAAGGGATATGATGTTGTCTTCAGCGAGGGAAAGGCTTTCCTGCGTAGTAAGACAACTGGAGAAACCCGGAAGATAGGGGTTCGAGTCAAGAACCTTTATCAATTGCAAGTAGATGGCTGCGCAGCAATGGCATGCAAGGCAGAAGGAGTGGTGAGCCGGGATGATGGCGAGCTGTGGCACCGGAGATTGGGCCACCTTCACCATGGAGCCTTGAAGATACTGCAGCAGATTTCTACTGGGCTTCCTAAGGGCACTCTTGCATAGTCAGATCAGTGCAAGGGGTGTACCTTGGGAAAATTTGTGAAAGCCACCTTTCACGAGAAGGATAGTCGCACCACGACGATCCTTGAGAGAGTTCACACAGACGTGTGTGGACCTTTCTCAGTAGCTTCGACAGAAAAGCACAAGTACTATGTGATCTTTGTTGATGATTTCTCTCGGAAGTGCTGGATCTTCTTCATGCAGAAGAAGAGCGAGACATACTCAAAGTTCTGTGAGTTCAAGGCACTGGTTGAGAAGGAATCGGGGAAGCATGTGAAGGCTCTTAGGAGCAACAATGGTGGTGAATTCATCTCTACTGAATTCAAGGACTTTTGCAGCACAGAAGGGATTCGGAGAGAGCTCATCGCACCCCATAACCCACAGCAGAACGGGGTTGCTGAGCGGAAGAACAGAACGATCGTGGGTGCTGCACGAGCGATGTTGCATGATCAGGGCTACCCCTTCACTTGTGGGATGAGGCATGAAATAATGCAGTGTATGTGCAGAACCATTGTCCTCACAAGATACTTGACATGAGTACACCGGAGGAGGCGTTTTCTGGCAAGAGGCCTGACATTTCTCATTTGAGGATTTTTGGCTCACCTGTCTACATGCATGTGACGAAGGACGCCAGAAAGAAGCTGGATCCAACCGCAGAGGTTGGAATATTTTTGGGGTACACTGATACGCCCCACAACTATCGTGTGTATTTTCCAGACAGTCGCAAGACTGTTGTGCGACGGGATATCAAATTTCAAGAGGAGAAAGCCATGCAGTGTTCGCTTGAGAGGGAGCCACACTTGCATGCAGAAGAGGAGCTATTAGTTCCTAAGGAGGAGCTTCCGGATGTGGATCAGCCACAAGAGGAAGTTCATGAAGTGGAAGAGACCACTCATGCAGCGCCAACCATCTTAGGGTGCAAGCGCACTACAGAAGCTGAGCGACTGGCTCAAGATGCAGAGAAGGTTGTAGGACCACCTACAACACAGCGCAGACAAAGACAGTCACCAGACCGGTACACTGGATACATGGCTCTTGTGAGCAAATGTGTCGTGATAGAGCCATCCTCTTTCGAGGAAGCTGTGGAGGACCCCGCATGGGTAGATGCCATAGTGGAAGAGTATGATTCGATTATCAGAAACAGTGCATGGGAGATTGTCCCGCGACTGGAGGGGAAATCAGTGGTGGGTTTGCGATGGATCTACAAAGTAAAGTAGGCGGCTAACGGGAGTGTGGAGAAGTAAAAGGAAAGATTTGTTGCCCGTGGCTTCTCACAAATCGAGGGGATCGATTATGAGGAGACCTTTGCACCTGTCGCATGGTACTCTTCCATACGGACGATCCTAGCTCTCTCAGCGTAGATGGGATGGCACATCCATCAGATGGATGTGAAGACTACGTTCCTCAACGGAGTCATTGAGGAGGAGGTGTACATAGAGAATCCTGAAGGTTTCGATATCTTCAGCAGTGAGTCGCATGTTTTCCGACTCAAGAGAGCACTGTATGGGCTGAAGCAAGCACCTCGTGCTTGGTACACACAGATAGACAGTTACTTCATCGGACTTGGATTCTCCAAGAGTGAGGCGGATCCTAACCTGTACCAGATTGTGGTGGAGGGGAAGTTGCTGATCATTGTAATGTATGTAGATGATCTTATTTTGACGGGTGATGAGATGTTGATACTTTCATGCAAGGAGGATCTTGCTAGAGAGTTTGAGATGAAGGACTTGGGCCTCCTTCATTATTTCCTGGGATTGGAGATTTGGAAGTGCAGTGGTGGACTATTTGTTTCTCAGGGTAAGTATGCCCGGGAGATACTGGATAGGTTCACCATGCATGGCTGCAAGCCTGTTGATACTCCTCTTCCTGGTGGTTGGAGGAAGGATGATGCTACTTCAGTAGAGGTAGTGGATGCCACTGTCTATCGACAGTTGGTGGGGTCGCTTATGTATCTGGTCAATACACGACCCAATATATGCTATGTTGTTAACCAGCTTTCACAAGCTATGGTTAAGCCTACCAAGCTCTTCTAGAAGGCAGGCAAGCATGTATTGCATTATCTTAGTGGCACATCAGGATATGGTTTACGTGAACGGTGGAGGATGGAGTGGAAGCCGGCGGTTTCATTGATGCGGTGGGGCGGTGATGGACGAAGAGCATGCGGGAGAATGACCGGTCTGGTCAATGATATTTTCTTGATGCAATGAGCCAGTCTATTGTACTGATTGGCGGTAAGTATATGGCAACAGATTAGGCATGGGAAAAAACCCTATGAACGAGAGGTAAAAGTAGAGTTATTGGTCATATGAATCTGTGAAGTTTATTGTGATAGCGGTATTAGCTTCAGCCTAATCCGATTATTTCTGTCGTCAACATCGACGCCAGTCTCATCATGCTCAAATTTGTATTTCAGCGGAGAATCATATTACTTCCTTCTCCCGCGAGGGGGTGGGATGCGACATCTTAATGAAGGCGCTCACGGAGAAGTTAGAGAATTCCACGAGGAAATGGGATAGGGGTTGCAGATAATCCATATCTTGTTGAGAAGGAGTGTTGAAAATGCAACAAGATGATGGAGCTTAGTGAAATGAAGTCGCCTTCACTAAGTGGGCCCGCAGGCTATTTTTGGCGCAAAGTCTATTTTTAGACATATGGAGCATGGTCTAGGAGTTGCAGTATGCTATTCTTGGATGATTGGTCGAGATGGTAAAAATAGATGGACCTCTATTTTTAGACATATAGGTCGAAGTCTATTTTTAGACTGCCTGTCTAAAAATAGTTCAGTCAAATATTATTAGCCCTTAATAATATTTGGACTCTAAACAGTTTATCCTCACATTTACCTGTTGGAGCTAAAGATATGGCGTGATGATACGTGAAGAATTATGAAATTCTAAGGGTTCTAGTGAAAACTCATACATGATTAACCAGTTAGAACTCATGTGGCAGAGTTTGGTGGAGTTGATGAAACAATTGGTGGAGTTGTGTTCGGGTTAACTTAGTTGAACTAGTTGTGTTTAGTTTAACTGGCTAATACACTAGATATGAGTGAGGTGAATTAAATATTATTTAATTCACTAAACATTAACTCATTATTCAACTAAAGAACACATCAGTTGATTGTAGTGCATGGACAGTTCAATGAAGACCAGTGGAAGAGGTAGATGAAAGGGTGAGTTTGTTATTAGTTGCGACATTAGTTGTGCATGACACTTGCACAAGCATTGGAGGAGATTGAAAATGAGGATTGTGCAGTTGAAGCCAAGGAGATTCGAACTTGGATCTCTCATTCAACCAACTTGGATTGCGCAATAGAGGCAGGAAAATAGTGGATGAGTTTTGAACCTGTGACTTGTTCAAAATTGAGCTAGTTTTGTGTGTAACTTTTGGAGACAGTATAGATTACGTGTGAGGAGTATTGTACTGAGATTGTTACATGTTATCTTCTATTATAATATACAAAATAGCTGGGGGTTTTCAGCTATAAGCTTTCCCCATCACATATTGTGTTTATGTGCGCATGCGACTGTTTCTATTTCCGCATATTGATTATCAATTGTAGAAGAGGTTATGTGTTATGCATGAATTCGAATTAGTGTATGACCAGGATAATCTCGGTGGATAAATCTTCATTATTCAGAAAATTTCTACAAAAAGAGGATCCTATAGCAACAATAGAATAAAGAGGCATAATAGATTCTATTTGCCTACATTTGATGGATCTTCCTCAAGCACTGTTAAGGCTTGGAGGAGAGAGTTAGATGCATTTTTCAGGATACAGCCTATAGCTGAAAGAGAGGTTGTTCAAATTGCAACACTTCATATTTTAGGTGAAGCCAATGATTGGTGGTTTCGTCACATGGATAATGAAAAGGTGACTAAATATTCAGATTTCTTTCACAAGTTGAGGAAGGAATTTGATGGGAGAAAACCATATATGTGTCATAAAGTGACATTTCCCAAGGAGGAGGATTTCAAACTTGTCACTCTGGACAAGAAGTCACTACATTCACCACCAGTTGCATAAGTACTTGTGTAATGTTCCAAAATTTAGCATGGGGCTAATTGGAACATTAATTTCTTCTATATCAGCTAGGGGATGAATAAATGGGTAAGGAGGCTCATGAGTAGGAATAAAATCCCTCATAGTGTCAGAGGGATCATCAAAATAGATATATTTTTCACCCTCAAGTGTGAAAAGGGGAAAATGCATGAGGACAAGGTTAGGTTTGACCAAGTCAACAGCGTTGCCATAGAGGGAGTGGTTCACCTGAGAAGACAACGCAATGTGAATGGAGGGAAGATCATTTGGAGGAGGAAACCCTAATGTGTGGGGCCCAATGTGAGAAGGCTCACTTAGTTTATAAGGGAGAGGATGGCAGCCATTTTGGGGTTAGCTTATGTATTACATTTTCATGTCTTCTTAGAATTTGCTTTCCTAACTGTTTAGCTAAGATTGCCAGTGTTGTTCAACACTAAGGTATTCCTGTACAAGAATCCCTTCTCTTCCCTTTGAGGAGCTATTGGGAGAGATATTATATTTCATTCCTCATATCCAAAATTTGTTCCAAGATTTAGTATTCATTTTCAACATAGTTTCTGCAGGAGGTTGAGCTGAGTTGCAGGGTGTTGCAGGGGAGGGTTGAGAAACCCATTTTCTGAGTTGGTTTTGCATAGGAGGGAAGTTTCCTTCCATTGGAGAATAAGTTTGGAGAACTCTTGGGATGATATCAGACCTTTGGTAGTAGGCCAACACATTACCATCACCTACAGTGTTATTCCATCTTGGAATTGCATTATTTTTGCAAGGCAGTTTCAACAGTGTCTCTTGTGGCTCTTTCAGGGAGTTTTCCCGTGATTGGATAGTTGTTTCTTCCATGGGTGAAGGAATTTGATCTGATATACATCATATTTCTATTCTTACAGCATTCTATACTCCCATGTTTTAGTTGTAGTGATTATTCAGTCATACTACTGAAAATCATAATTTGTATTCAGGGAGAATTCCTACAAACCCTTCCCGAGTTCTCTAGATTTTGTATCAAGGAGACTAGATCTCATTTTTGGAGAATATTGTTTAATATAATATTATATATACTTTTCTCTACTACTTATGTGTACAAACCCTCAATTAGACTGCGTAGTCCCTTTTATGCAGTAATTTCTGTGTTGCAGTGTTTGGGGTTTTAGCCTCTTTTAGCAATCCTAGGTGTGGGAGGTCTGTTTAACTCACCTAGTTTGATTTGTTTCAACTCTATTCTTGGATTTATATTTTATATTAACTGATTTAGAGGATCCAAGAGTTAATTACATTATTTTATAGCATATAATGCTGGAAATTCATTTTTAGTGCATGCTTGCTGAGCAGTCCCGATTTTGGGATATTACAGTGGTACCAAAGCAAGATATTTTGCTTAGCCTATGGGCTTCAAACCAAATTATATAAAAGAAATAGAAAGGCTAGAATTATGGGAAGTATGAGCTTTCTCTCATCACTTTTCAGATCCAGTAAGAACCTCTCTGAGGAGGTTGAATAAGAAGAAGAGAAAAGGAGCAGTGAAACTTCTGGAGAGTTTCAAGAGGAGGAAGAGCCATGCACTTCATGTTATCAGAAGAGGAGACCAGTGTTATAGAGAGCTCCAAAGCATTGGAACATATCCTTTCCTTTTGAGAGGAAGGAAAAATTTCCAGAAGATGGAGGACACTTGGATCACATGATTCTAAGTGAATACCTTATTGGGTACAAATACCAACCTAGAGCCTTCAAGGAGACTCTAGCTTTCCCTCAATTCATTCATTTGGAGGAAGAAATAAGACCTTGTGACCAAGGAAGGATCAAGGGAAATAGGTTTCTATTTTCTACTTTTTATGGGCCATCTGCAGCAAGGTTTTGGGCAAGGAAACTTGATGCATTCTTCCTACTACATCTGGTGGTAGAAAGGGAGGTTGTAGAGATTGCAGCGCTGCACCTAGAGGTTGAAGCAAATATTTGGTGGTTTAGCCATTTGAGCCATGCAAGAGTGGTTAATTTTTTTTAATTTACTCAAAGTTTGATTGAAAATTTTTATGAAGGAAAATCAGAGGAGAGGAAGCCCTCACCACCAGTGGATGATACTTGTACCAACGTTGTCACAACTGTGGGGGAGCAGTCCTCAACATATTTAGTTGGAGGAGCCAAACTATTGGAAGGAGAATCCCTTACAGCCATACAAGATAATTCAAAATTCCATCAAGGTATGCCTAAATTTTCATCTCCTATTGTTTTAGAAAATCATATGGAGGATTGTATACCATTGCTTACTACCCATTTGGAACAACATGATTTCACTATGTTGTGCAACCTTGATATGATCAAGGAAGGGATGAAAAATCACCCTAATGGACCAGTGATGGGCTACACACCACATGTGAGGTTGGGGCATGAATTCTTGGAGGATGGGAGGAACTTTGTCCCAAACAAATTGATGCAAAACCGTATGTTCATCCTTGATTTGAGACATGAGACAACTAAAACACCATGGAGGAGAATTACAATGCTATCAAGAGGCAGTAGTGAGGAGGTTTTTCCTTCAGCCCACTTGGATCCTTATGGATTCAAGATGATCATTGGTGTGAGATATTTTCTAGGAGATCTCCAAGGATTTGCATTTCAACATCCCATGGAATGCAAGAAGAAAGGTTTGATTTGGAAGAAGGGTAGTCTTCTTTGGAAGGGTGCCAAGGCTGATCATGATGGGAGGCACTCACATTGGAAGGAATGGGAGTGGATGGAGAGCAAGAAGTTGGTAAGCTACTTGCAAATATATGACACCGGGAAGTAGGAGGCTTGGATGCATTGGCTACTCTTGAAGGAGTTTGGCCATCATGGGACATATCCTTTTTCCAAGGGTATGTGGATGGAAGGGACTTGGCAGGATACTTGCATCATGGGGCAGCAAGGAGTGTGGATGCATTATGATGATATGATCATTATGTTTTCACCATATGGGTTGTATGATGGAGGTATGGGGAGGCAGCCAAAAATATTGTTGCTTTGGAGGATTGGGAGAAAGCAAGGGAAGATTTTCTCTCACACTTTGCATGATGTTGCAGGAGTAGGAGATGGCACTATCATGGTGCATGGGGGATACTCCGTAGCCTTATATGATCTGGAAGTACTTACACTTTGGAAGGAACTTCTTGTATATGGTAGAATTATAGGAGGATTATTTTACATTGAGCATGTCAAAGAATGGAATTATGAGTTGGCAGGAGCCTATTTGCATGGGCCAATAGTGTTGTCACTTTGGAGCATGGACTTTGTAATGATCCTCTTTCAGGATTCTCAAGATTCTATTCCAGAGATGTACTGTAGAGGAATTTACTAGATATGTCACCTTTCAAAAGAAACGATGAGATCCAGAGGCTACCTGGCCAACTGCAGACTCTGTCTATAGAACTTGGAATAATTCTTTTTTTCAGGAATTTCAACAAGGTGCTCAAGGGAAACACTGTATAAGTAAAAATGTGAAAAAATAACATAGATCAAGACTTGGTTCCTCTTTTTTATGTTGTATTTGACTTATATATGGAATTTCATTAGAAAAAAATCAGTTTAAGCACATTAAACAGATCTCCCAAAAAGTAGACTAGCTAAAAAGCACCCAAAGGGGAAGGTTGCAGTCAAATGCAAGCACTGCTTTAGGAATTGTGTAGTTTTAGCTAATTTTTAGTGGATATCAGCAAGTAAACTGATATTTCAGTAATACATCAGCAAATAAGCACTATGATAAAACCCTTTCATTATACAGTAGAAATCATGAGCCAATAAAACAATAAATCTTCATAAAAGAGAGCAGGAGCACATGTATATTTGCAGAAATGCTTCAACAACATTATCTCTCAGGAGCTTCAGCAGCTAGAAGTTACAACTTAGATCTAGAGCATATCTATGGAAAAAATATCAGATCTATATCAGATCTGGAAACTCTATAGTTTTCTCTACAAGATCCACTTGGAATTTTGACAAAAGCATGCATGAATAAGAGTAGATCTGAGAAACAAGTTGCAGATCTGGAAACTGCTACAATAAATTTCTGAATATAAAATTTGATTACAATGGATCAGATCTGAACAGAACATAGATCAGCAAGCCAATCCATGGATCACCAAGTGGAAGGCAAAGCCCGGCACAAGAGATCTTTGATCTAAACTATGAGCAAGACACCCTGCAAACCCTCATACATAAATAACGCAGTTTACTCAGTGGGACAACGTTGTAGCTCAAATGACATAGAAAAATACTGAATAATTGCAAATCTGAAGTGCAAGAAATTACACACTCTTACAGGAGGTTAAAGGACCCACTCCATGGAGAGAGGTTCTCAAAATACACTAGATCTCTGTATATCTAGATCACTACCTGCTGTAGCTTACAGAGACAACAAAACCCTAAATGGATCAGCGCTGCCAATGTAAGTAGGAGCTTGGCCTCAAGCCTGATGGTGGTTCAATTCAAAAAAATTTCCTCCTTGAATCATCAAAGGAAGAGGTGAAACTCCTGCATAGGAATTCCAGATACAATCGTCCACTCAACAGCAGAGAAATGTATTTGTCTAAGTAGACAAATACTCAGAAATATGATCTATCAACAACCTTCTCTTGCTGCCCTCCTTTTCCTTTTATAAGATGAGAAAGCTCTTGCAAACCCTAAACCATCTTGATGAGTTAGCCCTTTTCACATTAGAGGCTCCCTTCTAGAACTACATTGTCCCTTTTCGAGATGCAATGAACCTAGACAACGTTGTTGATTTGGTCAAGGTTGACCCAGTCTTTAGCTCAAACCTCTTTCACAACTGCAAGTGATTATTTACATAGCCCTGATTTGTCTTTGTTCACATGGGCATTGATTTATTCAGAATTTTTAGGAGTTTTACATGTCCTCCTTTATTCATTTATTCATGAAGCAGAAATTAAAACAAAATTGAATTTTCCTCTTAGCTAAGGCTAAGTGGGAACATTAAAACCCTCCCCTCCAAAATGTTTCTTGTCCTCAAGCAACTGACAAGGTAAGAGCTGTAGTTCTTCTCCTTCTGCATTGATGGCACCATCAAGCATCAAGTTTTCATCATGGACCAAGTGCTCATCAAGCCAATACATCAGAAATTGCTCCTTTAATGCTAACATGATAGGTGCATAGTCTATCCCTTCAGGAGTGTAAAACTCAACAGAAATAAACATGGGTGAAGCAATGTCACATATAAAACATGAATCATGAAGTACAAGATAAAGTTCCATCCCATGTGGTACATATACACTGCCCACCTTTTTCCCATACAAACCCATAAACAATACCAGTATATCATCTACGTATGGAAGCAAAATCACATATATGCAAACGGAAATTTTCACTTGAGGAGGTGGGTCACAATCCCACATAAGGTACCAACGCAGTGCACTCCTTGTTTTGAGTATATCTAAGAGTGGTAGGTGGTATTCCCACCACATCTTTGCTGCATGGGTCACTTTGACATGGTTGAAAGTGAGGCCCAAGTTAGGTGCCTTTGGGAAGCACCCATCATGATAGAGAATCTCCCTTTGCACCTCAAGGGAGTGGCCAGATTTATAATTCTTATTGGCCTCATCAATGCCATGAGATCTGCATGTAATTTCACTCCTTGTAGGAGCCATGGCCTGCATACATATGGTAAGAGAATGTTTCAAATCAAAAAAATAAACATGCTCCATAAGATCTGATTCTTTACCATGCAAGTCTCCCACACACATGGAGTTAGGCATGGGCATTCCTCTTCTTTTAAGAGAAGAAAGAGATGGCTGAAATATCTCCTGCATAGAGTCCTTTGGTTACCCCATATCCTCATAACTATTGCACTCTTGTAAGTGCTGATGTAGTTCCTCCCAATCATAGTGCTAATGTAGTTCTTCCTTCATACCATCCCAATCAAAAATCCTCATGATTAGGGAGTAGATCTTTGCTGAATCCATATAGCTAGAAAGGAACTCTTTGTGTGCTCTTTGTAATATCTCTTGCTTAATCTTGGAAGCTTGAGACAAGAATACTTTACCAAGATGATGGATGACCCCTTCATGGACCAAATATCTTCCTCCTTGCTTCATGCCATCTAATATCATCCTAGTGTGGAGATCTTTGGAGTACTCCACAAGGAGTTCAGACCTCCAATAAGGATCTACACAGCTCAACATGGAAAACACTGCTGATGCATCTATGGTGGTGCTTGCCTTGTTTCTGATTGTTTCTTTGACATTATACATGCCAAAAAAAATTGTGGGAAAGCTGAACCTCCCCTTTGCTTCCTCCCACAGCGCTGTGGCTTTCTCTTCCATTGCTCCAACACTTTGTGAGGCTTCCCCCACATGATCAGAATCTAATGGCATTCCAAGTGGCTTGCCATGAGGTAGGAATGTTCCTTGCAACATTATCATAAACATGAGAGAAGGAACTTTGAGGTCCTTGCCCCCACTACGCAATTCCATCTCTGTTGTTTGGGTGGAAACATCAAGTGAAGGATAGGTGTGCATGCCTTGAATGATTTGTTGTTTCCCACTCTTTAAGTCCACCCACTCCATCTGCAAGGCCTTCCAATCAGTGGTGACTTTTCCCAAGGTAATCAACCACTGGACACCCAAGATGATGTTGGTGTCTGGTATGTCAACTACAAAGAAATGGTCCACCAAGGTGTAGGTTCCCATAGTCACAGAAAGTGATGGAAAATATTGCATGCACTGCATAGTTCTATCTCCCGGAACCAAAATAGAGAACCCATCAAAATTATCTATGGGGATTCCTCTCCTATGTACAAGGTGAGCATCAATAAAATTGTGGGTTGCCCCACTATCAATCAAAATAGACACTCTCTGGTTCATGACAGAACCTTGTACTCTTAGGGTCAAGTACTTGGGCACTCCCCTCAAAGAAGTAAGAGTCCCACCTGTTGGAGCGAGGGCTCCTTCTTCCTCTCTGGATGGTTATTGAACCTCCTCGTCATCATCACCAGCACTATGACCTCTCCTAGGTCCATCATTTCCCTCTTCCTCCTCAAAATCAGAGAAGACTTCAATATAGTGTGCTCTTCCAGCAGCACATCTATGTCCCGGTACCCATGGCTCTTGACAAGTGAAACATAATCTATTTTTCCTCAACTCCCTCTGGAGATAAATGTAAAGAGGTTTGTCTAGTGAGCTGTCCTTGGATGGAGTAGCTTTCCCTTCTTTCCCCTTAGAAGAGTGAGGGGTTCTGCTATGAAAAATTTCCTTTGTTCTTGGCAAGGCATTTGGAGATCCCTAGCTCTCTCAATGGCATCATGCAAAGTGATGGGCTTGGTAGACTTCACCAACCCATGAAAAGGTTCCTCTAGGCCATCAATGAACATGTAGACTCTCCTTGCTACTGATAGATCAGGGATCATTACAGACAACCTCAGGAATTAAGAGATATAGGCCTCTGCATCTCCTGTCTGCTTCAAATTTGCCAAGCTTATAAAAGGGGCCTCGGGATCTTTCCAATCAAATCTCTCCACTAGTATCCTAGTGAACTCAGCATATGTAGACACATTGTTGTGTCCTAATGTAGATAGACCATGAAACCACCAATTGTGGGCTTCACCCTCAAAATGCAAGGCAACAATCTTGATGGATTCTACTTCGGGAACTTTATTCAACTGGAAATAGATGTCCAACTTTTCCACCCATGCTTTGGCAGAACAAGAGGGTGATCCATCGAAATTAGGAAATAAGAACCTGCCCATAGTGTGGTGTCTCCCATTAAGGAAACCTCCATCTCTGTACTACTGCCATGGCCTCCTCCAGTCCTTCAGATGGAAAAGGTCTTGAAAGCTCAAGTTATCCTTGAACCTCTAGCCTTGTGAGTCATATTCCACAAAATAACCTTCCAGGGAGGTTGGTTCTTGTGGTCCCTCATTCTCTACAGCCAAGAAGGTAGGCATAGTAGAGCTTTGGGAGACCTATGGGACTTGTGACATGCTCACATGATGACCAGTTCCATAGTGATATATTTCAGAAATTTCTCCTTGATGGAATCTCCCAAGGGAATCTCTCATTCTATCAACCCTCATCTCCTTGATTTCCTTGGAAATATTTTTCATGGTATCCAAGAGAGCTTTTGCAAACTCCTTTGCTTCCTTATCCTTCTCATCCTTCTCATTCACAGGGGTTTTCCCCTTGTCTTGACCTCTGTCAAGGTCTTCAGTAGTATAGTCATAATTTTTATGACTTCTATTCTGGTATCTCCTCTCCCTCTCAGTAAGAGGATCTTTATCTTTGGAATGCATCATGAATAGTGCTCCAATTCTAGCACAGGTTGTGCCAAGAGTGGAGCTCCGATACCACTGTAATTATCCTTTTTCAGGATTCTCAAGATTCTATTCTAGAGATGGACTACAGAGGAATTTACTAGATATGTCACCTTTAAAAATAAAGGATGAGATACAGAGGCTACCTGGCCAACTACAGACTCTGTCTATAGAACTTGGAATAACTCCTTTTTCAGGAATTTCAACAAGGTGCTCAAGGGAAACACTATATAAGTAAAAATGTGAAAAAATAACGCATATCAGGACTTGGTTCCACTTTTTTATGCTGTATTTGACTTATATATGGAATTTCATCAGAAAAAAATTAGTTTAAGCACATTAAACAGATCTCCCAAAAAGTAGACTAGCTAAAAAGCACCCAAAGGGGAAGGCTGCAGTCAAATGCAAGCACTGCTTCAGGAATTGCTCAGTTTTAGCTAATTTTCAGTGGAGATCAGCAAGGAAACTGATATTTCAGTAATAAAACAGCAAATAAGCATTATAATAAATCCCTTTCATTATACAGTAGAAAGCATGAGCCAATACAACAATAAATTTTCAGAAAAGAGAGCAGGAGCACATGTATATTTGTAGAAATGCTTCAACAACATTATTTTTCAGAAGGTTCAGCAGCTGGAAGTTAAAACTTAGATCTAGAGCAGATATATGGACAAAATATCAGATCTATATCAGATCTATAAACTCTATAGTTTTCTCTACAAGATCCACTTGGAATTTTGACAAAAGCATGCATGAATAAGAGTAGATCTAAGAAACAAGTTGCAGATATGGAAACTGCAGTAGTAAATTTCTGAATATAACATTTGATTAGAATGGATCAGATATGAACATAACATAGATCAGAAAGCCAATCCATGGATCACCAAGTGGAAGGCAAAGCCCAGCACAAGAGATCTCTTATCTAAACTATGAGCAAGATACCCTGCAAACCCTCATACATAAATAACACATTTTACTTAGTAAGACAGCGCTGTAGCTAAAATGACACAGGAAAATACTGAATAATTGTAGATCTGAAGTAAAATAAATGATACACTCTTCTATGAGGTCAAAGGACCCACTCCATGGAGAGAGGTTCTCAAAATACACTAGATCTCTGCAGATCTAGATCACCCCTTGCTACAGCTTGCAGAGACAGCAAAACTCTCAATGGATCAGCGCTGTCAATGTAAGTAGGAGCTTGGCCTCAAGCCTTATAGTGGTTCAATTCGGCAAACTTTCCTCCTTGAATCATCAAAGGAAGAGGTGAAACTCATGCATAGGAATTCCAGATGCAATCCTCCACTCAACAATAGAGAAATGTATTTGTCTAAGCAGACAAATACTCAGAAATGTGATCTATCAACAACCTTCTCTTTCTTCCCTCCTTTTCCTTTTATAAGATGAGAAAGCCCTTGCAAACCCTAAGCCATCTTGATGAGTTAGCCCTTTTCACATTATAGACTCCCTTCTAGAACTGCGCTGTCCCTTTTGGAGATGCAATGAACCTAGACATCATTGTTGATTTGGTCAAGGTTGATCCAGTCTTTAGCTCAAACCTCTTTCAAACCTGCAAGTGATTATTTACATAGCCCTGATTTGTCTTTTTTCACATGGGCATTGATTTATTTATACTTTTTAGGAGTTTTACATGTCCTCCTTTATTCATTTATTCATGAAGCAGAAATTAAAATAGAATTGAATTTTCCTCTTAGCTAAGGCTAAGTGGGAACATTACAGACTAATTGATGGAGTGTTCCCAGGATCACTTCACATTTGATGCACTTAGTGGAAAAGGAGGAGGTGAGAATGATAGAGTAGTGGAAGGATTCATCTATTACTGTGGTATGTTCTTCTTGACTTGGATTTCCAAGCATAGGAAGGAGGATCTTCATGCAGTATCTAGTTCATTCCTCTTCATTGGAGTATGTCGTACCACTATGGAGGACTTATTTATGGATCCTATCATCATCTTAGTTTCATTACATGGTAACAATTCTATTTTTTCATTTATTGATTGTCCAACACAATATTTGCATGCTCTTACCATTTCTTTGCAGTGCATTGCTCCACAAAGGGGCAAGCTTTTATTTGGGCTCCATGGACCATTTTTGGCTAGCTATTATGATGGAGACAACCATCTATTGTATGAATTTGGGCAAGTTTTTTGTTACTTCTTGTATTCTCAGTTGATACATTCTGCCATTTACTATTTGCTAGTAGATGTGATGACTTACACAACTAGCCATTTGTCAAGAAACAACTTGCCATGCTATTTTCTGAAGCTGTAGTGGGGAAGACTGCGTTGTGACCACTTGGGAGACTATTGGTACCTTCTAGAACCACATGAAACCTTCATTATTTCTTTCATTTTGATGCTAATAATGAGCCCATTTTCTGATGTTTTGCTTGCCTTTATGGGGAGCATGATTGGGGGAATACATTGGGTGGATGTGTTCTCTGGGGAGGAGGATCCCCACATTTTCTTCATTACATGTTCTAAGGGGAGGATGGGAGGAGATATGGCCACTACAACAAAATATTTGTTTCTTTATGAGGAGGGCCATGAGATGGATGGGATGCCACATGGTGGTGACTTCTTATCTATCATGTATGAGATGGTTTGGGCCAGCTTGGTTCACAACGTTGGAAAAGGGATCTTTGGAGATCTAGTTTCCTTCTTGCCATTTGAGGGCAACGCTATTGCAACCCAAGATCAGAAAATTATCTGCACTTATCTTAAGTGGAGAGGAGGACAGTGTGGGGGAGGCCTCTTTGTCTACCATGTTCAGAATTTCAGCCCACCTACTTTGCATGACCCAAAGGTGGAGGAATACTTTCAGTAGTTTCCATGTTGGAGGGTAAATCAATTTGTTTGGATGATTGCTTGGGGATGGCAGATCCCAATTCATTTCAGCCCACATGCCTCAAGAAGGCCCTTTAATTCTATCCTTTCAGTTTCTTGAGGACAAGAAAAATTTGGGAGGGGAGGAATGTAATATTCCCAAATTTAGCATGGGGCTAATTGGAACATTAATTTTTCCTATATCTGCTAGGGGATGAATAAATGGGTAAGGAGGTCCATGAGTAGGAATGAAATCGCTCATAGTGTGAGAGGGATCATTAGAATAGATATATTTTGCACCCTCAAGTGTGAAAAGGGGAAAATGCATGAGGACAAAGTCAGGTTTGACCAAGTCAATAGCGCTGCCATAGAGGGAGTGGTTCACTTGACAAGACATCGCAGTGTGAATGGAGGGAAGATCATTTGGAGGAGGAAACCCTAATGTGTGGAGCCCAAGGTGAGAAGGCTCACTTAGTTTATAAGGGATAGGATGGCAACCATTTTGGGGTTAGCTTATGTATTACATTTTCATGTCTACTTAGACTTTGCTTTCCTAGCTGTTTAGCTAAGATTGTCGGTGTTGTTCAGCAGTAAGGTATTCCTGTTCAAGAATCCCTTCTCCTCCCTTTGAGGAGCTCCCGGGAGAGATCTGATCTTTCATTCCTCATATTGGGAATTGGTTCCAAGCTTTAGTCTTCAGTTTTAGCGTAGTTTCTACAGGAGATTGAGTTGAGTTGCAGGGTGTTGCAAGGGAGGGTTGAGAAACCCATTTTCTGAGTTGGTTTTGCATAGGAGGGAAGTTTCCTTCCATTGGAGAATAAATTTGGAGAATTATTGGGCTGATATCATACATTTGGCAGCAGCCCAACACATTACCATCACCTAAAATGTTATTCCATCCTAGAATTGCATTATTTCTGCAAGGCAGTTTCAACAGTGTCTCTTGTGGCTCTTTCAGGAAGTTTTCCCATGATTAGAGACTTGTTTCTTCCATGGGGGAAGGCCTTTGATAATATCTGCATCAGATTTATATTATTATAGCCTTCTATAATATTTTTTTTCAGTTTCAGTGATTATTCATTCATATTTCGGAAAATCACCATTTGTATTCAAGGTGAATTCCTAGAAACCCTTCTCGAGTTCTCTAGCTTTTGTATCAAGGAAACTAGATCTCATTTTTCTTAGCATATTGTTTAATATAATATTAGATATAATTTTATCTGCTACTTATGTGTACAAACCCTCAATTATACTGCGCAGTCCATTTTATGCAATAATTTCTGTGTTGCGGTGTTTGGGGTTTTAGCCTCTTTTAGCAATCCTAGGTGTGGGAGGTATTTTTAACCCACCTAGTTTGATTTGTTTTAGCTCTATTCTTGGATTTATATTTTATATTTACTGATTTAGAGGATCCAAGAGTTCATTACATTATTTTATAGCATATACTGCTGGAAATTTGTTTTTAGTGCATGCTTGCTGAGCAATCCTGATTTTTGGATATTACAACTTACATTTGGAGAAGAGACACTTGCAAATTTGCAAGATGGTATTGAGATATTGACACATGGAGTCCCATGTATGATTCAGGAGATTCATGAGGAGGAGGAGGAATATTCCAGCACTGGTACACTTGGAGAAAAGAAGCCATCACTCTTACCAGCAATCAGAGACACTATTATCCCAGTTGGAGGAATTCCTGTGTTCTGGAAAGAGGTTCCCACACATCAGTTGATCCAAGGTATGCATGAAATTTCATCACATATTGTTTCAATATATATTATTGAAACTTATGAGGACATGCCATCAGGGCCAATGCATAACCAAGGGTTAGAACATAGTGCTGATTTGAAGTAGCAACATATCACAACGCAGAGGACCCTTGATCTAATCAAGGAGGAGGTTAAGAACTATCCCAGTTCATCATTGTTGAGCTACATTCAACACTTTGAGTTGAAGTCTAGAGTTTCATAAAGTGGGATTAGCATGATCCTATGTACAATAACTGGTTATGAGATCAGTATTGTGCCTTGCTTTGAGATAGCTCATGTATTATCATGCAGATATGCAGTGCTCTCACGTAGTAGCTATGAAGATGAGGAGGTCCAATCATTCTTGGAGCATTTTGAAGGTAGATTCACTCATGAAGCAATGGAGGATAAGATGATGGATGGTAGACATATAGATATGAGATATCTTTTCTCCTTTCTTGATGACACTTTCTCAATGAGCATCTCACAGCTCAAAGAGAGACTTCTACCTAAAACAGATCCAAAACATCATTGGTTTTGGAAGACCATGGATGAGAAAAAGGTTTCATTAAGAGATCTCATTTGAGGTGCACTTCAACATTTCGTGAAGTGAAAATTTCTTCATCAGTTTGGAGAAGATGGTATTCTACAAAGGGAGGATACCATGATTATGCATCATATCACTCATCATCCATATTGGGGTGAGTGGGTGGGGATGATAAGAAAGGGGTTGCATGACCACTTGCAGATTTATAACATGGGCCAGCAAGCTTGGCTACATTGGTTACCCTTGGGAGATTTATGTCACTACCCAAAGGTCCCTACTTCTTTGATCCATGCCTTGAAAAACACTTATGAAATGAAGGAGGCATGGTTGCGCTGGTTGCTCTTGGGTGAGTATGGTTACCACCCAATAGCTCATAATTTTCCCATTCATGCCTTGTTTATCAATGATAGAATGCAGTAAAAGGAGGCATGTTCATTTTTGTTTCACTTGAAAGAGATTGGCCACCACATGACATCTCCTATGTCTATGTGTTTTGTATTGGGTAAAGTATGGCATGATTCTCTCATGATGTGCATTGATGATGTTTCTTTGTATTGGGCTGATGTGAAATTCCGCATGTCCATTAGTATGTTTTTTCTTCATGATGCACATGAGGAGGAGAGAAAGCAGCAAGATCTCTTGTTGCATTGGTTTCTTATGGGGAAGTTTGGCTTTTCCATCTTACATGGAGGAGATGGAGGATGGAAACAAAGGGCCTTAATCCGGTGGTTACTATTAGGGGAATATGGTTTGACATCTTTGTCTACCCATATAAATCTCCTTCTTATTTTGCATAAATTTTGAATGATTCTTGGATCCAACAAGGCCAACAGGGCTAAGGATGAGAGAATAACAATGCTCAATCATACTCATGAATCATGGGATGAAGAGATGTATTGTGTGATGGAGCTTTTCCTTTGTGGAAAGATATACTTTATTTTATGTATCTCATGTATTGATGATGATGTTGGGCATCATATGGTTGTCACTTGGTACTTCATGATGGAAGGAGGGCATCTAACCATACAGTTAGAGGTCATTCTATATGTTCTTGAAAGACAACATTGGAACCAAACGTACATAACACATTGCAGGAAATGGAGGAAGCCTTCCTTATGAGGATGCCATTTGGGGGGGAATAGATGGCTTTGCATCTACCTTTTGAGTTGCTTTAGGACAAGCAACATTTTTCCAGGGAGGACTGTCATATTCCCAAATTTTCACCTGATATTTGGAATATTAGAGTTCTTAATTTTCTTAATGAATTAAGTAAATAGAAGGGTGGAGGGACCCATAATCCTCAATATGAATAAATATCCACTTTTTGTGTGTGAATGTGGATTAATTAAGCCTAGATATACATAATGAGGTGGTTGCGAAACTACTAATATGAATGGAATTGGAGGTTATGTCTCATTAAATGAGAGAGATCATGGAGGTTGATACACTCAAATAAGATCTTGAAGATGTCAAAGAGAAGACCATGGAACATGTTAGGTCCCTGTAATTTGCTAGATTGATTGAGATTCAATTGGATAGGGTAACATCAAACCAAAATTTGGAATCCAAGGACCTAGCCTTCCTGGATTTGGAGAGGGATCTCTCTAGTAGGTGCAATGATATGAACTTGCTTTCTGATTAGGGTTGATTTTAGGTTAGATGTTAAGTGCAGGGTATTTTGATTTCTTTATGTTGGGTATGATGCTCAGATGGATTTAGATAGAAAACATGGAAGATTGTTAAGTCATTGGGAAATGGAGTCTAACAAGGTCATGATGAGTTCATCAATGGTTTCAAGAGCATTTGCAGGGAAATTTTAACTTGGTTGGTAGGTCTTTGAGGTTGTGGTGGATGATGATATGAAAATTAAACTTGAGAATAAAAGCTAGTGACGGGAAAAAATGAATCCTTAATAACTTTTTAGACTAAAGGAGTTAGAAAATCATAAGCATGGAAAGAGAATTAAATGCATAAGTGAAACCTAATCCATTTGATTTCAAACTGAACACAGATTATTATCCAAGACAAACATTCAAATGAAATTATAGAAAGGCAAGAAACATATTTAACTTTCATAGATTTCATTATCAAGAGCAGACAAACATTTAAGATGAACAAGTAGTTATAACCATAGAAGAAGAAAAAACTTTGAACATCTAAACTTATAGCTATGAAGGTTCTTTGAAACAAATTTATCTAGTAAAGGAAAAGAACATGATTCAAACAAACTTCTTTGGTAAACCTAGGCAAAGATGCTTTAAAGAGTTAATTCCAAAACAGAGTATTTCAGTAGCAACAATATGCAGGGCTAGCCATAAATCATACTTGACACTAACTGATCTAAACCATTCAAGAAATGGACAAGCTAATAACTTCTTAGAGAGAAAGAGATGGATTCCCTAACATATCTCAATATAAGAAAACATTGAGGTAGTGAAGGACAAACATAAGTAAGGTGCCATCAGGAAACATTTCTTAATATAAATTTTTTGTCCTACTGCAACATAGCAAGATGGAAAAAATAATGTAAAACTAGAAAACATGAACATAATAAATACTTCACCATCAACCAAGCTTATGGATCCTGCAAACAATCTCTCTCCATCAACAAGAAAACTAGGGTATGCATGAGCTCCAAGACATCAAATTTCCATAAAAAACTCCAACAGACTATGTATTTGCTTCAGCATAAGTCATAAAAATCCAAAAAATACATAAGAGCCTCGTGCTCT
Source organism: Pinus albicaulis (assembly GCA_034641835.2). Classification (NCBI taxonomy): domain Eukaryota; kingdom Viridiplantae; phylum Streptophyta; class Pinopsida; order Pinales; family Pinaceae; genus Pinus; species Pinus albicaulis. Next base: position 623,277,333 of record CM076583.1, read on the forward strand.
ATTTATTGAGAAAATGAGGAGGTGGAAACCCTAAGAGGCTTCCAGAAACCCTAATTTAGCCATAAATGTCATAAATGTGCTTAATGGCCATGCAAGACCCAAGGCACATAAGAGATAAGATAATAAATGAAGAGCATCAAAAAATAACTCCCAAATCAAATTAGGAGTGATTTGTCCAAAAAAACCATTAAAAAAATGATTTGTCATTAATCAGTGTTTTCTGTTGACTTTTGGCAAAAAGTTGTCTCTGTGCGTAGCGCCATTTTAGCAAAAAATAGTGTCTGTTGCAGTTGAGTTTTCGACCCCTTCTTGGCATCATATTTGGCCCTGTGATGGCTTGTTGGAAATCTTGATGAGTCTAATTTCCAAAAATATTTGATTTGTGCTGAATAGATGCCATTTACCTACTCGAAAACCAGATCTCCCAAGACTGCTCTGTGCGCAGCGCCAGGCCTAAAAAGGAGGCAGAAAGGTCATTTTTGAGGTGTTGTTTGACCTTTTGAGGGGGGAAAAAATGCTCCAATTGACCTCAAATTTTGTTGGTAGGATATTGGTGACATGAAAAATCCAAAAATGTAACTCCAAATGCTGAAAATGCACCAATTTTGTGCGTAGCGCCTAGGGTGCTACGCTCCTAGGGGTTAAATTTTAGAAAAAACAAAAAGTTTCCGGATTTGCCTCAAAATTGGCGTGTAGACCCCTCAAGGGGTTTTAGACATATTTTAAGAAGCATCAGCCAAGATTCCAAGGCTGTCATGCACTTTCGTCTTTTTTAGCTCCTCTAGCTCCATGAGGGCTTGCTTGAGTTTGGCATTAGCAAGCATGCTCTTCCTTGCATAGTGTTTGGCCAATTTCTTCTGCAAGGCAAGGCCCCTCTTCACCTCTTTGAAATTTTTATGCTCTTTTTTATAATAGTAGATGACCACTTGTGCCCTTTCAATTTCCTTTTCCCATTCTTGAAGTTGGGCATCTTTTTCTAAGAGGAGCAATTTTGTACTCATCCCTTGGTCCTCATTATCATTGTCTAGATCAACAAAAAGAGGGCCTTCGGAAGTATTTTTGATCCTTTTTCTCCTTCTTACCTGTACCTTTTGTTCAACCTTTTCCACTTGTTCTTTTCCTTTGTCCAATATTTTGACTGCTTGAGAAGTGATGGCCCTTTGCATTTTAGAGGTAGCAAACACATTTCTTCTCCCTCTGTGATATGTGCATGTGAGAGGGCTAAAAATGGGAGTTTTAAAGGAAATGTCATCATCATTTTGGCCTTTAGTTTGCTTGACATTTTCTGCACTTGCCTCACTCTGAATTTCTTTATCATGCTTGGACAGATTTTTGTCATGACTGTCATGAATATTTCCTTGACTACTTGGTGTGCTTTGATGGTTGTCCTCCTCATCATCCTGTTGCGCCTCTTCTTCTTTGTGGCTACCTTCACTAACTTCATCATTGCCATCACTTCTTTATTCATGGCTACTTCCCTCCTCTTCATCATTTTCTTCATTTTCATCATCTTCTTCTTCATTTCTCTCCCCTTTTCCATCATTATCTGTCTCATCATCCTCCTGACTGTTTCCTCCTATTTGTTCTTCACTAGGGCTACTATCAGCCCCTTCACTTGGAAATTTAGGGGAGGAGGTAAGAGGTGAAATTATTTGTGGAGAAGGCATATGGGGAGATGATGGATGTGTGGAGGTTGATGGTTGTGAAGTGGAAGGCAAGTTCTGTTGGATGAAGGCCCGAGAGTCTACAAACACATAATGTGAGATTAAGGTCTCCCAAGATATTCCTTACTGCTCTCGTTGGTATAGGACAATCATCTTGATCAGGGAGTGATGAAAGAGGATTGGCATTTGGTGGTCATAGCTTTTCTTCTCGAAAATTGAGGCCATTTTATCAATTTTTCGGAAAAGGTAGTAAGGTAGGTTCATCATCTTGACCCTAGTAAAATGCATCAAGAGCCTTATATGATATGAGTAGAGCTAGGAGTATCTCCCCTCACATGTGAAATAACAGATAATCTGCCTCATCAATGCAGCATACCTCTCCAGCAAATGAGAATAAGGGAAGACAACCTTACAATTTTTTTGATATCTAGGTTTCAAAAAGGGCCCATAATAACTCAACTCCAACCTCTTTTGTTTGAACCACACCTCACCAATGTCTGGTATACCTGTTGCTTTGGAAATGATCTTAGATGAGAGCTAAAACTGTACTCCTGCCAAATTGACTTGATGGTTTTGCAAGCTATAGACGAATAATCTAGTTAAGTCTACATGGCTGCTAATTTTCTTGACGTTCTCACAAAATCTGTAGCACCCTACATCCTAGAAGCATGAAAGGATCATAGGAGATGAAGTGAGTGGAGTGGTGTCTAAGGGCTCAAATATTTTTTCTTTCCCTCCATGATGTTTTGGCTTGGTGGGAGTATGAATTTCATCACCACTGGTATGACTATCTCCCTCTGACATGATGACTGGTCTAAAAACAACAATAGGGATTTTGAACTTTTCTTGAGGGTTTTTGGGAAAACCAAGTGCTTTTAGTAGCTTTAGGTCAAATTTTTCAAAAGGAAAACTAGGGTGAAAATGATTTTTTTAGAGCTTGCACTTTGGGTTTAGAGGTTAGAAAATAACTACAGTCACCCAATCTTCTTTTTGCACTTAGAACCAAATTCAGTTGTAAACCCTAACTCAAAAAAAAACTAAGTAATTGATCTTTACATAGTCTAGGGTTTGGGCTAATTTTGACTATGGATAGTTTTCTTGTTTTTAGAAAAAAGGAGAGCTTGGGAGGAGACAAATTTCACCAACCTTTAGACTCTGCTTGCAAAAGTTTTGAAGCCAAAATTCGGATTTTTGGAGCTCTTTGAGAGAATTTGAGAAACTTGGCCGGAGCATAGCACCAGTGCACAGCGCCTGTGTGTAGTGTCGGGCGGACTAGGCAGTGCTTCGGGCCCCTCCAGTCTTTTTTGGGCTAGTGTGTAGCGCTAGGCCAGGTGCGTAGCGCCGGGCCGTGAGCACGTAGCATAGTGTATTTTTACACTGCTTGCCTCCACTCTATGCATAGTGATGGAGGCCAAGTGTGTAGGGCTGGCCTCGGTGTGTAGCACCCATTTTTTTCACAGTTTGGTCTGAAAACCAAAAATAATTCTCCTCAATGGCTTCTTCTTTTCAGAAAATGGAAAATGATGTATGGGGAAGGTTCAAGTGGTCTTTTATACTTGATTTGAAAAGTAAATTTTTAAAAGACCAAACCCGATTTTGTAAAGTTAATTTCTCCTATCTTTTATTGTGCTTTTGGCTAATATTTGATGTGAACACACTTCGACACTTTTTGGAAAACATGTTTATTTATGCATTTGTCAATATTTTTTCAAAACAATATTTTTGGCATGGAGGCCCTTTGCTGGGAGTCTATCACTGAGATTCATAATTGAGGTTACACTTTTCCTTTTTAGGCCTATTTTGACAATAACCTATGCCCAAATTTTTACCTAAAAAACTCTATTTTTTCACCCTTTGGTAAAATGATCTTATTTAAACTGATACCCTTTTTCTTTCTTCTCTTAGTGTAGGTGAAGAAATGCTATTTTGGAAAAAACCTAAGAAGGAGGCTTTTGTCCTTGAAATCTCTGAGATGGTTCTTTGTTTGCCACCACTGTTTTGTTAATCCACTAAAACAACCCTTGATACTCTTTTAACTATAGGTCTGTTGTTTTTGTCTTGTTTGTGTGTGCCTCTTGGTGATAATCACATCCTATTACCTTGCCTCTTCTTATTTTTGGTGGCCATCTTGGCTATTCTTTTAAAAAATGTGAAAAAAGGCAGTTTCCCCTTGTAGTGTTTGTGCTCTCAGCCAAGGAGGCTTTTCTTGAATGACTTTGGGTCAAAATGCTTGATTTTATTCCCCTTTGAATGCAACCTCTTCATGTAGGAAGGCATAACTTGTTGGGCACCAAATCCATCCTATGACTCAGTGAAACCTTAGGTGACCTAATGGGAACCTTTGGACTTGGATTTTAGACAGATATTTAGACTTAGGGATCACCAGGTATAAGATAGGACCTGCGATAAGCTTAGTGTGTTTTGAAGACCTAGGATCTAGCATACTTGAATATCCAAAGGGTCTGTAGAGACAATCAGTGTCTGAGAATATTATGGAAGAGACAACAAGGGTATTTGATTGGTAGGTTTGAATAGTAGTAGGGAATCCTGTAGGCAAGCAAAATAGAGGATTTGGGCCAAAAGGCAAGACATGGTGAAAAATGGGTGACATTTGGGGTTTAAAATAAATGTCTTGAGCCCATGATGGGTCTTCTAGGAGTGGTAGGCTAGTCATGACTAGATAGAAAGATGAAATAGTGAAAGTTTTATCTCAGGATAATTAAGGCAGTGAGATTTCTAGAACTCACAATATTTTATGAATTTTGTTTCTATAAATCTAGGACCACTTCTTAGTCATCTTCAAATAGTGAAAATTATGGATGACTAACAGTGGCTCCACTTGGGGAGGGCAACTCCTTCTCAAGAGGTGTCCATAACTTCATATTTTCTGGCTTTCGGAGATCAGTGCCTTCTCCATTGGGCAGATGTGCTCTTTCATAATTTTCTGATGTTTGTTTTGAGTGTGTAATCTCTAATATATGACAAGACATGATTCATATCAGCATCATTTCTACCTACCCAATCTACCTGCCTAACATTTAGTCTTCCTTGGGTGCACTTGAACTAGCAAACCCTTGACATTTCTCTTTTTGGAAAAAAAATCAAGCTATGTAATTTTACCCTGATTTCTTCCAAGAGTTCATATTAGGCTGATGCAATATTTTTATTTTCTACCTAATCTACTCATTTTTCAAGATTAATGTGTTTGACAAACTTTATTCTCTATCCTACTAACATGAAATTGAAAGCAGGGTAAATCAGGATTAGACAGTCTGACTTACCATGAGTTGTGGCATCGAAACAAGCTGCACACAAGTGTTATTTTTGTATAGAAAAAACTTAGGAACATGAGGGAAATATATGTCATTTGTTTAAAATCCCCATTTTCCTCTTTGGTTCATATTTGGGCATGTGGAACTAGCAACTCTCATTTCTAATCTATCTTTCGACAAGCCAAACTTGAAAATTTTGACCTACTCTTTTTCACTAACTTATCAACCATAAATTTAAAACATGTTCAGACATGATTAGGCTAGATGAATGAACAAGGCTTTTTGAAATAAGTAGTGGAATTTAGACTTGCACACTTTCAAAATTATTATTTTTTAGGTATGGGGCTGTACCGCTCCTTCAAACTCTGCCCTCTTTTATTTTTATATTGTTTTTGTGATTTTTTTTTTCATCAAAAAATGATATGTACAATGAATGAGAAAAAAAAAACTAGGTTTCTTGAAAAAAGTAACGTTTAAGCATCCTCCCATCGACTGGACCTCCAAACATTTCAGTCCCATATAGCTCTTGTAAAAAGAAAGCATTATTGCCTCTAGCTGACAATTATTGTTGGCATGGGCCTGTCGGGTCTTCTGTGAATGACTAAATGCGTAGCATGAAGGTGGTCGGGCTAATGCCTATCGTGCCTTTCCCTAATAGCACAACATGTGCCCGCGGTTCGGGTTGGGCAGATTGCTGTGGACCCCAGTCAATGCGCAGCACTGCCAGAGTGAAGCCTGTTGGGTCTTCAGTTAAAAGCGCAACACTACCGGGAAAGGCTGCACGCTGTCATATGAATGGGATCAGGTTAACTCTGCATGAGTAAACACACAACGTGCACTTATAGGTGTTCAGCGTAGATCAATTCTGCATGGGAAAAATATTCAAGATCACAGCACACGACTCGAGGCGTGCAGCACAGTGTAACTTGCTCGATTTTTCTAGAAACTTAAACTTTCCCTCCTTGAATATTTTGATCCTCTTTTTAAAATAAAAATGAGTTGTTGAAGGGTAAATAGGGCCTTAATAGGTTTAAAAACTTAATTTCAAGTGTAAAACCCACTTTCTAATGTTTTTTCCTTTGTTACTTTTACTTCTATTTCATTTGACTTTTTCTACAAGCAGCTAAAGCACTGATTTAGCTTTCTCCTTTGGTCTTGAAAACATGACATAAACCAGAAACCTTTGTAATCACCTTTGTTTTTTCCACCTTTGAGCTCAACACTATGTTTTTACCCTTTTTTTTATCACTGGAAGTAAGTGACTTGAAAGGAGAACTTGACCCTCATTTTACTGATACTCTTTACTTTCTTCTTTTGTAGGATTGATTTTGAGTGATGAGTTGGCTTCCCTTTTATCTTTTGAGCATGATAACTTTACCTTTGAAAATTTTTAAGAAAAATTTAAACAGTGTTTTCAAAACTTCCCTTGTTCTTACCTTGAAACTCAAATCATCTTTAATTTGGCAGGTAGCTAGGAAACTTATAATGTACCTCTTTTACTGAGAGCTTTGACATCCCTTTTTCTTTGAGTGAGTGAGACATCACCTTGGAAAAATTTGGGGTGTCACTCACAAAATCCTCTTCAAACCTTCTTTCTGATGTCCTTATGGAGGCCTAACATCTTCATTTTTCCTCTTTTTACCATCTTAGCAAACCCTAGGTTTCTGGGATTCTTTCTCAATGTGATTTGCTGCACTAAATACTTACTTGGCATGCTACTAGCCCAATCAAGCTTAACCACCTTGATTCTTCTTGGACACAAAATTTTTCCTCTCCTTTTGCTGTGAATGTCTTCATTTTGTAACAGGCCTATTACCTTACCAATTTTCTATTGTTGGTCACTTTAACACTCCTGCAAAAATGTCAAAATTCGTCATTTATCCCTAGCAAAACTTGAAATTGGTAGAGTGGCCTTCGTAGGAAATTTTCTACTCTTTCTTGGGAAATCATATGTTTCCCTTGTTTTTCATTTGAACCAGGTCTTAGCATAAGAATAATAGAGCTTAAAATAGCAATGAAGACCCTATAACCTAGGAAACCCTAATGATCTAGTGGGAGGGTTTTAACTTGGTCCTTTGACTGAAATTAGCCTTGGCATCTTAATAGTGTAAAAAGGGAGCTTTTTGACCAATTGGTGTATTTGAATATATAGAAATTGATGTACTTGATTGATCTAAAGAGCTTATAGAGGTATTCTTGAGGCCATCAAAGTTTGAGGAACCTGATGAAAATGGGAAAGAACAGGCTGACTGTTAACCCTAGATGAAAGTGAAAAAGTGGGTAAAGGAAAAACAGAGTCTTGGGGTGATAGGTGGGAAAAAACAAACAAGATGAGGGGCATAAGCCCATGAGGGGCCCTTTAGGAGTGATAGTTTAATCAGGGAATGTAAGAGTACTAAAATAGTGAAAAAATTGTTTTAAGGATAATGAAGGCAGTGAGATTTCTAAAACTCGCAATATTCATGAATTTTGTTTTTAGAAATCTAGGACTGATATTTAGTCATCTTCAGATAGTAAAAATTAATGATGACTAACAATACCCATAATTTTATTCATTGTAATATATCTAAGGAATTGAATTGCTTCCTACATCTAGCACTAGAGTGTCTAGTGATGGTTTCAAATGGAGGAACTATAAATTGATCTGGAAAGTGCCATAATATCAAGTTATCCATGGGATAATATGTATTGAATAGCCTAATGATTTCCATTCCAATGGGTGGTGTTAATGTTGTAGTAGGAGTCCAATGGTTACAATCTTTGGGTAGGATAGATTTTAATTTCCAAGAACTTTAGTTGAAATTTGTTTGGGAAGGAAATGACGTTGAATTAAGGGGTATCACAAAGAAACTAGGAAATATAATCATCTATAATGGAATTTCAAATATTCTAAAGACATAACAACAAGGTGTAATTACACAACTATGCTCACTAGAGGTTAAAACATAGACATCATCTATTTCTCCAGATCTCCAAAATGGCTTGGAAAATCATTCCAAGGTATTTAAGACTCCAAAAGGCCTCCCACCTATTCGTGATCATGATTATGATATTCATTTGATTCTAGGAAGTGTTCCTCCAAACATCAAACCTTATAGATATCCTTATGCCCAAAAGAGTTAAATTGAATGTATGGTTGTAAAAATGCTAGAGGTCAGTATAATTCAACCTAGTCAAAGTTATTTTTGTGCTCTTGTAGTATTGTTTCACAAGAAGGATGGATCATGTCACATGTTTCTAGATTAAAGGGGGCTCAAAAAGCTCACTATTAAATATAAATTTCCCATTCCTATCATTGATGAATTATTAGATGAATTACATGGATAAATTTACTTCACCAAGTTGGATCTTCATTCACGATATCATAAAATTAGAATGAAGACTAAATACATTCCAAAAAAAAAATGTAGAACTCATGAAGGTCATTAGGATAATTTTGTCATGACTTTTTGCATTACCAATGTACCTTCTACATTTAAAGGTTCGATGAATTCCATTTTCAAACCCTTCCTTAGAAAATTTGTGTTATTATTTTTTGATGATATAATAATCCATGAAAAATATTGGAAGGATCGTGTTCAACATGTTGACTGTAATATCCAAAAATAGGGAAAATAAGTAGTATAGGGAATATCGTAAGATATTCCAATTTTGGACTGTTGAGCAATGCATTCACAGAAAAACACATTTTCAGAAATTTAAGCCATATAAATGAAAATAATCACTTGGATCCACTAGATACATCCATATATCATCTAAGTCCAAGAGGAGATCAGAAAGAAATGAAACAAGGTGAGGTAAACAAACCTCCCACACTAGTGTAGCTGAAAATGACCAAAAACCCTAGATACTGCTACTCAGAAATAATGCATAAAAGAGATTGCGCAGTATTTTTAGTGTTTAAACTCATAAAATAGGATAAAAATTATATATACTCATATATTATTTAATAATGCATTAATAACTGAGATCTAGTCTCCTTATACAAAATACAAGAGAACCTGACAAGAGTTTCTTGTCAAACACTCAACATACAAAATGTGATATTCAAAAATTTACTGAATCACCACTAAAAAATTAAAGAATAAGAGTGTATAAGGCTGAAATATGTATAATATTATGTATATCCCTCAAGGGCTTCCTCCCATGAAAGGATGAACCTCTCAATCGCAAGAAAACACTGCAACGAAGCCACTAGACCATGCACTAAAGCTACCTCCAAAATAACGCATTCCCTAGCTGGAACAACACTGGGAATGTTAGGGAAATGTGTGGTCTAGTACCACAGATCTGAAATAATTCCTCGACCTCCCAAACAGTTCTCTCAAGTGAATGGAACCTTCCTCCAAAGAGAAACTAGCTCAGAAAGACGGATTCCAATCCCTTCCACTGCTGCACCCTACAACATTGCACAATCACCTACAGAAAATGTGTTGATGAAGTAGGCTAAAGCTTGTCTTGAAAACCTGATGTGGAAAATGAATGAAAACTCTCCCAAGAGGCTCCTCAAGGAAAGAGGTGGGATTTCCGCTCGGGAACACCCAGTGCTAAACAACATTGCTACTCTGCTAAACAGCAAGAGGAAGAAAAAGTCTGAGAAGACAAGAATAATAATCGACAACATGAAGAATAATGATGCCATCCTCTTTCTTAAATAAAACATGATTTTTATTTCCCTTATCCCCACTCAATTAGGTCATCTTTATCCAAATATTCATCTCCCTCCAAAATTGTGTTATTCCTTCTTTGATTCCTTCTCCTCCACAACTGCATTGTTGACTTAGTCAAAGTGGACTGAACCAGCTTGATATTATCCCTGTTATGACATGGAGGTGTTTTATTAAGCTGCAAAGAGTGTCCCCTTTCACACTTGGGGTGTTTTTATTCCTCCTTAGGAAAATTATGGGCTTTTCTATCCATTTATTCACCAGTTAGAGTTGCTGCTAACTCTAATGTTCCGTTTAGCTTTGAGGCTAAAAATTGGGAACATTAAAGTGCTGCCCCCCAAAATCTTTGCTTGTCCTCAAGAAAATGTATATGGAGAGAAAATTTTCTCCCCTCCTCCTCTTTTGGCCTCCCATCAATGGCCTCCATCACTACATCAAGACAATCTGCAATAAAACTGCCTTCCAATGTTTCCTCCCAAGTGTGCAAAACCAAATGGCCCACATCAATCAAATGTGGGAAGTGTGAATGGAAACCTTCTTGCTGTCCCATGGCCTCCTAAAATTAGTTGTGATGAAAAAAATGATGAATTAATGACTCCCTCACCCATGCTATCATCAAAATGAAATGAGCCATCATAGGTAGCTCATCAAAAGAATCATCAACCCTGGTTTTATACAATGTGTTGGGGCTGCATGGAGAGATTGGATCCCGCCATCCAAATGGTTTCTCTCTCCATTTATGGTAAACATGGGGCTACCTCTGCCCTTGGGCTAAGATGACATGGCCTCCAAGAATGGACCAAGTTACCCCATCAAACAATTCATCCATGAAGTGCCTCCTCAAGTTCTTCAAGTGGTTCCTCCCACAAAAAGGAAAAAAGTGTGATGTGGCAATCATGGTTTTCCCATGGTTCCTCTTGAAATGTACAACATGTAAAGTGGGGAGAATCATGCTCCCAATGGGCATCTATACTACCTCCAACACTCTCCAAAAAAAACTCCCCATGAGCATAAACATATCAGCAATACATGGAAGCAAAGTACAATGAAAACAAGTTGCTAAATGACAATCGGAGAGTGAATCATAGTTCCATTCATGGAACCAGCGCAGTGCATCCTTCGCCTGAATAAAAATAAGAAATAACAAGTGCTTTACCAACCACCTTTTTGCTGCCATAGTCATCTCATAAGATGGAAACATAAAGATACAATGTGGTGTCAATGGTGCACACTAAGAATCATGTGGCTTCCCCCACAAACCACCAAAAAGATAGCCAAAATCAATGCTACAAGTAGCTGCAAGTACATCGTCATATAATATGCAAGAATAGATAATCCTTCTTGATACATGATGCTGCTCAAACAAGGAAAATAAGTACAATAAAAAATGTGAAATTATACCTCCTCCATCATGCACTTGAGACCTTGAGATGAAATGGCTCAAGTGGAATCTTTCCCTCACCTCCAATGAGTAGGGAAGTGGCTGTGACATCCTCTCCATCACCATCTGGGCTATGCATCTCTCCATCTTCTGAAATATATCATGCTATATGCCCTCCCAAGTGAACTCCTCTACCAAAGAAAGGTATGCATCATAATGCATGGAAAGGAAGTCGTCATGTGCTGCAAGTAGAAACTTCTCCTTGAGACTAGAAGCTCTAGTCAAGAAGAATATACCATGTGAATAGATGACAAAATCATCCACCATATAATCATCATCTCTATTCAAGTCATCGAGAATCATGCATGCACCAATATCCTTGGAGTACTCTACTACGAGTTGAGATCTCTAATAAGGATCAATCCTCCTAAGAGACAACGCTGGTGATCTGGAATCTGAAGCTCTCCTCATGCTGCTGCCTGCTACTTTGACATCCCCCATGCAAAATTTCTCCTCCAAACTCTCTACCTCTCCAAATACCAGGAGTGGTGAATCCAAAGATAAGATGTCTTCCATCAACTCTATATCAGGTGGCCTCCAAGGTGGAATGCCTCCATGTAGTGAGACATCAATGTCAAGAGTAGACTGCACATATGGTTGGGAAACCTTGCCCCTGCCCTTACAGTGCAAATCAATCTACCTCTTCCTCACATTAGCTTTCTGAAATAGAGAAGGGTGTGTTCCTCTCATCAAGTAATTATGCTCTTCCTCCCTACCTCCTCCTTCCAGATGCAATGTTGCATAATCACATTGCTCACTGATTGTGCTTGGACCTCCATGTATGAGATCCTGGGGAACTTCTTGTAAGGATACAAGAATCCCTCCTACTGGAGCATGTGCTCCACCTCCCTCTGCATGAGGTACTATATGTGCTCTAGATGTTACAATGTTGTTACCCTCAACTCCATCAATGTGTGTGGGAAACATCTCAACAATTGGATCCTCCTGTGAAAAGGAGATCCCCATGCCCTCTTGTTTAGGAATATGAACTAGAGGTCTTGCCTCCGATAATGTGTAATGAAAGATGCCAGCTTATCCCATGATTTTCTGAAGTGGAGTTTCCTCCATCATATGCAAAGGTTTTTTTCTCTCAAGTTTCCCTTGCTCATGTGTCTTAGGAAGTTTTTCACCAAACCTCCCCACCAATGTTTCAATGAATCTTGCATAAGAGGAAGTGTTTGCATTTTTTAAAGAGCAAGATTCAAAAATCCACCATGCATGGGCCTTACCTCTGAAATGTAGTGCTGCAACTCTGATGGCATCATCTTTAGAAATATGGTGCTACTAAAAATAGGAGTTTAGCTCCGTCACCCAAGCTCCAGCTGAACATGTGCGTGAGCCTTCAAAATTAGATAGAAGAAATCTATCAGCATCCTGTTGCTTTCTCTTCTCCACTTGAATCTTGTAAAACCCATGGAAATCAACATGATCTCTAAACCTCTTAGTTTGAGATTCATACTCGTGAAAAAAACCACTAAGATTTCTCCTCTTAGGCATTATTCCTCCTCCCATCCATCTCAAGATAGATCTGGGCACTTGACTGCGTTGTGCATCATGGTGTGTAGCTGCATCCTCACACTCACCATGTGCAAATATAGATTCAGCTCTAGATCCAAATTCCTTTGGAGATCCCATCTCCATTCTCATTCTCTTCAGCTCTCCTTGAAAGCTTTGCATAGATTTTGGAAGAAGTTATGTAAGCTTGTCTTCCTTTCTCCCTTCACATACTAAAGCCTTATTATTTCTATCCATCTCTCCTTCTCCCTAAAGTATAATGGCCTAAGATCCATAGGCTAAGCCAATATTTTTCTTTGATACCAATGTAATATCCCAAAATAGGGAAAATAAGCAGTATAGGGAATATCTTAAGATATTCCAATTTTGGACTACTCAGTAATGCATTCACAGAAAAACACATTTTCAGAAATGTAAGCCATAGAAATTAAAATAATCACTTGGATCCACTAGATAAATCCATATATCATCTAATTCCAAGAGGATATCAGAAAGAAATGAAACTAGGTGAGGTAAACAGACCTCCCACACTAGTGTAGCTGAAAATGACCAAAAACCCCATACACTGCTACTAAAAAATAATGCATAAAAGAGACTGCGCAGTATTTTGAGGGTTTCAACTCACAAAATATGAGAACAAGTAAATCTACTCATATATTTTTCAATAATGCATTAAGAACTGAGATCTAGTCTCCTTATACAAAATACAAGAGAACCTGGCAATGGTTTCTTGTTAAACACTCTGCATACAAAATGTGATATTCATAAATTTACTAAATCACCACTCCAAAAATGAAGCATAAGAGTGTATAAGGATAAAATATTTCTGATATGATGTAGATCCCTCAAGGTCTTCCTCCCATGAAAGGATGAACCTCTCAATCACAAGAAAACACTGCAATGGAGCCACTAGACCATGCCCTGAAGCTGCCTCCAAAATAGCGCATTCCCTTGCTATAATAGCACTGGGAATGTTAGGAAAATGTGTGGTTTGCTACCACAGATCTGAAATAAGCCCTCGACCTCCCAAATAGGTCTCTCAAGTGAAGGGAATTTTCCTACAAAGAGAAACTAGCTCAGAAAGAGGGATTCCAATCCCTTCCACTGATGCACCTTGCAACACTACACAATCACCTACAGAAACTGTGCTGATGAAGTAGGCTGAAGCTTGGCCTGGAAACGTAATGTGGAAAATGAATGAAAAATCTCTGAAGAGGCTCCTCAAGGAAAGAGGTGGGATTCTCGCTCAGGAACACTCGGTGCTAAACAACACTGCTACTCTGCTAAACAGCAAGAGGAAGCGAAAGCCTTAGCAGACAAGAATAATAATCTAAAACATGAAGAATAATGTTGCCATCCTCTTCCTTAAATAAAACATGAATTTTATTCCCTTGGCCCCACTCAATTAGTTCATCTTTATCCAAAGATTCATCTCACTCCAAAACTGCATTATTCCTTCTTTGATTCCTTCTCCTCCACAACTGCGCTATTGACTTAGTCAAAGTGGACTGAACCAGATTGATATTATCCCTGTTCACACATGGAGGTGTTTTATTAAGTTGCAAAGAGTGTCCCCTTTCAAACTTTGGGTGTTTTTATTCCTCCTTAGGAGACTTATGGGCTTTTCTACCCATTTATTCATTGGTTAGAGTTGCTGCTAACTCTAATGTTCCATTTAGCTTTGAGGCTAAAAATTGGGAACATTACATTGACGGGGTGCTCAAACTATTGGAGGAGAAGAAATTATATGCAAAAACCTCCAAATTTTTCTTTGGAGTATAGGAGGTGGAATATCTGGGTCATATTGCATATTATGAGGGTGTTAAGGTAGACCCTAACAAAATTAAATCCATTAGGGAATGGAAAATCCCCACAACCATAAAGCATCTTTGAGGATTTCTTGGGTTCAGAGGGTATTACTGTAAGTTTTTTAATAATTATGGGAGAATAATAGCACATCTAACAACATTACTAAAGAAATATGTATTTTCTTGCACTTTAGAAGTAGCTAAGGCCGTTGAACATCTTAAAGAGGAAATGTGCCAAGCACCTATCTTAGCTACACTAAACTTCACAAAAACCTTCATTGTGGAATGTGATGTCTTAGGAAATGGAATTGGTGTTGTTTTAATGCAAGGAGGAAGAGTAATTGATTTTGAAATTCATTCAATCAAAGGAAAGTATTTACACAAACCTATTTATGAGATGGAAATGTTGGCAATACTACATGAACTTAAGCAATGATGACCGTACCTAATGGGAATAGAATTCAAGGTAAAAATGGATCATGATAGTATTAAATATTTTTTAGAACAAAGATTATCTTTGAAATAGTAGCAAAAATGGGTCACAAAGATGTTGGGCTATGACTTTTAAATCATCTCCAAAAAAGGGAAGCAAAATGTTGTTGTAGAAGCACTCTCAAGGAAGGATGAGGATGTGGAATAATTTCTTTGTTCCATTTATATTATCCAACCGGATTGGATAACTGAAGCAAGGGATGAATGGACGAATGATGAAGAATTGAGGAACTCATTCAAGAGATGCAACAATATCTCAGCACATCTGATACATTTAGTTGGAAAAAGGATCCATTATGGTACAAATATCTCTTATACCCTTTTATATAATTCCCAACTCAAACAAAATATTCTTATGGAATTGCACACATGTTGCTTAGGAGGGCACTCAGGATTCACAGCTAAGTAAATGTTCATATATGGTGGTAAATTGAGTCTATAGGAATGATCACCCAACTTTTACAGTATCTCAAAGTGCCCATACATTAGAGACTTAATTTTCTTACTAGGCCCGTGTTGCCTCTCCTTGTCCAGTTGTAGCCATACTCTATCT
Organism: Pinus albicaulis; assembly: GCA_034641835.2. Taxonomy (NCBI): domain Eukaryota; kingdom Viridiplantae; phylum Streptophyta; class Pinopsida; order Pinales; family Pinaceae; genus Pinus; species Pinus albicaulis. The sequence goes on from CM076583.1 coordinate 623,292,745, forward strand.
CCCACCTTGAACAATTTATTTTTTTCTATGTTGACAATGCTTGGATTTATATTTCTCTTGAAACTTCTGTAGTGTTTCTTGTACTTGTATATGGATCTACTTGTTCTTTTCTAAAAACTTTTCAACCCTCAGGTTTTCTACTGTAATATATTTCCTCACTCCTCCTTGTTTCCCATATGCAATTTCCAAAGGTGAAGGCGTAAAATATCCAAAACAAGTTTCATATGGGGACTTTCTTGTAGAAGTGTGGATTTCTCTGTTGTAATAATTTTGTGTATATATATATATATATATATATCATATTTTCATCCCAAGTCTTTGGATTCTTCTAGTTGTATCCCCTCATAAGTTGCACCAATCTCCTTTTGACTAATTATGTTTTTCCATATCTCTTTGGATGGAATGTTGTAGATCTCTTCAACTTCCTATCCATATTCTCCCACAATATAGTCTATAATTCACTGAGAAGTATTGTATCCCTGTCTAAAACGATGCTCCTTGGTATCCAAAATTACACCAAGACTTGTCCAAAGAACACATATGTTGCTTCTTTCCCATTGATGGTCTATATATAGGGAATGAGAATACACATATTGATAAACTTGTCGACCACCATGAAAAAGTATTCATGTTCCTTCCTATTTGTTGGTAAACCTCCCAAAAATTCCATGGAAATAATTTCCCAAGGACAAGTGGGTATAGGTAAGGGATGATATAGACCTTGTTTCATGTTTCTATGCTTGTTGGTACAAAAAAACATGCATCCTCTTACGAACCTAGATACCTTCTCTTGCATCTTCGACCAATACACATACCTCTACAAGTTGGCCATGGTATTCCCTAAACCAAAGTTCCTTGCAACCTTGGAGGTGTGAGCCTTTGTAATCATCTACAATCACTCACCTTTAGGAACACATAGTTTATCCAACCTGTAGAACACCCCATCCTAGATATTATATTAGATGGTGTTTTCACACATTGTGCACATGAATCTAACCCTACATCTATTGAAACACCTCCTTAAAGTCCTTATCCTCTAAATATGCCCCTCTATATTCATCATGGGTGAATGGATTCATGTGCGTAGGAGTTCCCAAAGCTGCGATATTTGGTGTGGGTGGCCTTGAATGCATGTCATCTAGATTGTTTTTGTTTCCCTTAATGTGCTTGATCACCAAAGGAAACTGTTGTGGAAACCCCATCCACTTGTAATCTCAGTTCTAGTGTAACTTACTCTAGGCCTTCAAGTGCTGTAGTGGTTGGTGATATATTTGGATTATTGTATCCTTTCCCATAATATAGTGCATTCACTTCTTCACATATTTCATTAGGGCATAAAGCTCCCTGTCTTAGGTAGGGTAGTTAAGAACTAACCCATGAAATACTTCGGAATGAAAACATACAGTCCTTGCAACCTGCATCAAGACCACTCCCATTGCATACCTACTCACATATGTCTCCACTTCAAAGGGATGATGAAAGTTTGGTAATGCTAGAACTAGTGCTTGAATGATTTTCTAATTTAGCTCCTCGAAATACCTCTATTATCCCTTTCCCATTGGAAACTCTTTCCACTTGTTTTTATGGCATGGAGTGGTGTTGATGTCGCAAAAAATGAGACTATGAATTTTTGCAGGTATTTTGTTGTCCCAATAATACTCTTGACCTCAAAAAAATTCATAGGCACCTTCAATTTCATGATGTCCTCCATATTTTTAGGATATATCTTCAGCTCTCCTCCACCTATCACATACACCATATACACGAAATATTTTTTTACAAACTCACACTTCTTGAGATTTGCAAGAAAATGGTGCTTCTTTAATGTCTCGAACGCCTGTGTTAAATGTGAGGTTTTCTCCTTCCATGTAGCACTGTATACCAGTATATCATACAAATAAACAATCACAAATGAATCTATAAAAGGCCATAGTACATCATTCATTAATATCATAAACATAGTTGTATCATTACATAGGTCACATGGCATGACTAACAACTCATACAAACAAGTCATGGTTTTGAAGCCAGTATCCCATATATCTTATACTTTGACTTGAACTTGATGATATACATACTTTAATTCTATCTTTGTGATTTAATTTTTTGTTGCATCTAATATAGCATATTATCTATCGTGGGAAGGGGGTATATGTTCTTGAGTGTGATTTTTTTCAACGCCCTATAATCTATACACATCCACCAAGTCCTGAATTTCTTTAGCACAATCATGATGAGTGACCCACATGGTGATGTACTCAGTCAAATGAAACCCTATTCTAGTAGTTGTTGCAATTTTTTCTTCACCTTACTTTATTATCTAACATCCTATATATATCTCAATACTTGGAAATGTGGAGTCTGATAAATGTTGGATCTTGTGCTCGACTTCCCTCTTAGGTGGTAGTCCTTTAGGCTCTCATAACACATCCATGTATGCATGTGTTGAATCTTCTAGTTGTTGTTTCTATTTATTAGTACACCCCTCCATGGATGCCTTGCATCTTATTGACTCTTCTATAGACTAATGTTCTCTTAAAAATAATAAATCATACTTCTTGTTAGAATTGATCAATTTCTTGTCTTGGTTGGTAATTACCAATGAAAATTTTGACTTTCCTTTGTGTGCATTGATGATGAATTATTTTCCATCCTTGATGATTTGGTATAGGTTGGATATCCACATCAATATTTCATCTCACATGTACATGTAGGGACTCACAAACATGAATCCACATACCTCGAGGGGAACGACATCTAGTTCTACTTCATCAATAAAATTAACACTGATGGAAAAAACTATTTTTCATTATTTTGTTACCTTCAACTCTACATCCTTATTTACCCATCCCAGTGGATATGGGTTTGGATGATTACAAACTTCCATCCCAAACTTCTTGACCAGCTCTATTGCAATGAGATTCGCTTGTGATCCTAAGTCAAACAAAGCATCAACCTTTGTCTTCCTAACATATTTCTTTATATGTAGGAGTTTGGTCATTTATTTCTCTTTTTATTACTAAGGGCTACTTAGATTCACCTCCTTCTACACTGACATACAAACAATATTATCATCCATGTCCGACTTGTTTTCAACTTGGTTACTCGAATCATTGGTCATGAGTGTGGTAATGTATTTGGCATAAGGGTGTACCAAATACACTTCTTTAGCAAGTTGGTTGATACCTATAGAAGGTCATAGAGAAAAATGATTGTCTAGTGTTAGTGGAATGGATTTGAAATAATGTAAACTAATTTTGAGGGAAAAATAAGCATACAATACTAAGAAAAAAACAAAACACAAGATGCAAAATAAAAAATTCTTGATGGAGCAGGAAACCTAATAACACAAGTGGATAATTCTCCCTTTATTAGGTGTTGGTGGTGAAAAAAGATACAATGTTAATAACTTGAAGAGGGTCCTTTGAGCTATAAAGCTCAGATACCCAAAACAAAGAGGCATCCTTCCCTCTTGTTCCTACAAGCATTTATTCCCTCTCTCAAAGGATGGTATATCAATATCAAATGGTGGACCTCTCTCTCCTGGATTGAGATGTTGGTTGGCCAACATATGAGTCCTTCCAATCCCTCTGTTGCTAGACTATGGAAGTTGGTTTTCTATGAAGAAATTTCACCAGCATAACAATGTGTCTCCATTTCTTCTTCCAAAGGCTGGTTTATATAGACATTTTCTGAATTGGTCCTTATTCTCTTAGCCCAATATTAATAGTGACTCAAGAGTGGACAAGCGATTCCTTTGTGGGATGCACTTAATCCTCAAGGTGAATCAAATCTAGTTGTCCTTGACAATAATAGGTGGAGAATCACCCTAACCAAGCATGCCAAGTGATTTCGGATGGTGACATTTTTCCATCTTCAGGACCGCGTGACTATCAAAGGAGTAGCCACGTCGTACGCAAAGTTCCTTTGATGCTGGTGCGTTGTCCCTTAATTTTCATATGAACCTTAGGAAAAATTGATTTTTTTTCCTTTCCTAATGTATTCCTTCTCTGAAAATCTTTGCTTGTACCCTCTGCTTGACATTTTTAATGTATTTTTCCTATAATATTTTCTGGTGTTAACAATTTCCCCCTAATATATGATGTCTAGGAAGCACTATATAGCCGAAATACATTATGTTTTCTTTTTTGTGTGATATTTTTGTGAGAGAGAGAGATAGTAGATTTCTTTGGAACTGAGTTGGGAGACCCCTTGCCTTAAGTAAAAAAGACACCATGCTTTGTAGGAAACCTGAAAGAGATAAAATGAGCAATATTTCTACAAGGCGGGCATGTCATATGCTCATGATGTTTGACAAGTTAAGATAATATGACATATATTGGTTCTTTCATGTCATATTTGTGGTTTGTGACTTACTGTTGGTTGATGACGATGGTTACTGATGCCCTCGAGGGTGTTTCTTTTATTTGAACCAAAAACGGTTGAATGTGGTACCCACATGCATGGCATGTTTGGAGAAAGTGCTCAATGGATGCATGGGTATTTGAATATTGGGGACATTTTTGTGTAATAATTATTGAAAGAGATGGCTACTTATATATGGGTATTCGACAAATTCTTACATAGTGAAACTATTATGAAGTATGATACCATCCTTGACATGAAAATTTGTGTTGATGTCGAATGTCAAGCAGATCGATGACATCAATGGGAAATTTTAATTCCCATTGTGCCATCTGAGGATGTCCCTATTGTGGTAAGGAATCATATAAGGTACTACCTACTTCCTAGAAAGTCATTGTTGAAGCCGATAAGAAGGAAGCCTCAATTGATCGAAACAAGCACTCATGCAAGGGACTAGTGTTTTTTATGTAGCAGGGTACAATGTGATAAGTTATCAAGACATGATGATGGGAGGTGGCTATAACTAATTATGGTGGTTAAGTGGCCCAAGGTTAGAACATTAAATATGAGGGGTGGAAATCATAACAATTTCTGATGGGGAAATACCTAGGGTCGGTAGGACATCCAGGGTGGGTGTATGTTTTCTATCATTGCCATGGTTAGGTGCAATAAATAATTCACAGCTCTAACCAAGGGTGATTAGGGACTTCTGCCAAGTAAGAAATTTAAATTTATGGGTAGGAGTCTTCTCCTAAAAAAATCTTTGTACAGTTGCCAAAATAATATGAAATTGGTTTGGATGTGTTGGAATGGAGACGGGTGCCCCATTAACATGAATAATCCTTCACGATGATGTGAGGAGTGTTTTTTCTAATGGTGGGGGCCCCATTTTCTGGTCTCATTATGAGGGTGATGAGATGGATGAAATTTTTCAGATGGGCTATTCTTATAAGGGTGTGATAGGCCAAATGTGACACACGATGATGCTTTTCAATTGATTCTCTTTGTAGAGAACGGTATCCCAGGAAAGGGGTTTTAACATGCAATGGGTAAAACTTGACTTGATGTTTGATGATGGGTGTATGAACATGAAGTGATTCTCAGTCCAAATTTTATGGCCATGGATCCAAACTTAGGTGTATTGTCTACATGAGTGATGGATGCCATGGATGGTGAGTCTCTACCAACCTGCAAGGGTGTTTATCATGTGCAAGATGGGGTGATGATAAACATGGTCTGGTGAATGGAAATTATGGTTTTATTATTCTGAATAAATAATGTCAGGATATGCAAATCATTTTAAGAAATCCTATCATGCTGAGGGTAGAAGGATACCTGCACTTGTACTTTTGTTGTCTGGGACATATGGTGATTTGGCGTGTCTATAATAGCTGCAACCAATACACCAAGTAAAAGCATCTTTTTCATACAAATATTTTTAAAATAACTTGAATTTGAAGTGATAAGAGAAGGGCTTAAATGAACTAAATTATTGTGGGAGTTGGGTCTGAAAAATAATTTTTCTAAAACTTGGATTTCTAGGGTCCGGATTGAAGATGATGAAGTGTTGATCAGTGTGTTTCTCACATTTTTCTGATTGGGTACTCTGAGCTCTAGTTATGGACTGTTGAAAATGGAAAAAGGGTGATATATAGGCCAATATGGCCCATTTTCAAATCATTTGTGCTATTTGAGGATATGACATCAGAGAAGAGCTACTTTCCCAAGATTTTCTTGCTGTTGCGGTTAGCCAGAGCACTTGAGATTCACACCATCAGTGTCAGGTAGGAGATAAAACATCCTGCTTTTTATTTTTTCCATTTTCATGTGTGGGTTGTTTGTACAAATGTGATTTTGTACAGATTTTATGCCCATTTTTGGGTAGGACCATGCTGGTGATCGAAAATAGTGTGCGTGGTCCCCATGCAAAGGTTTCCTTTTGCGTGAAGGCCCTATTGGTGGTGAATTTTTAGTGCACTGGAGCACGCACCTATGTTTGGTACATGCGCGTGATCAATGCACAAATATTTTTAACAAGCATGGGGAAGTCATTTTTTAAATAAATGTAATGCTTTTTCTTCAAAAACTGACATTTTGGTTATTTCCTTGGTGGCAGGATGTTGTGGCCAGAGAGGGGGTGGCATGATTTCCATGCGGAGGTGGCCCAAAACCCCCTTTCTCAAGAGACGCTAACTTGGTATGGTTTGATGAAGTTCCTGGAGAACAACATACTCATATCTCAGGATGGGTTCCTATGCTACCTGGTCCGATGTTGGAATTGGCAACATCATGCTATAATCCTGCACAAGAGAGATGTAGTGATCCAGCCCAAGACTGATGTATATTTTTTTATGGGTCTCTTGCCTCAGGGGGGGGACTTCCCTACCCACTCCCTCCTAGGGGAGTGAATATCCATCACTAGGCTAAGGAGGAGAGGCACAATGGTCCTAACCCTATCACCTGAGGATGCATCCGAGTGATTTTTATCACTGATTTGGCTGAGCGAGCTTCTTTAACAATGATAATTATCCTATATAGGTCAATGGTGACAGATCAAGTGTTAGGTCTTCACATTGTAGTCTTGTGCTGACTCCAGACTAGTCACTTTTTTTTTATTGAACCCGCTATGTCTATTAGGGTATGGTCACTCTGCTAGCCAAAGCACAGAGGGGTGCTACCAAGACCTTTGCATATGTGAGCATTAGCTACAGTATTATGTATGAGGTAGTTGTGATGTTACGACCCTTTGTGGTGGTGCCTCTAGGTCCTTTGAGGGATCCCTAAATGCGCTGATGGGAACTTATGATGCCCTGTGGTGGTGGGGGAGAGGTGGGTTGGTACTGGGATGTGACAATTGAAGTGTGGTTCAAGTCGAACCCGCCGGTATTCCTTGAGTTTTTGTATTCAGGGATGGACTTCCAAGGGGATCCAGATATGGGTCGCCCTCATGGCTATGCATGGGGATCGGTAGGTATGAACTTTTATGTTTTTCTACATTTTGAGAGTTTTATTTTCATATATATATATATCTATATGTCTTTGATGGTGACACTGATATTGTTTTTTGGTTTCTTTTTCAGATGTGGGGTTAGCAAGGCATCCTACTGCTTGCATGGTAGGTCATCAGACTAGGAGGATGGATCTGCCTAGGGTGGGTCAGGCCTAGCTTGGGGTTTAAATCAATGCTAGAGGTCCCTCAGGGGAGGTTAGCAGCACTGTAGCTGCTAGTGGGGATGGTGCCATCTAGGCACGTGTTGAGGCGAATGAGGCACGGGTGGCCATGGATGAGGAATTGTTGGTTGATGTTGATATCTGAGTGTTGGCAGAAAGGGCCCGACCTACTGATGTCAAGGGTCAACTGGGGCTTCTTGATGCTTCATCCAAGGCAGCGAATGCTGGTGCTATGGACTTGTCAGATTAAAGGAGTCAGCTAGAGAGGCTGACTTAGGGTTTACCTACCAGGGCATTTGATGACTTGGATGACATATGGTTGGAGATGGTGATTGTTTGGGAGAGGGTACAACATCCGACTTTGCGCAAAGTAGTACTTGTTGTCATAGAAAATTCTCCTATACTAGCACCAAGTGCTTGTGTGGGTTCGGAGGACCCACCAGGAGCGGCTCATCCCTAGAGATTTTGTATGATTAGGGAGAGCATCCATTATGAGAATGGTTCCCTCCATTGAGGATATGTACATTTTTTTACTAACGTGATAGTGAGTGACTTTTTTTTTTATACTGGGACACATATTTTTTGATGTATATATGCGAGATGTATTTTCATCATCTCTTATGATGTGTCTATGGTTATTGTTATATGTTTTTATATCCTTATGATGGATGTTATGTTCATGATTTTGTTTTTATGGATGATGGTTTATACAGGATGCATTCCAGTGTAGGATATGGTTTGTTATGCAATCAACTACCTGATTTTTATCTCTTGGTATATATATAAATGTAATGTGATCAAAGTGGTGGACTAACCATAGTCCATGCAAGTACTTCCTAAATAGGCGTGAATCTCGTATTTGAAAGGCTTGGTTTAACTACGATACCACTAACTGGGAATCAAGAAAGACATGTAGATGGCTATTTCCTTGCTTGGAGGCATCACTCAACAACCCGATGATTACATCATATTCTGCTTGATTATTCATAGCTAACTTGATACATACTCCATTGGTGAGGAATGTTGACCGGTTAGGAGGGTATATGGCCCAAGTGGTTGTGGCTAGATTTTGATACCATCGAGAGGCTCCATCAGAAAATCCAAAATAGTATATGGGCAGATGATCCATCTGTGAAAAAAGAGATTTTTTTTTAGAAAAATTCCATGATGATTGTGATCATCATAAAAATTTATGTTACAGTCATTTTATCTCTAGGGTGTGGAAGTGTATTCGGCACTTGGGTGGAAAAAATACACTTTTCTTAGTAGGGAGGCTGCCTACCTACATGCAAGTCACAGTTCAAAGTGCTTTTTCAAATGTTAGTGGAACAAGTTCAACATATAATAATATGAGTTAAATGGAAAAATATTATTCTACATAAACAACGAAACAAAAACAAAACAACATGCACAAGAAACATGCTCAATAGAGAAAACACACTAATAACTCAAAAATGGAGAGCTTTCTCCCTTTATTATGTGTTGGTAGTAGTAGAAGATAGAATGATAAATCTCTTGTAGTGGATCCTTTGAGCTATGGAGCTCCAATATCCAAGATCATGGGGTCTCTTCCCCTCAATTTTTCAGCAATCCTCTCTTCCCTCTCAAAGGATGGTAGATCGAAGAACATGTGGTGAATTTTTCTCTCTTGGATTGAGGTGTTGGGTGGCCAACAATTGAATCCTTCCAATCCTCTTGTTTTTGGACAACACAATATGGTTTTTTGATGAGAAATTTGGCCAGAATAACAATGTGTCTCCCATTTCTCTTCCCATGGCTAGCTTTTATAGACCAATTTCAAATTGTCCCTCCCTCTCTTTGTAATATTCCCAAATGGGGAATGCAACAATACAATGTAGAAAGAGAGGAAAATAATGCAGATCATCTTTTATATAGAAATATTCCAATATGGAGACCTTTAATTCGATATTATAGTAGCAAAACATGTGTAATAAATGGCCCATAATATGCATAACAAGGAAAGAAGCCTCCAATGAAAGAAATCCCTCAAAATGAGGTGCTGCAACCATATATAAATACTGGAAAAAACACTTACAACATTATTTTATTGGCTCTACACAGTTTTATATTACACATCATATCTCGAGAAAATAAGTGCATAAAATTTAGATCTATATCAGATCCATGCACTATACAAGCTCCTCTAAAGAACCCCCTTGGGGTTTTTAGCAAAACACCAAGCACAAGTTGTAGATATGAGATCTAAGGCTACAGATCTGGAAAAAATGGTTGAATTGATATAGGCAATAGAATATCCTCCTCCAATAGATCTCAAAAGTGAAGGGTAGATCCCCAACACCTAGAAAATCACTCTCCAAATGGTGTGTTGAATGACCTTGCAATTGCACCTACAAAAATAATGAAAATCTAGAAGTATATTGTGTTGTAGGTATCAAAATAAGGTTGGCCTCATGCGAAGATCTGAAAATAAGATCCAAGGCCTTCAATACTATCCTCCCAATGAAGTGGAAACCTCCTCCACTGAAAAGGAGCACTGAAATGACCTAGATCTGAAAGATCTAGTATCCACTTGTTGCAGCTTGCAAAAACAACCAAACTCTTAACAGGATCTACACTGTTGTTGAAAGAAGAAGCTTGTCCCTAAGCCAGATAGTGGACAATGCAATACAAACTCTCCCAAGATCTACACAATGGGAAGATGTGGGATTCTCGATCAGGAACAACCAATTCTAAACAACGTTCAATCTCATATAAACAACAAGAGAAAGATATATGTCTAAACAGACCATATATTCAGAAAATATCATATACATCAACAACCTTCTAATGTTTCCATCCCCTTCCTTTTATAATACAAGAGCTTGCAAACTCTAAACCACTTCCAATGAGATCACTTCTTTCACACAAGGCATCTCCATCTAAAACCGCACTGTGCCTCATTGATGGCCACTCCTCCATGACAACGTTGTAGATTTTGTGAACATTGACCCAGTCAAAATGTTCCAGCCCTTTTCACACCTAAGGGTGCTTGATTTAACAACCAATACTTAACCTTTTCATATTTGGCATTGATTATTCATTATTTAAGGAGTATTATGGACCTCCTTTTCTCTTTTATTCCTTAAACAAAGCAATAAAAAAAAATTGAATATTCCAATTAGCTTATGACTAATTGGGAATATTATAGTCCTCCCTTCCCAAATGTTGCTTGTCCTCAAGAAACTGATAAGGTGAGTGTTGCAACTCTTCTCCTCCTCCATTGGTGACACCAATATGTGATAAGCTTCCTTGATAAGACAAGTGTTCACCAATCCATCCCTCCATGAATCGCTCCTCCAGAGTTCTCATGAGATGTAAATAATTCATCCCATAAGGAGACAATATCTTGAATGAAACAAACATTGTTTGTCCAACGTTCTCCCTTAAACATGTAGCATAAGATACATTGAGAATCTCTATCCCATAGAGCACATGAATACCTCCCATCCTCCTTCCATACGTTCCCATAAAAAGTACAAGTATATCATCCATGTATGGGATCAAAACTACATACATACAAACATAAATTTGTGCATATGGAGGTGGGTCATAGTCCCCCATGTGGAACCAACGCAGTGCATCTTCTAACTGCATTAGATCATGATGTGGTAAGTGGTTTCCCCACCACTTACTTTCTGTCCATGTCATCTCACTATGGCTGAAAGTGTGAGATATAATTGGTGCTTTAGGAATGCACCCATCATGAAGAAAAATCTTCCTTTGTCCTCCAAGGGAGTGGCCATGTTCAAAAAATTTTGTGGCCCAAAGTTGGCCATGAAGTTTATAAGGTACAATACTCCTTCTTGGAGTTATGGCCTACATATACATGGTGAAATAATGAAAACAATAATCAAATGAAACATTATTTACATTAGCATATTATTCACCAAAATTTCTCCTTAAACAAATGGAATGGTGCATAGGTCTATCCCCTCTCTAAAAAAGAGAAAGAGATGGTTGAATTAAATCCTTTATAGAGTTATGTTTCTTCCTCATCTCCACATGGTACATGCATCTCTGAAAATTTTTATATATTTCTCCTTCAAATCCCTTCCAAGTGTAGCTTTTCATAATGATGTTGTAGAATCTCATGGAATATGTGTGGCTGAAACATAACTCTTCATAGGCCCTTTGTAGCAACTTATCCTTGAGCTTGGAGGCTCTAGATAATAGTATCCTACCATGATAATAGATGACTCCTTCTTGGACTGAATACCCCTCTTCATGTAGTTGGTCATCAAGTATCATACATGTATACAAATCCTTGGAGTAATCCACCAACAATTTGGATTTCCAATATGGATCAATCTCCCATAGTGACAGCGTTGATGATCTACCAACATAAGTGTTTTTCATATGGCTACTCTGCTCCTTGAAATATTCTATGCCAAAGGTACATGTTGGAAGGTCATTCCTTCCATGCTACTCCTCCCACAATGTAGAATTTGAAATGAGAGTGGGTAATGATGATGTTGCGATAAGATCTCCCTCCTCCTTGAGCCTACCCAAGACTCCCAACGTTGTATCATTGTCTTCCAATTCTCCCATCACTCTTGGATCTATGCTTGGAGAGTCATGTTGTGAAACATCTCCCACGAGATCTAAATCAGGTGGCCTCCTAGGTGGTTTTCCACTAGATAATAGTGTCCCATGCAGCAGTCTCATGAGCATAATAGATGGGACAGTAAGGTCCTTTATTCCACTGTGCAAATCCATCTCTATTTTCTTTGTGGAAGTTGTATGTGAGGGATATGTATGCATGCCCTTGATCATTTGGCTCTTACCACTCTTCTTATTACCCATTCCATTTGCAAAGCCTGCCAATCAGTGGTGACCTTCCCAAATGTAATCAACCATTGAGCACCCAATATCACATTGGTGTCAGGTATGTCAACCACAAGGAAGTGATAAATCAATTTATATGTTCCCATGGTGTCTGATAGTGATGGGACATAATGCATGCATTGCATTTTTCTATCTCTTGGGACCAAAATAGAGAATCCCTTAAAAGCATCAGTGGGTATTTCCCTCCTTTGCACTAGTTGGGAATCAATAAAATTGTGGGTGGCCCCACTATCAACCAAAACAAAAACCCTCTGATTCAAGAAGGAACCTTGAACTCTTAAGGTCAAGTACTTAGGTACTCCTCCCAAAGATTCAAGAGCCCCTCCAATAGGAGCAAATTCTCCATTCCCATCTCCTGATGGTGTTGGTTCTCCTCCTGCAGTGTCAGCGATGTGACCTCTTCTTGGTTGATTTTCTTCTTCCTCCTCATCATCTGAGAAGACCTCTATGTAATGTGATTTTCTAGCTGCACATCTATGTCTAGGTGCCCATGATTCTTGTCAAGTGAATAAAAGCATCCTTCTTCTTAGATCTCTCTGGACATCATCATCAAGAGGTTTTTTATTTTGACTCTCCTTAGAAGGAGCAACCTTTTCTTCCTTTCCCTTTGAAGGAAAAGAGGGCTTATGCTGAAATGTTGCCTTTTCTTTTGGCAAGACATCTTGATGGTATCTAGCCCTTTCAATAGCATCATGTAGGGTATTGGGCTTGGTAGATTTAACCAACCCATGAAGAGGTTCATCTAACCCATCAGTGAACATGTACACCCTTCTTGTTTTAGACAAATCATGAACCATAACAGAAAGTCTTAGAAATTCAGAGATGTAAGTTTTTTCATTACCTGATTGTTTCAACTTTGCAAGGCTCATGAATGGTGCCTCTGGATATGTTCTATCAAGTATTTCCACCAAAATTCTAGTGAACTCTGAATAAGCAGTCACATTGGCATGACCCAATGTAGACAAGCCACGGAACCACCAGTCATGTGCTTCACCTTCAAGGTGCAGCGTTGCAATATTAATGGCATCCATCTCTGGAACCTTGTTCAAATGAAAGTAGATGTCAATTGTTTCTACCCAAGATTTGGCAGAACACTTGGATGACCCATCAAAATTGGTTAAAAATAATATGCCCATAGTGTGGTATGGATCATGATTCTGAATGAATCCACTAACTCTCTGATGATGCCTTGGTCTTCTATTGTCCTTTATTTGAAAAAACTCTTGGACACTCAAGTGATCTTTGAATATTTTATTTTGAGACTCATATTCTTCAAAATAGTCTTCAAGGGATTCATGCTCTTGAAACCCTTCATTTCCCACAACAAAAAATGTAGGCATGGTAGAGCATTGGGAAACTTCTAGTTGATGCACTGGTTGATCATTCTAGTGGTGAGACATGCTAGAGCCTTCTCCATGATGAAATACTTTATGGGATTCCTTGATTATGTCCATCCTCATCTCTTTGATCTCCCTAGCAAGGTCTTGCATGGCTCTAAGAAGGACCTTAGGGAAATCCTTCTCTTCATCTTCACCTCTAGATAAAGGGGCTTTACCATTGTCTTCATTATCATTTGTATAATCAAAATTTTTGTGCCTTCTCTTTTGATACCTCTTTTCTCTCTCAGTAAGAGGCTATCCTTCTTCAAAAGACATATTGGCTTTAGAATGCACATGTTGTGCCAAGATGATGCTCCGATACCACTGTAATATTCCCAAATGGGGAATACAATAGTACAATGCAGAAAGATAGGAAAATAGTGCAGATCGTATTTTATATAGCAAGAGGCCAATATGGAGACCTTTCATTTGTTATTACAGCAACAAAACATGTGTAACAAATTTCCCATAAGATGCATAATAAGGAAAGAATCCTCCAATGAAAGAAATCCCTCAAAATGAGGTGTTGCAACCATGTATAAAGAATAGAAAAAGCCTTATAGTGTTATTTTATTGGCTATGCACAACTATAGTTTACACATCAGATCTAGAGAAAATAAGTGCATAAAATTTAGATCTATATTAGATCCATGCAATATAAAAGCTCCTATAACGAATCCCCTTGGGGTTTTCAAAAAAACATCAAGCACAAGTTGTAGATCTGAGATCTAAGACTGCAGATCTACTGAAATTTACAAATATGGAAAGTATGGTTGAACTGATATATGAAATAGAATAGCCTCCTCAAATAGATCTCCAAAGTGAAGGGCAGATCCCCAACACCTAGAAAATCACTCTCCAAATGGTGTGTTGAACCACCTTGCAACTGCACCTACAGAAATAATGCAGATCTGGAAGTATACTATGCTGTAGGGAAAAAAATAAGGTTCGCCTCATGCCAAGATCTGAAAATAAGCTCCAAAGCCTTCAATACTATCCTCCGAATGAAGTGGAAACCACCTCCACTGAAAAGGAGCACTAAAATGAACTAGATCTCAAAAATCTAGTCTCCTCTTGCTGCAGCTTGAAAAAACAACCAAACCCTCAACAAGATCTATACTGTAGTTGAAAGAATAAGCTTGGCCCTAAGCCAGATAGTGGACAATGTAATACAAACTCTCCCAAGAGCTACTCAATGGAAAGAGGTGAGATTCCCAATCAGGAACACCCAATGCTAAACATCAGTCAATCTCAGCTAAACAGCAAGAGAAAGATATATGTCTAAACAGACCATATATTCAGAAAATATCATATACATAAAAAACCTTCTTATGTTTCCATCCCCTTCCTTTTATAAGGCAAGAGCTTGAAAACTCTAAACCACTTCCAACGACATCACTTCTTTCACACAAGGCATC
Source organism: Pinus albicaulis (assembly GCA_034641835.2). Lineage (NCBI taxonomy): Eukaryota > Viridiplantae > Streptophyta > Pinopsida > Pinales > Pinaceae > Pinus > Pinus albicaulis. The sequence goes on from CM076583.1 coordinate 623,307,944, forward strand.
TCCATCTAAAACTGCGTTGTGCCTCATTTATGGCCACTCCTCCATGACAGTGCTATAGATTTGGTCAAGGTTGACCCAGTCAAAATTTTCCAACCCCTTTCACACCTAAGGGTGTTTGATTTAACAACCAATATTTAGCCTTTTCATATTTGGCATTGATTTATTCATTATTTAAGGAGTGTTATGGACCTCTTTTTCTCTTTTATTCTTTAAATAAAGCAATAAAAAAAATTGAATATTCCAATTAGATTATGAATAATAAGGAATATTAGAATCTTGGTACAATATGGATGTTGAAACAAAAGTGGGGGTATGATTCCTTTGTGTTTTTCACTAAAGCCTCAAGGTGGTTCAAAGGCGACTGTACTTGGTTAAGTTGAGTGAGAATTTTTTTCTCCAAGTGTGCCAAGTGGTCTCGGATGGTGACATTCTGCATCCCCAAGATGACACAGATATTAGAGGGATAGCTACACACTTCGCGACTATCAAAGGACAAGTCACAATTCGCGCTCAGATCCAGTTCTTTCTGTGCGCTATCCAAAAAATTTTCCTTCTGACCTTAGGAAAATTTAAATTTTTAGCTCCTCTATATATTTCTTCCCTGTAAATCTTTATCTGTACCTGTTGTGCTACACATCAACCCCCCATTTATTTTTATAAATAGGGACCCTTTAGAAATAAATAGGAAATTATTTTAATTTTCTAAACAAAAAATTTAGAAAATAAATATTTTCTTTTAAAAAGTTTTCCGCTTTATTTTTCTTGAGCGTATCGAAAATCGCATATCTTATGAATTTAAAATTCTTATAAACTTTAGAATATGTGAGCCGCGATATGCGCTCAATTTTTTTGAAGATATGTTTGAAATTTGAAAAAACTTCAATCACCGTTATATTTACTTTATCGCATCACACTTCACTTAGAAAATAAAAAAACATTAAAATAAAATCGATAAAAGTTGCAAATTCGCAGACCAGACGAGAAAATAAAGAAATTAATATAAAAATTTCAGCAATCACAGTCATTTAAGTTTTTCAAAAAGCGCAATTCGCATTTTGCATAACTTAATAACATACACCAAATTGTTATCCTATAAAATTTGTGATCTGTGATTTGCATAGATCGCATTTCACAAACTTTAAGGGTAAGTATTATGAATGGTTATAAATTATGACTTTCGATATGCGCACCTACAGAATTTAATGGATCAAGCATGTGAAGTAACTTGTGTCATATCAAAATGAAATTCGAGATCCTAATGACTTTAAAAATGATTGATATATTTTGCGTGAGAAGGTATATGAGACATTAATTCAAAGATTATGATTGAGGATTGATGTTATATCTTAATAGATTTATATCTTCTTGCGTATGTTGAAATAAATGATAGATTTGTCTCTTTGATTCTCTATACTTGTAAAATTTGCTCTGTTTTCAGGAAACCAGTTAACGGATTGAGGAAGAGTAAAATGAGAAAAAAGGGCAAAGAGATTTCTTAGACGTCATCTACTAAATATACAGAGATGTATCCCTTATTTTCAGATACCATCTGCAACAAATATTACGGCAGTTTGACATGGAAGGCAATGTATAAGCTTTCTGAAAGTGAAGGACCAAGGGTGATAACCAAATTTTCTTCGACAGGCACGACATCTACCTCCGACACAACTATTTTCGACATTGCATGCTCATATGTTCATAGGATATTTGCAAGACCAAATATTTTCCCTTACACGGACATGGTTAAGTGGGAAATTGATCACTTAAACATTGAAGATAGAATGTTCAAGAATTTGAAGGGAAAAACTATGGTCTATTTTAGGGAAGAAGATTTAATAACAATGTATCATGTACCACCCCCGCAATAGAAGTATGACAAAGAATTTTTGAAAATCTTTAGAGAAGAACATCCAGATCTTATCAAAGTCATAAAATAATGGAAGGAGGAACAGTGGAAGTTGAAGTAATATAATCTTGGTACGTACCCAATTACCCAAATTCCTAATCCTTACTATTATGCTGCTGGTATGTTATGTAGATTATTTTCCAAACCTGATAGCACTAGATTCTCAAAATAATGGGTTCCCCTAATTGACGAAATCGTCAATTAATCAATATTGAATTGGGAAAACATCTTGTATGATAATCTAGCCAAACACATTACCGAATATAGGAATAAAAGGAGTATTTCATCCAAAGAAATACCTCCATTTTATATGTCTTCCTATGTCATGGACGCTATTTGTTTTACTTCTAGTCTTCCTACCATGGGATGGAAATGGACTACCCAAGACCCTACCCCAATTCATATCACCACAGAGAACTCTAGGATTCATACTTCCACCTAGACTCCTATAAAATCTGTTACAGAGTCATATTTCCTATGCACCAGATGATTTTTAATAAAAAGGCCCCTATGGTTTCTGAAGAATCTAATGCAGACATTCTTTCTATAGCTAGATGGTTTTCAAAGGAGAATTTTACATATATTAGAGTATTCAGGAGTTATGCTTCTCCCCATGTTTTACCCTATTACATTCCCGATAAGTTACTTGCAAGAGAAATAGCCTATCATCTTGTTAATGGTGTCATGAAACAGCTGAAAGATGCTAAAAATGCTATTTGGCCTAATTACCCTGTATAGTGCCGCACTTTTTCACTATTTTACATTGGCCATACTTACAAGGAAGTTTCCAACATTAATTTATTGAAATTGGCAGTAATTCCAAAAAGGTTATATGATCCAAATGATGTAATTAAAAATTACATCACAGAGATTAAGTTAAAACATTTTGTAAAGGAGGAAGATGAAGTTGATGATCTCTTCCAGGGCATGGAAAATTTTTTAGACATTATCAAGTATGCATCCAACCAACTAAGTCGAGATGATTTTGAAGCTTTCCAAACATATAGAAACAGGAGACTAGAGAAAGTCCCTCTCAATTTGTTAACTATTGAAGATGAAAAAAAAAACACTCCAAGTGTCAGCCTGGATGATGAAGCAAAATATATGTCTAAAGATGAATCAGGTCAGTCACAGAAGCAATCTCATAATTCGGATCACTCTGAAAATGAATCCGAATCTAAAAAGGAAAGGTTAGAAAAGATAATTAACCAAGTAATCCATCAGATAGAGATGTTAGAGTAAAAGAGAAATAATGGAACAGAATCAGATTCTCAAATAGTTCAGCACAGTCATAATATACTAGATCAGTCTAGTTCACCGCAAACAAAATATCTTATATATGAATGGAAGGAATTTTCCAAATCAATAAAAACTCCTAAAGACAATCCCAATACTGATCAGGAAACGAGTTTACAAACATCTGAACACTCCCAGAAGATAGTGGAAATTGTTATTCCACTACAAAGTGTTCCAGTAATGCATGATAAAGAAATCATACCAGCCTACCTTACAGATCAAATAGTTCTACAAATTGAATATATTCCTTCATTGGATATTTTCTGCAGTCCTAGTTATAATGTTGTATTTAAAAGAAACAAAAGGAGGATAATTGATGAAACAACTTCAAATCCTACATATGAATCAGTTGATGTATTATGGAAATATTCCTTAGATGATCCTACTGAACATCTAACCAAATTATCACAGTATGAAGGGGCATATGCTACTACTACTATTGATAAAGATACTGAGGTTAGATTGTTGCTAAAACAAAATAAAGCCAGAGTACAAGAACTAGAGAAGTTTTTGAATGAAGAGAAATCTAATTCCAGTGAGCAAGTAAAATTAAATGTAGCCCAATTTCATAAATATATTGAAATCCTCAAATTGCAGCATCAGACAGAAATTAATGAAACAAAAGCACAACTGGAAATTGCAATGGCCAAGTTACAAGGTCAACCATAATTAGAACAATTTATCAAAGAAGAACTAGATTTAAACACTAATTTAAAGGAAGAACAAAAAGTGTTTTCTCATCAAGCTTCTATAATTGACTCTTATTGTGATTCAAATAAAATACTGATCCAACAGATAGCAATTCAAAAACTTGAATGTGAAAGACTTGAGAAGAAAATTGAAGAACACATCCAATGGCAAGTATCAGATTCGAGGAAGGAAGCTAATCTACCTCAAATCGATAAGCTTCCAAAGAAATTCTATTCAAAGAATGGGAAGTGCAAATCAAACAGGCAGAGAAAGAAATAGCGAAGACATCCAAGATATCAAGTGAAATTATTTAATCTATGTGTGAACAACTGTCTAGAGTAGAACTTCTCAAGAATAACACATCTAATGTGTTCTCAGAAACAAGACAGGTGGATACATAGTGGAAGAAGAAAGAAGATACACAGGAGGAAATTATTAAAAAGGTAAATAAGTTTGATCAAGAAAGTTACTGGAATTTTCTGATCAAACCTTATCATCAGCATCAGACGCTGCAGCTCTTACAGATTCAATCAAAAGATCCCAGCCAGTACTCTCAAACGTTATTTCCAAGGGATAGATCAGATCAAGGATATCACAGCCAGCTCAGCTCAAAGCAATGTTAGATACTTATCAACTTCATGATTCATTCAGAAGAAAGGGCATAACTCATAAATTAGAATTGTTAGTTCAGTTTCCTAGATTGTAGTTTAAGTTAGCTTTATGAGGAAGGTTGTTTGAAACCTCCTCTATATTTTTGTAATAATCTATTTTATTTTATTGTTAGTTTAGTATTTACACCCTTCTCATGCATTTAGATAAGGGTCCAGAAATTTGTCGAAAACATTTGCGAAGAATGCACTATTGTAATTTTGTGAGTGCTTTGATGAATTAATGGAACACATCTATTATCTTTTAACAATTAAAGTTGTTTAACTGATGTTGCACTACTGTACTCTTTAAATTTCTTGAAAGTGAGAAGTTGCAGATTCATTTTTGTTAGTTTACATGAGTAGAACTTCATACATATGGTGCTTCTATTCACTTGTATTAAGTATTACTTCATAAATTGACAGTCATCATTTTATTGCATTATATATTTGAAACGTCATCATATATAAATATTACATGCACTTCTATTCTAATATTTAGCTATGGTTTCTTATTGAATATATAATCACACTCATAAATGTGCTATTTCTTTCACAATTCTTCTATGTAAACTACTTTTCTAGAAGAATCATTTTACATAATTTTCATCTCTTTCAGCTGTTAAATGATCTATATTACTGACAATTGAAAGATATCATTTTATATTGCATAAAGGAAAAACAACCCAGGTATATATTATATTAAATAGTTTAGATAGATGCATATAGATTAAAATAATTATCCATTTGCATGCTATATTTACAAAGCCCTCAAAATCATCCTTATTGGGAAACTAGTCCCATTATCCCCAGTTAGAGCCACTACACCAAAAAGAAAAGGAGTTTCTTTAAGGTCTGGACCAGGTGGTTTTCCCCCATATTTTGGAAATGGAAATCCGAGGCCTCAACATTTTTGCACTAGAAGGAGGGCCTGATGAATGGCATAAAGTTCTAATTATTCTAAAGTTCAATAAAAAATTCTCTCTCCCTCTAGATCTGCATCCACTTCTAGAAAATTGTCTAGATCCTCATCTGTAAAATCTAAAGTTTATCATCTTTCCCCTAAGTCTCCTAGAAATACTCAAATCATACTATTTCCGGAGTTTCACCAACATTCTCCAGAAGTTCAATCTTTGATAGAAAAGTTAGAAAAATTATCTATTTCTGCTGAAAAAACTGAATCTTCTTGTTGGCCACCTATAAATTTTTTTCCATCAAAAGGTGGGCAAAACATTGTTCAGCCTTCAAGGAACAGTTTCATTGCAGAAAATTGTATCTCTTGAAGCCTCTGGAAGACATCATATCCTTGTTTCAATCTTCGTTGTTGTTCCCATTTCAAGCCTAGAAAATTCTGCTCAAAATTCCATGAGAAAGACTGCTGCAAAATCCCCTTTTTCCCCTTCCTCCACTCAGAAACTAACCTTCATATTTTTCCATCATTTTCCTCTGTTTTCCATTTCCCTCATCTCCCCTTCATAAAATTTCCTTTGCAGAGTTTAAAACCCCTTTTAAAACTCTATTGAAACCTTCAATTACCCTTTGAAAACCATTGATAATCATAAAAAACATATGTTTGTGCATAAGGGTTTAAGCCCCTTTGGGCCAGGTCCCAACCACTTCCGATCATATGCCTACACCCTGGGACCAAGCGCCAACTCTGGGGGAGTTTACCGTATCGCAAATATCCAAGTGCACATGTCTTTCCATATTCTAAAGTTGCGATGCGATGAGCCTTTATACTTTAGAACTCGATGCGATTAGCCTCCTTTGTTATAAACTCCAGATTCCATGCTTTCTTTGAGAAAAACCAAGAGCTAAAGTCCCAGTGCCCATCGCATCGCATAAATCAAATGGGTTGATTGAAAATTCCATACCCGATCTCCCGATATGCGATTAGCCCCCTCCTCTTTAACCCCCAGTCACATTATCCTTCATATAACCTTTGGCCCCACAATCGGGCGCCCGGCCACATAATACATATCCCGCCCAAAAAATATTAAAAACCTTATGTTATTCGAAACTTTGGGTTTTTTAATTATTTTATATTTTTTCCGCCGGTCTGAAGTGTGAGCACTCTCCACTGTGGAAATCAATCTACAGATCCGGCGGTGCGAAACCTATCAAACCCAGTGGACCCAACCAGTCGTTCACCGTTTTCCCAAAACCATATGGTTTTCATCGCATCGCCTTTGAGCGGAGGGTGGTTTTCGCCTGATGGCTAGCGATTCCATACATCGCGTGACATGCGTCCTGGACACTGTTCCGGAAACCACCATCCATCGCGCATTATCGTTCGGACTAGGATGCCCAGCAATATTTCTATGCACCGTCTGATCTAGGCCCAATCATCCAATGGTGATCGCTTGCCAAAGCTGTCTGATGGTTAATGAAGATGCGCACACAATAACCGGGCTATTGTACATGTGGCAACATCATCTCCACCGTTGATCTGATCTGCAGATCGATGGCCCACATTCCATCGCCCTGTTTCCTCCATTTTACTTTCAACCTCTGCTCCTGACCGTCGATCTCTGTGCAATCGATGGCTCATATTTAATATTCTCACGCCCATTCCATGATCTCTCCCGATCAATCTCGACCGTTGGATGATTCCATCCAATGGCCATGCTTCCTCCACTCTTCCTTTGAAGCGGTCAACCTATTTATGCAGGATTTTATAACATTTTTTGTATTTTGCAGGGTTTTTACTGTTTTTTTGCTATAAATTGAAGAAATTCAAAAGTAGAGGGTGACAACCCTCCCGCTTTTGATTCACCGAGGGAAAATCATTCACAGGTGCCTAATTTCACATTTTCATCGATTGTTTATCCAAGCACGGATGCCTCATGAACCCTACGCAGCCCTTCGCACCAGCAAGAAAGCCATGAAGTGGGCACAGTCAAAGAGTATCAGCACTGAAGACCAGGATGAACCAGAACAGAGGATTAATGGACAAATTTGTGGGGATTATGGCTAAGAACAATTATCAAAAGCCTAATCCCTGATTCAAAACACATCTTAAAGAAGATCTGAAGGGTCTTGTCAATAGGAATGCCTCCACCACCACAAAATGAGGCAAATTGATCCCTTTAGTTATCACGATGCCACCTGTGCCTCAAAATATTCAATCAGAAGCTGAATTTATTGATCAAGCACCTATAGCCTCACTAAAAATCAAAGGTTGTCGAAAAATAATACTAATTAAGGGTCTTATCTCCAAATTATCGGCAAAACTATTAGATAGGTTAAAGAACAGTCCAAAAGTAGATCTTTTCAATCATTAGGCCTCGAAAGACACAAACAGAGTTATGAATCAAAGTTATAAATGATTACATTCCCACCTTATGCCTTGCCTAGTTCCCAAAGGCCAGGAATTGCATTGATTACATAATTAATAATACTTGACCCCTAGGAAATCCTCCCACCTCTTCATTATTCTATAAATACTTCTGTAGAAGATGAGAAAATGTTGGTCTTTGGACATCTGAATGTATGTAATAGTTATTCTGAATTTGTTGATGCCCTGTTTGCAATTCAAAGATATATAAGCTGACATGGGAAGTTTGAAGTTCTAGAGACCCACCGGGCTTGGTGATTGTAACTAGTTTGAACATCTAATACAGGTTGCTGATTTATGGGATCCTGATTTGAGTCAATGGTGATGTGTTCCTCACTGTCAATTGTTATTTTTCTTAATGTTTCCACTCTGTTCACTTTCTCTGATAAAGAGCAGCAAACATAGAGCTAGGATTTACTTTCAACAGTACCCTACTCTTACTGAAAGCTTTATTGTCTATGTTTTCTTCATTTGAACGTTTTCTTTGAAGAGTACATCAATGCAGGTCGATTTAAAGGCACTTTCCTAATCTAGATTTCCCTTTGTCATTGTTATCTATGTTTTCCTTATTGAATATGCTGAAAGCAGGGTAGTTTAAAGGCACTTACCCGATCTTAAGATTTTCAACTATTTTTTAATGTTTTCTAACTAAAAGTACTTCAAAGTAGCCTATTTTAAAGGTATTAACCTGATCTTAGAATATTTTATGTTTTTCTTATTGAATATGCTGAAAGCAAGGTAGTTTAAAGGCACTTACCTGATCTTAAGCTTTTCAACTATTTTTTAATGTTCTCTAATTGAAAGTACTTCAAAGTAGGCTAGTTTAAAGGTATTAAACTGATCTCAGAATACTCTTATGTTTTTCTTTAAGTACATGCTGAAGCAATGTAGTTTAAAAGAACTTATTTGATCTTAGGTTGTTTCACTATATCTTCATTTGTTTGTTCTTCATTTCTTATCTGTTTCATTCCATAAATTCACCTTAAGAGATCCTTTGACATAAGTGACTTGCCCCATGGATCCTGCTTGAACCTCGTTGTCCAATTAAAACCCTCCTATGACTCCATAGCCTAATGGGTTTAAACTCTCTTTTCCTTTCTATCAGCCAAATCATTCCTTCACTTGCAGACACCTTCACCCTTCATTTTGAAACTGCCTTCACCTTCATCATGTCCTTGCCCAACCAAAACAAAACAAAAAAAACCCAAGCTCTTCATAACTAGCCTAATATCACAATTTTAGCTATTAAATATCACATCTTTAAACTCATTCATAGAGAGATCCCTCTCTGGATTCAGGAGGGGTAGATCCTAGAATCCCAAAGTTGGTTGAAATAATTGTTGCTTCTGCAGTTTTAGTCTTACCAATCTGCTAAAATTACAGATTCCTAACACATCTCAATTATCAGATCTTATTATTTTGTCTTCTTTACAATCTCGAAGAATATTAACCCAATCAGAAATTCAAAAAATAGGGATTCTCCCTTTTGAATTTCCTATCGGTAGTACTCAGGAAAAGTTAAAGAGGACTCAATCAGAGTCAATCACCAGTGAGATATTATCCCATTCACCCCCATTGCCTCCACTCACTTCCATAAATTTCATTCCAATAGTCGGTATCACTTTCACTAGTTCCAATACTCAAACTACTAGTCCTAGTGTTCAACCTGCCTCATCATCAATTCAAAATCCACCCAACCAACCCATCCAAAATCCAATGGTAGGTCAACCCCCTCCACCGAATTTAAACTGATGGAGCAATCTAATGGTTGTAAACATGCCTGCCCCTCTTCATGCTCTACCAAAAAATCTCGAAAGATGGCTACCTAAATTTAATCCTGATGATGGTCTTCCTGCAAGAGAACATATTCATAATTTTATGTTAGTCATCAATCTGAATGCAGTAATTGAAGAGGATTGTGTTGTACGATTATTTCCATATACTTTAAAAGGATCTGTAGGATCGTGGTATTTTTAATTACCTGGTCACTCTATAACTAAGTGAAATATGTTTGAAGAAAAAATTTTAGCTAAGTTCGTAGATGACAAAACTACTGCTACGCTCATCAATGATCTTTCAAATATTAAAGCTAAACTAGGTGAGAAGATAAAATATTTTAATTCAAGATTTAATAAACTACTCAATAAAATTTCTGTTATAGTAGTTCTTGGCACAAAAGTTAAAATTGAGAGGTATATTTCATCCCTTCCATCAGATATATCTATTTTCGTTGATAGAGAAAAGATAGCAACACTTGCAGAAAATATGAAAGAGTCTCTATCTATAGAAAAACATATAACTAATTTTGAAAAAAATAATTCTCAGGAAGATCAAAATTCAAACAATATATCTTTCAAAGATGAATCTAAGAAGAAAATGCCAAAGGATCCATTTGACATAGAAGGTCTTCAAAAATTCTTGAAAACCATGACCAACGAGATGGCAGATATCGAGAAACAAGTCGCCGAAAATTCAAATTCAAAAAAGAGTTTCAGGAATTTTAAGAAAAGACAATCCTCTACTTCTCAACCTCCAAATATTATATATAATGTTGAATTGGATCAAGAAGAGGAGGAAGAACAAATAGAGGAAGAAGAAGATGACAAAGAAGAAGAAGTTGAACTTAATGGAATGTGGGATTTCATCCTATCAAATGAAGAACAACTTGAAGCTTTTCCTGTCAGCACACACAACAAAAAGATTACTAAAACAACACAGCCTAGTCAACAACAAAAAAAATCCATTCCTGCTAAAGAAAAATCAGTAAGAGAAAAGTCTAATTCAAAGGCTATGCAAACAAGTCTTGTTACCTTAGACTCTACACCTATGTCTAAAACAAGGGTTATCTCAGATACCATTGAGTATAATATAGTTGAAGACATGAAGAAAACTAGGGCAAATATTTCAATTCATGAGCTTACCAAATTGAAGCAACAACAAAAAATCTTACTTAGAGACTTAAAAGTTGTTCTTGCTTCAAACTTACCTGCTTCAGTCATAGTTCAAGCTACTAATGAAATAGGTAATCCACCTTCTCCTTCAATGAAAGTAGATGCTTCAGACTTAATTATGATAGGTGATCGACCCATCTCTCATAATCCATTTCTCTTAACCTATGAGATCTATAACAAAAAAATTCAGAACTGTTTAATAGACTCAGAGGCCTCTTCGAATATAATTCCAAAATTAGTTTGTGCCAAATTAAATATAACTCCTCAGAGTTCTCTAGTCCATATAATACAACTTGACAGAACTAGAGTAGAAGTGGTAGGAGAATTAAATTTTGTTTCCATCAGATTGTCATCAAATCCCAAAGTTGCTGAGATAATTGATATTTTGGTGGCATATATTCCTGAATTTTATGGTTTAGTTTTAAGTCGTGACTGGTCTGAGAAACTTCATAGCTATTTTTCAACAGACTGGTCACATATGTGGTTACCACATAATGGAAAGCCAAACCAAATTCGAGTTTACCGTGAAAATTTTATGAAGCATATGGTGACTGATCTTGAAGAACTTAATGAGCTAGTAGCCTTCAATAAAAAAATTATTGGAAACTACTCTATAGATTCATTTTTAGGAAAATTTAATGCTCAACCATCACCTTTCTTTGATAACGCGATTGTATCTCAGATTGAGAATTTTTCTCAGCCAGATAATTCTAGATGTATTAATTTTTTAGATAGAAAAATAGTTGATTCTTTGTTTTGGACCCTTTATTTTGATGGTTCTATATCTGAATATGGTGCAGGTGTAGGTTGCATTTTAATAAACCCAGAAAGTGAAAATACTATGTTAGCCTGTCGATTAGAATTTGATTGTACCAACAATGTAGCCGAAAATGAAGCATTAGTTCAAGGTTTATTAAAAGCTATTGATATGAATATCAAACATCTGAAGGTTTTAGGAGATTCAGAAATCATAGTTAGGCAAGTGAGAGATACTATCCATTGTAATTCTAGACACTTAAAACATTATCAATCATTAGTCCAAGAATTAACTGCTCATTTCTTAGCCTTCAAAATTTCTTCTATGCCTAGAATACAAAATGCTAGTGTAGATTTACTCCCTAATGTAGCCTCAAAAGTAATCCCATCCAAATAATTTAGTCCCAATAGATTTTCTATTGAATTAATTTTTAGACAATCTATTCCTAATAATATCACTAATTGTAGAGTATTCAATAATGAATCAGATATCATAGATTTTTTAACATCTGAAGAATTTTACGATAATTAAATAATGGATGAAAATGAACATGACACTCATATTAAGAAATAACAAGATGAAAATCATATCCCAAAATATTTTTTCAAGTTAGAAGACTTATATGATCTAAAAGACAGGTTTAAAAGAGTAACTAACTTAAAAACACAAAGTTCTACCTTAAGATTTGAGTTACTTAATCTAGGAAGTGAAGAAAAACCTCAAAATATAAATCTAGGTCTTGGTATGTCTTCTGAGGAAAGATTATCATTCATCAGATTGTTTAGGATGTACAAAATTGTATTTTCTTGGGATTATTCTGATCTTCAAACATACGATACTTCTTTAATTCAACACACGATTCCTATGATCTTAGAGGAAAAGCCCATACAACAGAAATTGAGAAAGATTCTTCCAAACTTAGAAAATAAAATTAATACTAAATTGAATAAACTCCTCAAGGAAAAAATCATTTTTCCAGTCAGACATTCTAAATGGGTATCAAATTTGGTAACTGTCAGGAAAAAGAATGGTGATATTAGAATTTACATTGATTTTAGAAATTTAAACAAAGCTTGTTAAAAGGACAATTTTCTATTACCAACCATGGAACAAGTATTGCAGAAAGTAGCTAGTTATGAGCTCGTGTCTTTTCTAGATGGATTTTGAGGTTACAATTAGATTCTTGTTCATCTAGATGACAGATTAAAAAATACGTTCAGAACTAAGTGGGGAACTTATGCTTATCAGAAAATGCCTTTTGGATTAATTAATGGAGGTTCCACTTTCCAAAGAGCCATGGATATAGCTTTTAGGAGACTTCTAAATAAAATGGTAGTGATTTATTTAGATGACATTATTGTCTTCTCTAAACATGTAACTCATCATGTGAATGACCTAAATCAAGTCTTTGCGCGATGAAAAAGGTATGGCATTTCATTAAATCCAAAGAAATCATTTTTTTCTTTAGATGAAGGAAAACTTTTTGGATTTATTGTGTCAAAAAATAGTATCTATATTCATCCTGAAATAATTGATGAAATTAAACAAATTTCTTTCCCTCATAACAAGAAAATCATGCAATATTTCCTTGGGAAAAATAATTTTGTTAATAGATTTGTCCCTGATTTTTCTCAAATAGTTTTACCGTTGCAGAACATGATTAAGAAAAAAATTGTCTTTAAATGGGGACATAATGAAAGAGAAGCATTTGAATTGATTAAAAAATAAATTGTGAATGCTCCATTCTTGACCACCCCCAAATTTCTTAATCCATTTACATTATACATTTTTTCGTCGGATACATCATATGCAGCTATTTTAACACAGTTGAATGACCAACAAATAGAAGCACCGATATCATTCTTTGGTTCAAATTTACAAGGTGCAGAACTGAATTACACATCTATTGAAAAGCAAGCATTTGTTGTTTTTAAGGCCATAAAATATTTTAGACCTTTTCTCCTAAAGTCTCATACGAAAATCATAGTTCCATTTTCAGCAGTAAGACAACTTTTGATGCAGAAAGAATTAGGAGAAAAAAGAGCTAACCGAGTGACTACGTTGGAAGAATATGCAGGTATATAAATTAAACCCTCTAAAATCATTAGAGGTCAAGGTTTTTGCAGAATTCTCATAGGAGCATCACATTTTCCAGCAGAAGATGAATCAGGTAATTATGTGCAAATATCAGAGGTAAGCCTCATTCAGAGTCACAATATGTTGATCTTATATTTTATTTGAAGAATGGATATGCTACAAATCATCTCTGTTACAAGATATAACATGCTCTTAGATTAAAATCTAAACAATATGAGTTAGTCGGCGAAGTGTTATTTAGAATAAATTTTGATTTTGTACTTCTAAGATGCTTATAAAAATCTAAGGCAGAGAAGGTGTTGCAGGAACTCCATGATAGACAAGTTGGAGAAAATTTTGGAGGAAATACAACAGCACATAAGATCTTGCATGCAGGTTACTATTGGCCTACACTTTTCAAAGATGCCCATGAATATACAATAAAATGTAAAGTATGCCAAAGTACATCTAGAAGACAAAGAAAGTCAGCATTCCCATTACATCTGGTCAATATTGAACAACCATTTGAGAAATGAGGATTAGATATAATTGGTGACATTGTTCTTAAATCTTCCAAAAAACATACATATATTCTCACAACTACAAATTACTTTACCAAATGGATGGAAGAAATTCCATTAAAGGTAGCTAATTCAGAAAATAAAATTGATTTCATTGACCAAAATATCATAACTAGGTTTGGCTTGCCTACTTCTTTGATGTTTGATAATTCATCTTATTTCTCTGGAACCGCTATGATAGAGTTTGCAAGTAAAAGTGGTTTTAAACTAAAATATTCTACAAATTATTATCCACAAGGAAATGGTTTGGTATAATCCACAAACAAGAACCTGATTAGAATGATCAAAAGAATAGTTGATCAGAATCAAAGAAATTGGCATAAGTCATTAATTTTTTCTCTTTGGGCAGATCGAATAACTCAAAAAGCCTCTCTTGGTACTTCTCCATTAAATCATGACTATGGAAAAGAAGTAGTACTTCCCACCAACATAGTTATTACCTCTCTTTCCTTAGTTCAATTCATTGATGAAAACAATACTTCTTCTTTACAACTTAGACAAGGTCAAATTCTTAAGTTAGAAGAAGAAAGAGAAAAAGCCAAAAAAACTCACGCTCATCATCAATAGATAATAAAAGCCTCGTTTGATTCAACTTCTTTCACTCCAAAGAATTTTCAAATTGGTGATTTGGTATTGAAATAGGACAAAGCGCATAAGGAAAAGGTAAACACACGAAGTTTCAAAAACTCTGGTTAGGTCCATTTCAAATAATTGAAGAAATAGGGCCATAAACTTTTTTATTGCAAGATCTACCAAGCAAAAAGGATTCTTTGCTTGTTAATGGGCAGATTTTTAAAAAATATTTCTCATAGAAGGTAACCCCTTCTATCTTTGTATACTAGTGTCTTTTTATTTATTTTTAAGAAAATAAAAGTTTCTTAGTATTAGTATTTGGCTTTTCAAATATAATCTCAGATAATTTTCTTTGATTTTTTTATAAAAATTAAAAAATGTTAAGGAAATAATCAAAATATTTAGAAAGACAAATTGATTTTATTTTTCTGAAAAATGGAATTTCCCTAAAATCATTTATTCTTTGATGAACTCTCACCTTTATATAGCATGAATATTCTATTATTAGTCAAGAAAAGAAGCTTTAAGATAGTAAGGACCTATTTGCAAAAAATCAATCTGAAACTCAACATTATCATCCAGAATCTTAAAAAGACCAATGATTCATCCCATCCGGGATAACTTATAAATTTTCGAAAGGAATTCAATATATATATATATATATATGTTGGAAATATTGTCATTGATGACAAAGGAGCATAAAGGAGCAGCACCATGACAAGGGAGTAGATCAAATTCAGATGAAATTATTGCAGAGAAAGTGGAATTGTTTCACCTCTCCAAAATCCGTTTTATTTATACATTTTGTGTAGAATTTTGAGTATATTTACTTCTGTGTAAAGATTCAGAGGAATTTAGAGAATTCTGGTTCATTTTCTTGAGATCGGGAATTGTTCATTTATTTAAGGTTTTTGAGTTACACAGCAGAAAGGAGGGTTTTATCCCTTTGAAAATTCAGTGATTTATGGTTTTCTGTGTAGCATCGAGAGTTATTAAACTTTTTAATAAGGGTTCAGAAGGAAATTAGAACTCTGGTTCGTTGGTGAGAGCACAATGATAATCAGTCTCTGTTTATTGAGTTATGCAATGAAAAGGAGGTTTTCATGAAAAAATGAAGTTAAACGAATAAATGGTGAAAATCCACATTTGAACGCGATTTAAAACAAAGTTTGCAAGTTAAGCGATTTTCAAGAAAACCAGACACTGTTGTCGCACAACCTTTGAGTTGTGGGCGATTTTCCCCATTTCAAATGCGATCGAATGATATTGTGATGCGCCACAAGTGCAATACCACCCATTTCGCGTCGCTTTTGGGTGATAAAGTTCTGGGGCCGATTGAATGCAATTGTTGTATGATTAGATCTGTGGAGGATCTGACGGAGTTCGCGTTGAAAGTTGCATGGGAGTTAAAATAAGTTATGGACCCAACATTTTATGAAGCCAAGTTTTATTAAGGTTTGGAATCCAATTATATGAGGCCAAAAGACTTTAAACATTGTTTAAAGAATAGTATAATATTAAATTTCCGAGGGTTTTAAATATTCATTTTCGAAGGTTTTAATGTTATTTTCGAAGGTCATTACATATTATAACGTGCATTATAATATTTCCGAAGGTCTAAGGATTCCTAAGGTTTAACATTGTTTTAATGGTTAACATTGTTTTAACATTTAGAAACAGCCCGATAGTTAAAAGGGGGGTGCCTCCGCAGTTGAATCTCCCATCGGGTGTTGACCATAGATCGATGGTTGTCATTCACTGCAGTAGCACAATACAGATGACGATTCCGTACCAAGGAGTGCCTTGCAGTACCGTGAACTAGGAATCGCTTTCCTAAAGCCCAGAAGTATGGTTTATTTGGGGTTTAAACCATAGAATTGAAAATCATAAGCAGATATTATATTATGCTAAGTGCTTGAAGTGTTAATTAGAAGTGCCAGCAGTAATGATGACCGTAGATCAGGACAGATCAATGGTGAGGATCGCATCGGTAGAAATCATATCATAAATCGGGGCAGGAGGAAAATCACACAAACACAGTGGTCACAGAAAATGCGAAGTGCGATATGATGATGTGGCAAGTGAAATGGCAAGTGACGTGGCAGCTGACTTGGACCTAACCGCACAAATCATAAATAAATCAAGATGACATGGTAAGATGATGTGGTACTGACGTGGCGATGACATGGCAAGGTGACCTGGCACAATGACATAGAGATGACTTGGACCTAGCCCACATATTGCAAATCGCAACATCGGAGGGGTGAAGATCGTAAGAGAAAAGTTGTGATGCAATGGACAATGGCGATGCGATGCGAGTGATGGATGCGATGCGATGGAAAGTGGCGATGCGATGTGATCGCATATCGCATATCGCACATGATATGGGCTCGCACGACATGAAAAATGATATTGCGATAGCCGATATTGCGATGCAATGGATAGATGCGATGTGAAGTAGTGATAAAGTCAAGTGGGACCCGATCGCATATCACTCATCGCAAGCTCAAGACAAAGCGCGATAAAGGAGCCGGATGCGATGCATCTCAAAACCATTATTTAAAGAGATTTCAAGTTCGAGTGTAAGTGATTTTCCTTTGTAAATCACATCGGAAATAAAAGGAGCCATATAGCAAAGAACGTTTGAAACGTTGAAGTGTGATAAAGCGATAATACAGCCTGGTGGGAACCTTCACACATCGGATATTGGGAGATCAGATGGACAAAGACACATGGGATATTTGAATCACCGAAGTGCGATAAAGAGAGCAGACGTGATAAAGAAAAAAGCTGAAGCCTAAAGCATTTCAAGTCCGGCAATATGTGAATTTTCTTCTGTAAATCATTTTGGAGAGAAAAAGGAGGACTATAACGTAAAACAAAAAGGAAAGTATGAACGTGGGTAGAAAGGCTCGGGTAAGGACCCGACAAAGAGAAAAAGGCAGAACCAAGTGTTTAGAAGAGCGGTGAAGACTGAACATTTTGGGCACGAGAAAAAGAGGCAAAGTCGGGAAAAGTAGACTATAGTGGCATTGTTAAAAACAAACAGTTGGGTCAAGTTAGGCCAAAATGAAAGTTATGCAGAACCGTGTTGAATATAATAGCAGGAACCGAAACGACTCTGACAGCAGTAGAAAAGACAAATGCACAACAAGTAAAGAGATGAAAATACTGAGTGAAATATTTTTGATGTAACTGTAAATGTAAATGTACTAATTATTTTTATTGTATGTGATGCAAAGGAAAGTCTCCATAGGCAAAGCAAAACTCCACTGTAATACAAAAATATATATACATTTTTTTATATCATTTTGAATGTGCTGGTCAAGAAAATGAGAAGGGGGAAGGCAAAGAGTCATACCTGTTCATTTCGAATTCCCTATGGAATGAAAAAAGTTATGAGGTGATCCCTATAAATAATGTTACCAGCATATGCATAAAGAGATTGATAGAATGAAGAAATGAGTGAGACAGTGTAAGAAGAAGAAGGAGCAGAGAGAGGAGTTGTGAAGATCCAAATATGATATAAATCCAATTTGAAGGGTGGAAGGACAAAAGTAAAGAAGGAGAAATATAGAGCTGATATCCAAGTAAATCAGCATATGATTTTATTGTACAGTGAGGAAGTTGGTGCTTCCATGTCAAGTTATAGCTTGATAGAAGTCCAGTTGTAGCTAGCTAAGGTGGGAGCCTCCTGTAGGTTGTAGCCTGTAGAAAATAGATGGGAGTTGGAGCTTCCTTACAAGTTTTAGCTTGCAGAATTGAGGTAGTAGCCTCCTGTAGGTTGGAGCCTATAGAAAATTAGTGGTGAGAGGGAGTTGAAGCTTGCCTTTGCATCACAAAAATAATAAGATGTGGTTTTTTCCCTTATGGGTTTTCGCTTATATATTTTGTCTATGTGCATGATGTTTATGTGTTGGCATGGTGTATCTAATCTTCTTAATACCTGATGCTCACTTATTAAAATTGTTGTTCCATTGAATATTAATTTGATCACAAAATGAAGATGTAAATAAGTGTAAAAGAAATTCTTACAAGACCATGACTGTATTAAACTGATTCACCCCCCCCCCCCTCTTAGTTTAACTAAGGGTTCAACAATTGGTATCAGAGTTGGTTCCTTCTGTATTAGTTTAACAATTGGAAGGAGATCCTAGGTCCCCAAGATGACTAGTTTAGAAGGATTCTCAACAAATAAATCCCCTCTGTTTACTGGTACAAATTATGCCTTCTGGAAAACAAGAATGAGGACATACATAATGTCTCTAGGAATAGAAATTTGGGCTGCTGTGGAATTGGGATATGCCCCAAAGGAGTTTGACTCAGAGAAAGATGCCAAACTAGATTTTGTAGCTAATGCAAAAGCCATGAATGCTCTCTTAAGTGGTTTATGTGAGGCAGAATTTATTAAAGTAATGCACAACAAGACTGCCAAAGAAATATGGGATACATTAGAAAGTATCCATGAGGGAGATAAAAAGGTGAAGGTTGCCAAGCTGCAAGTCTATAGAGCTCAATTTGAAAATATAAAAATGAATGAAGAAGAAGATGTTGCCAGCTTATTCTTAAGGGTTGCAGAAATTGTGAATAACATGAAAGCTCTAGGAGAAACCATTAGAGAATGTGTAATTGTTCAAAATATATTGAGATCTTTACCATCCAGGTTTAACCCCAAGGTTTCTGCCATAGAAGAAACAACTGATTGGGAAACATTGACCATGAACCAATTACTTGGAAACTTAACAGCCTATGAGATGAGACTTCCACAGAGGAAGTCAAATGTGAGGGAGGCAACCTTTAAGACAGAGAAGAGCAAAGAAGAAAAAGAAGATACATGCTCCTGCTCTGATGAAGAAGAGGCCAAATTTGTCAGAAGATTGGATAGAGGCTCAGGCAAGTATAAAGGTAAACTTCCATTTAAATGCTTTAACTGTGGAAGAGTTGGGCACTATGCATCTAAGTGTCCTCTTAAGAAAACAAAGAATCAGACTCAAGAGACAGAGAAAACCAAAACAAATAACTGGCAGAAAGGGAAGAGATTCAGTAGAAGATCATTTTATGCTAAGTAAGATAACAATGCATCTGAAAACTCAGATGAATCATCAAATGAAGAAGGAACCTATGAATTTGTGTTGATGGCCAAGGAAGAGTCTGAAGGATTCCTTCTAGAAGATGAGGAAGAAGGTGAGGTAGATCTTGAGGGGGAGCTAAGAAGTGCCCTAGAGGAAATAGACAGACTTAAACTCAAGTGCAGAAAATAGAAAGACATTCTCCTCAAATGTGTAAAAGAGGTACCAAATTCAGAAGACCTCATTCAATTGAAAGTAGAACTTGAAGAAGCTAAGAAGGTGGAAGACATTTTGCTAAAGAAAATTAAAGATAAACATCAGGAGCAAGAGAAATTGGAAGAAGAAGTGGTATGGCTGAGAAAGAAACTAGAAAGCACCCAAAGGGGACTATCAATGAACACTCCTCGAATGAAAATCACTAAATAGTTGGACAAGATTATTAATGCTCAAAGGTCTCCTCTCATAAAGGCCGGGATAGGATATGAAGGAGAAACCAGTAAGTCCAAGGTAGAAGATAACAAGAATATCATTTTTGTAAAAGCTGTAAAGGATAATGAAACAGCTCAAAAAGGAACCATAGAAGCAAAATCCAGCAAGAACTTGATGTGTGATGAAACAAACAGAAACAAGCAGCAACATCAAGAGACAAAGAACGAAATGAAGAAACAGTTAGCTGAAAAAGGCTCTTACAATCCTGAATATGAATTGAATAAATTCGGAAGCTGTCAAAAGAGATTCTTTCCTCCTATGAGAAATATCGCTTGTTTTGTCTGCCACAAATTGGGACATATTGCTGCATACTGTCAGACGAAGATAATCGAGTTCAATCAGCTAAGGATGCAGAAATTGAAAAGGCTACCTCAAGCAAACAAATGGAGAGGACAACCCTTCACCAAGTACACTAATCGTTTCCATGGGTATTGTTTTTATTGTAAGGGGTTCAGCCATAAAGCCATGGAGTGCAGAACATATGGACAAAGACTGATGTTCAAAACCCCAAGGAGATTCATGAACAATGGAGGGTTCACTCTTACACATAATCCATTTAACAATATAATCAAATGCTTTTTATGCCATAAAATCGGACACATGTCTTCCAAATGTCCTCTCAAAGAATGTGGTACATCTTCTCAGAAAAGGTGCCAAACAAATAGCGGCCTGCAGTGGAAAAAGAAGGTGAATAAGTGTGACCTGGATCTAATAGCACAAGATCAGAAAGGCCAATGGTATTTGGATAGTGGATGCTCAAAACATATGACTGGAAATAGAAGCAAGTTTGTATCCTTTGCTGAAAAGAAATCTGGAAATGTAACATTCGGCAATGATAAAGCAGGGAAAATCAAAGGAAAAGGCTCAGTCAGTCTGAATAATGGAAGAGGAAAAGCTCAAGATGTACTTTTTGTGGATGGGCTGAAATCCAATCTGCTAAGTGTCAGTCAAATGTGTGATAAAGGTTGTGAGGTCCTTTTCAGAGCCCAATATTGTGAGGTAAGATCAAGCACCACATGAAAGACCTTGATCAAAGGTGTTATAACAGAAAGTAATGTCTATATAGTGGAAGAAGAGGATGAAGCATGCCACATAATCAAAATTAATGAATCATGGTTATGGCATAGAAGACTGGGACACCTAAACTTTGACCACATCATCAGTCTGAGCAAGAAGCATGCAGTGAGAGATATGCCAGCAATAAGAAGTCATCAAATACCATATGTAAATCTTGCCAATTGGGCAAACAGACCCGCACATCTTTCAAGACCAAAGATGAGCTATCAACAAGGAGACCACTTCAGCTTGTACACATGGACCTGTGTGGACCTTCAAGAAATAAAGCACCAAGTGGAGAATCTTATTTCATGTTGATAATAGATTATTTTTCCAAAATGACGTGGGTAGCATTTCTCAAATATAAATCTGAAGCTCTTGATAAATTCAAGATATTCAAGGCATTGGCAGAAAATCAAACAGGATGCAAGATAAAGTGCATCAGATCAGACAGAGGAGGTGAATTCATAGACTATGATTTTTCAGACCTATGCAATGAGCATGGGATAAAACAACAGTTTACAATTGCAGGTACACCTCAACAGAATGGAGCGGCAGAAAGGCAAAACAGGTCAGTACAACAGATTGCCAGAGCTATGATGCAAGAAAGTAACATTCCCCAAACCTAATGGGCAGAAGCAGTACACACAGTTGTTCACATTCTCAACAAAGCTCATCTAATACCAAATTGTGGATAAGACTCATTACGAATTATGGCATGGTAAACCAGCATCAATCAAGCACTTTAGAGTATTTGGAAGTGTTTCATAAAAAATAATGATGAAAAACTAGGAAGTTTGATGCAAGAGCTGATGAAGGAATATTTTTAGGATATGCATCCAAGAGTAAGGGTTACAAGTGTTACAACAAAAGACTACACAAGATTGTGGAAAGCAATGATGTAAGATTCGACGAAGATCTACCAAACAGAACAAGAAGCACAAGATGTGGCAATCCTCCAGATGATCATGAAGAAGAGAACCAAGATAATGATGAACTGAGCCAGACAACGAAAGATACTGAATTAAACTCAAAAGGTCCCTCAAGACACATTCAAAAGAACCATCCAAAAGATCAAATCATTGGAGACAAGAGCGTGGGATTCCAGACAAGAAGACAGCTTGCTGAACAGACAGAAGAAGTATACCTAGCCATGCTATCTCAAATAGAGCCAAAGAAGTTCGAAGAAGCCAACAAAGACAAAAACTGGGTAAATGCTATGAATGAAGAACTGGACCAAATTGAGAAGAACAATACTTGGGAATTAATTCCAAGACCCACTGGGAAAAATGTCATTGGCACAAAATGGATATTCAAGAATAAGATGAATGAACAAGGGCAGGTAATCAGAAATAAATCCAGACTTGTATGCAAAGGATATTCACAAATTGAAGGTCTTGATTATGATGAAACCTTTGCCCCTATAGCCAGAATGGAAGCAATCAGAATGTTTTTGGCCTTTGCATGCTATCATGATTTCAAGGTATATCAAATGGATGTGAAGTCTGCCTTCCTGAATGGAGATCTAGAGGAAGAAGTCTACATGGAACAACTTGAAGGATTCTCATTAACAGATAAACATGACTATGTGTGCAGATTAAAGAAAGCCTTATATGGTCTGAAACAAGCTCCTCATGCATGGTATTCAAGGCTGGACAAATACTTACAAAAACAAGGATTCAAGAAAGGAGGAGTAGACAACAATTTGTACATAAAGGCTAATGAAAATGAACTCTTAATTGTAGTAGTGTATGTATATGACATCATGTTTGGAAGCAACAAAGATGAGTTAGCAAAAGGATTTGCTGAAGAAATGAAATCAGAGTTTGAGATGTCAATGATTGGAGAGCTCACCTTCTATTTAGGACTTCAAATTCAACAAAATAACACAGGAATATTCATTTCACAAGAAAAATACTTAAGAGAAATGTTGAAAAGGTTTCAAATGGAAGACTGCAAACCTGTGTCAACTCCCATGATCACTGGATGCAAACTATGTGCTAATGATGGATCAATAGATGTAGATCAAAAACTTTACAAATCCATGATAGGAAGTCTGCTATACCTAACTGCTTCTAGACCAAACATTATGTTGGCAGTAGGACTTGTGGCAAGATATCAAGCAGCACCAAAACAAAATCATTTACTTGCAATCAAGAGAATATTTAGATATCTTCAAGGAACTTCACATTATGGCCTATGGTATCCAAAAGGAAAAAGCTTCACATTGACAGCATACACAGATGCAGATTGGGCCAACTGTGTGGATGACAGGAAAAACACAAGTGGAGGTGCATTTTATTTGGGAAAAAGTCAGGTGGCATGGCTAAGCAAGAAACAAACTTCTATCACTCTATCTACAGCAGAAGCAGAATACATAGCAGCAGCAACATGTTGCACACAAGTAATGTGGATGAAACAAACTCTCCAAGACATGAAGGTAAGCATTGATGAACCCATTTCTATCAAATGTGACAATACAAGTGCAATAAGTATATCAAAAAATCCTATACTTCATTAAAAAACAAAGCACATCCCAATAAAGTACCACTTCCTCAGAGAACAAGTAGCACAGAAATTGGTGAAGTTGGAATATGTACCAACAAAGGAACAAATAACAGACATATTCAAAAAACCTCTTGCTAAAGAACCATTCGAATATCTAAGAGACAAACTAGGGGTAGTGTCTGCAGATGTTACTATCTGATATGATTGAAAAAAAAAACAAAAAACAAAAGGCATAACAAGGGCTCCATACACAAAACAGGATCAGTGCAAAAGACAAGTGATAGTCAATATCAGACAAGAAAGCATCACTCCAGGGGGAGAGCAGTCAATAAATTGTAATAAAAGAGCTAGAACAATGGAGCAGTGCTTGGAACAGGTCCTCAAGATCAGAGGAAATGAAAAAATCGAAACAACATTAGGAAATGTGCAACCCTTTGTCATTGATGTCAAAGGGGGAGGAAAAACAAGCAAAAGATGAAAGGGTCTTCTGAAAAGCAAGCAGAGGAAGTCTTGGAGGAGGCATTGGAGTATTGCCATCAATGCCAAAGGGGGAGACTGTTGGAAATATTGTCATTGATGGCAAAGGAGCACAAAGGAGTAACAGCATGACAAGGGAGTAGATCAGATTCAGATGAAATTGTTGCAGAGAAAGTGAAATTGTTTCACCTCTCTGAAATTCTTTTTGTTTATACATTCTGTGTAGAATTTTGAGTATATTTACTTCTGTGTAAAGATTCAGAGGAATTTAGAGTATTCTAGTTCGTTTTCTTGATATCGGGCAGTTTCCATTTATTTATGGTTATTGAGTTACGCAGCAGAAAGGAGGGTTTTATCCCTTTGAAAATTCAGTGATTTATGGTTTTCTGTGTAGCATCGAGAGTTATTAACCTCTGTAATAAGGGTTCATAAGGAAATTAGAACTCTGGTTCGTTGGTTGAGAGCGTAGCGATCATCAGTATCTTTTTATTGAGTTATGCAATGAAGAGGAGGTTTTCATGAGACATTGAAGTTAAACGAAGAAATGGTGAAAATCCGCGTTTGAATGCGATTTAAAACAAAGTTTGCAAGTTAAGCGGTTTTCAAGAAAACTAGACACTGTTGTGGCACAACCTTTGAGTTGTGGGTAGTTTTTCCCATTTCGAATGCGATCGAATGATATTGCGACACGTCATGAGAAGAAATGCCACCCATTTCGCATCACTTTTGGGTGATAAAGTTCTAGGGTCGATTGAACGCGATTTCCGTTTGATTAGATCTATGGAAGATCCAATGGAGTTCGCATTGAAAGTTGTGTGGGAGTTAAAATAAGGTATGGACCCGATGTTTTATGCAGCAGAGTTTTATTAAGGTTTGGAATCCGGTTATATGAGGCTGAAAGACTTTAAATATTGTTTAAAGTACAGTATAATATTACATTGTCGAGAATTTTAAATATTCATTTTCGAAGGTTTTAATGTTATTTTCGAAGGTCATTACATATTATAATGTTCATTATAATATTTCCAAAGGTCTAAGTATTCTGAAGGTTTAACATTGTTTTAACATTCATAAACAGCCCGATAGTTAAAAAAGGGGTGCCTCTGCAGTTGACTCGCCCATTGGGCATTGATTGCAGATCGACGGTTGTCATTCACTACGGTAACACAATCCAAATGATGATTCCGTACCAAGGATTGCCTCCGTAGTACCGTGAACTGGGGCTCGCTTTCCTAAAGCCCAGAAGTATGTTTTATTTGGGGTTTAAACCATAGAATTCAAAATCATAAGCGGAGATGATATTATGCTAAGCGCTTAAGTGTTAATCGGAAGTGCCAGTAGTGATGAGGACCATAGATCTGGACAGATCAATGGTGAGGATCGCATCGGCGAAAATCAGATCATAAATCGGGGAAGGAGGAAAATCATACAAACACAGTGGTCATAGAAAATACGAAGTGTGATATGATGACATGGCAAGTGACGTGGCAGCTTATGTGGACCTGACCCCACAAATCGAAAATAAATCAAGATGACATGGCAAGATGACATGACAGTGACGTCGCGATGACATGGCAAGGTAGCGTGGCACGATGACATGGAGATGACGTGGACTTGGCCCACATATCACAAATCGCAAGAACGGAGGGGTGAATATCGTAAGAGCAAAGTTGCGATGCGATGGACAGTGGCGATGCAATCCAAGCAATGGATGCGATGCGATGGATAGTGGCGATGTGATGCGATCGCATATCACATATCACACATGATATGGGCTCGCACAACATGAAAAATGATATTGTGATAGTCGATATTGCGATGTGATGGATAGATGCGATGTGAAGTAGCGATAAAGTCAAGTGGGACTCGATCGCATATCACTCATCGCAAGCTCAGGACAAAGCGCAATAAAGGAGCTGGATGCGATCCAGCTCAGAACCATTATTTAAAGAGATTTCAAGTCTGGGTGTAAGTGATTTTCCTTTGTAAATCACATCAGAAAGAAAAGGAGCCATATAGAAAAGAACGTTTGAAATGTCGAAGTGCGATAAAGTGATAATACAGCCTGGTGGGACCCTTCACACATCGCATATCAGAAGATTAGATGGACAAAGACACATGGGATATTTGAATTTCCGAAGTGCGATAAAGAGAGTGGACGCGATAAAAAACAAAGCTGAAGCCTAAAGCATTTCAAGTCCGGCAGTATGTGAATTTTCTTTTGTAAATTGTTTTGGAGAGAAAAAGGAGGATTGTTACGTAGAACAAAAAGGAAAGTATGAACACGGGTAGAAAGGCTCGGGTAAGGACCCAACACAGAGAAAAAGGCAGAACCGAGTGTTTAGAAGAGCGGTGAAGGCTGAACGCTATGGGCATGAGAAAAAGAGGTAGAGTCAGGAAAAGTAGAATATAGTGGCATTGTTAAAAACAAATAGCTAGGTCAAGTTAGGCCAAAATGACAGTTGTGCAGAACTGTGTTGAATATAATAGTAGGAACCGAAACGACTCTGACAATAACAGAAAATAAAAATGCACAACGAGCAAAGAGATGAAAAGACTGAGTGAAATATTTTTGATGTAACTGTAAATGTAAATGTATTAATTATTTTTATTGTATGTGATGCAAAGGCAAGTCTCTGTAGGCAAAGAAAAACTCCACTGTAATACAAAAATATGTATACATTCTGTTATATCATTCTGAATACGATGGTAAACAAAATGAGAAGGGGGAAGGCAAAGAGTCATACCTGTTCATTTCAAATTCCATGTGGAATGCAAACAGTTATGAGGTGATCCCTATAAATAATGTTACCAGCATATGCATAAAGAGATTGATAAAATGAAGAAATGAGTGAGACAGTGTAAGAAGAAGAAGGAGCAGAGAGAGGAGTTGTGAAGATCCAGAGATGATATAAAGAAAATTTGAAGGCTGGAAGGACAGTAGTAAAGAAGGATAAATATAGAGCTGATATCCAGGTAAATTAGTGTATGATTTTATTTTATAGTGAGGAAGTTGGTGCTTCCATGTCAAGTTCTAGCTTGATAGAAGTCTATTTGTAGATGGCTGAGGTAGGAGTCTCCTGCAGGTTGTAGCCTGCAGAAAATAGATAGGAGTTGGAGCTTCGTTGCAAGTTGTAGCTTGCAGAATTGAGGTAGTAGTGTCTTGTAGGTTGGAGCCTACAGAAAATTAGTGGTGAGAGGGAGTTGGAGCTTCCCTTTGCATCACAACAATAATAAGCTGTGGTTTTCTCCCTTATGGGTTTCCACTTATATCTGTTGTCTATGTGCATGATGTTTATGTGTTGGTATGGTGTATATAATCTGCTTAATACTTGCTGCTCACTTACTAGAATTGTTGTTCCATTGAATATTAAGTTGATCACAAAATGAAGATGTAAATAAGTGTAAAAGAAAGTTTTACAAGACAATGACTTCATTAAACTGATTCACCCCCCCTCTCAATTTAACCAAGGGTTCAACATTAGGCTCTCGAAGTCTCACATGGGTAAGGGTAGGATTCCCGCTTGGAAACACCCTCTGCTAAACAACACTGTAGACTTAGCTAAACAACTTAAGTGTGCTTTGGAATGTCAAATGACAATTCCAGCTCTAAACATATCTCAAATCAATAATACCAAAAGCCTCCTCCAATGTTTCCTTCATCTTCATTATATATATTTTGAACCTTCCCATGCCTTGGCCCACCTCATAACTACGTTGTACATGTGTACATAGTTGTCCATGTAGACTGCATTGTCTCTCCATGATCTTCATGATCTATGCATTTAATGTTCACCTTCTCCATCATGTGTGCACTAATGCACCACTTCCTCCATTATCTCATCATTTATCACTGTATCATCTTAATTTGATTCCTTCTTGATCTTATTTGGCTCCTTCATCCCTCCGTGTTCTTTCTTATTAATGTTGTTTGATCCCCACTTTTTATTCATTAATAAGCTTCTCCACTATTCCATGATGTAGCTTTATTAGATAATTAACCATGTTTACACTGTTTGGAGTGGATTTCTTCATCTTAAGGAGTTATAGGTCCCTCAACCAATTTATTTACTTAGTTAATTAAGATGAGTAAGAACTCTAATATTCCAATAAACATATGTAAAATTTGGAATATTACAGTCCTCCCCGCCAAAATGTTGCTTGTCCTCAAGAAACTGTAGAAGTAGATGTTGCAGCCATCTATGTTGCAGCCATCTTCACAAGGAAGGCCTCCCCACCTGCTGCAATATGTTATGCATGCCCATCTCTAAATTTGCCTCTCTCGAATGTCTAGAGTGACCTCCAACCATGTAGTTATATGTTCCTCATATTTAATGAAGTTCTAAGTGACAAACACATGCTTTCCAACATCATCATCAATACATGAAATTAAGTGGTTCCTCCCACAAATTTAAAGCCGCAATTCAGAAAACATTTCTCCATCCCATGCTTCATGAAGTAGACTATGTCTCTCCATGCTTTCATATTTAGCCCTGTTGGACTTTTTGGATCCAAGTGTCATCCCAACATTGTTAAAATTAAGAAGTAGAGACATATTGGTAGACATGAGAGATGTCAAACCATATTCTCACAATAGAAGCCATTGTGGAGAAGATTCTTTTTGCCACACCATACCATCATCATAGCAAGTGGGTTGACCATATTCTCTCAAGAGGAGCCACCGCAACAATGCATCTCGCTGCCCCACCACAACATCATCATTACCAAGTATGTTGTCCATACTCTCCCAATAGAAGCCATCAGAGGAATGACTCTTGCTACCACCCTCCATCATTACCATGCAAAGTAGGGGAGTATGTCAAGCCAAACTCTCCCAAGAGTAACCATAGAAACAAGGTCTCTTGCTGCCTCTTCACATCATCATGTGAATCTACAACAACAACATACTAATTGACATGTGGAATGTCATATCAGGCCAATAAATACAAACTCCATTATTAAACATCATGATAGTGTCATGCCATGTTCCAAACAATACAAAACACATAGACATTGGGGATGTTATGTGATGGAAAAACTCTCGCAACAACAACCAAAGTAACCATGCCTTCTCCTACTACATTCTGCCATTGATATGCAAGGCATGGGTAAAAGAAATATGAGCCATTGGGTAGTAACCATACTCACCCAAGAGAAACTAGCGTAACTGTCGAGAAGTTAAATGTATAAACAAAATGGAACTTAGTTCCTTGAACGAGGGTTAATATAAAATTTCAACGGTCGACTTTCATGAAAGAAAAACGACTGTAGTCGAAGCTAATCCTTAACGAAAGAAGAAATTAAAACATGTACTCATAGTAGAGGAAAAATAAGTCAAGTTGAATAATACATATCAAGAATGAAAATTGTCATTCTCGAAAAAACAAATTCTGATATCTAAATTAATTATAGGGGTTTCCATTATAAATATGAATTCTATGGTAGAATAATTTTAAAGGAAGCTAAGCCCAATATAAAGGAAAACAAACCTATTTATTTCCTATAAATTAAATTAACAATATTCTCAGCAATAATCTAATAACAAAGAGTGAATTGAACAAAAGGGACAATATCAAGAGCTCTGCACAAAATGATAAAAAAAAAAATAAAAAAAAATCAACTAGTTGGGCATGGTAATAAAATACAGAGAAATTTGTCACAGAGGAAAAGCCTTGGCTCTCTCTCTCTCTCTTTCTCTCTCTCTCTCTCTCTCTCTATATATATATATATATAAACTAAAAATTATTAATGGAACTCAATTTCATAAAGATTTGACCGAGGTAATAGAAATATCTGAAAAGAGGTTTAATTTATTTAAACTCTTCAGGAAAATAAAAAATGAAAAGTAGGGTATAAAAATTATGGTGAAGATGTATAGAAATTACAATCACTTGTTCATATGAATATGAGAGAAATAACATTCAAATTCACTAAGAGTTTCAGTCGTTACCTAGACACTGTAAAATGGAAGTTACCTCACTTGATATGGAGGTCGTGAATGAGGATAATGTCAAGAACCCCACACAAAATGAAACCCTGCAATCGTTAAAATGAGAATACTTTAGTTGTAGAACGAAATTGAAAATAAATAAAAAAATGAAGAAAAATTATGCAGAGGTAGAATAAAAAAAATAATGGTATAATAGTTAAAATACGCACTATTACCTAAAGGAAGAGGTATAACCCTGATACCAAAGCATAGACTGCAACCAAATCGAAAAACTGGGTGAAAAATCAGAGCGGAGAGTTGCTATAAAGACACAAAATGAAAATGAAAATCTGAAAGGAGGGAAATTCTTCGAAATGACCCAAGTAGGTATATGATTTCATCTTGACTGTAGACGTTTCAAGAATCCAACACAAAGGTGTATTGAAATATCCCAGAACCCATATGAATGAGTTAATGATCAAGAGTATATGGTTAATAAGTGACTTCTCGAATATAGAAATGAATTAAACCCTCTGTCCTTAAGATATGGCTACCATAAATCTGCATATAAAAAACAATTGAGAGCTATCAATATATTAATTGTAAGTTGATATATTAATATACGTTAGATTCGAATGTTTTAATATGCATTCCCAACTGAGTAATCAATCAAGAAAGATATATATAATGTGAGAAGTTAAAATAGGAATTCATTTCAGACCCTAAGTATGTATAATGATGACTATATGTTAAGAAAATCTCATCAACGTATGGATAATATGAATTCCCAATACGAAATTCTAATTTAGTTGAGCCATAAGAGGGCCCATAATATATTCGCAATGCAATAAATATTTCAAATAGTATTCCAAGGTGTAATTATTAGCCATATAGTGGAAGAGCATAAAAAATTCATTAATAGCATTATGTATATCATGTGATATGGATTAAAGAGATATAATTCAAAAAATAAATTTGATGCTTTAGGTTCAATTATGGATTAGTAACTATAATTTTAAATATTGTGAATTATTAAATGTTTAACTATAGGGTATAATTGGAGGACGAGATGAAAGAAATCTATATGATTGGGAAAGTGGTTAGGATAAGTATAATATTAGAATATAATTAAATATTATAAGATATAAAATAAAATAAAATGTTAGCAAACAATGCTAAACTAAGCATAAGATGATAAACGAAGAAAGTAATAGAATAATAATAATTCTATTATAACAACAATAAGGTATTAAGGAACTATCCTCAATGATAGTCACTAATGCAAGCCAATTGAGAATTCTTTAACATGGTTAAAGATCAATAATCACAAAAAAATATCCTGTGTATGAAAACATAAGTTTTTACAGAAACTTTAACAACAGAAAGTACAATTAAATAGATACGTTGAATTATGACGAAGTATATTAATGTCATTAACGACAAAATAACAATCATGACATAAATAGAAAAAAAATATTTTTTTGGTAAGTGGAGTTGTTATAGTTCTAGACCAATAAACCTCTGGGCGTTCCCACTATATGGGAACACATGTATCCATGGATTTTTTCCCACGGACCTGTGCCAACGTCACCGAAATTTGAGCCACTTTTTTAGGAACACAACCTAGGTCACTACCGAGGACTCACTGACAAGTTAAAAAACGAATTAAGATTGTGGAACAATGATAAATTTGCAAAAAATGTTGACAAGTTGTAGATTGGACCGCTACTAGCCATGATATGCATTTCTTCAAACATGTAACAATTATGAAATCTATAGGTTTAAACAAGAGATATGACCATAGGTGTCTCATAATTATCTTTGAATAGCTAAGAAGAATTGTTCCCTTACATCATTAGCTACATTATTATCTATTAGGTCATAGATACATTGTTCATTCATTTGCAAATATAAAGATAAAGAGAGACATACATCATCACTATCAGAATACATGCTTATAACTAGCACAATAAAAACAAAAATATCAAGGATAAATGAGACATAGAATCCGCATAATAACCGGTACATTTACACAAAATTCCAAGGAATGAACTTCTTATTAATGAATGTAAAAAACAACTGGGGATGGGACTACCACATTCCACCTGACCATAGATTGGCTCAGCCAAATATCTCTTCATCCAATCACCCCCCTTCTATATTCCAAGCATGAATCTGGTACTCATAATCAACTAAGAAGAATAAAATAAGCATGGATTCTACTAGAGTTCTCCACCTACACCATCAGGAATTTTACTATCTCCTAGTATCTTAGGGTCTAACATAATCCCCAGCCCGATTGACGGATCACTAGTCCCTACACCAAGACCCAATCTCTAGGCTTTATCGTACATCCCCTCTCGGCACTACGTGAGTTAATAGAGAGCATGCACCTCTTCGATTTACCGTTTATTCCACCATTCACCAGCAAGGATTCCTAGGCCCACGAGGCACACAATACCAGGGTTTACCACAATACACAATCCAGTTTAGGGGTCACTAAGCTAGTGGATTTAACGTGATCCATAACCTAGTTCATGAATCACTAGGACACATGTTTTTCATTTCGGAGATCCACCTCACTCGGCTTCGAATCCATCTGCCAATATAGTAAAACCAAACTTGAGAACCCATAACCTGAAGGCTATCTAGAAATGGCAAGGCTAGGCTAAAAGCACTATCACACCTGGAAAAACCCATGCCTTGTGTTATCACTCATTAAGTTGTGAAACATTTCTTGACATGGTCATATAATTCACTCATCAAATGGATAAGGTCTCCTAAGCCATTTGAAGGTGGTATAGGAAAATTTTATTTTTTACATTTTCAGAATATCCTAAGTTTCATGGTCATCTCCATTTATGTCATTTCATGTCAAATTAGTCCTCATATGGTGTCAGTTTTCATTCCCCATGCATTTAAAATAAAAAAGGGTGCATTTGTCAGTTTTTCAAATTTTCGTAGCATTTTGCAGAAGAAAACAACAGATTTTTCTACAAAACTGCCTAATAGTTTCGTAGTGAATATGTGAGAGACTAAACTAACTTTGCTATGAAAATATGTTTTTTAACCTGTCTTATCAGATTCACTATGATGTGTGATTTTATGATTGGATAAGTTAGGATGGAGGTCATTCAATTTTGTTATGGTAAATTAAAAGGTATATAGCCATGTTTGATGTCATCATTAAATTTTTTGCCATGTATGTGTCATGGTTGGAGGATGAGCTGTCAGTTAAACCGTAAAAACTTACGTCAATTTTCCTTTTTTCATATTACACTTTACCTTTGAATGTGAGTCTATCCCTAAAGAGTTGCTTCATCGAGCCAAGCAGTTTGTTGGTAGATTTGAACTTTGCAATTGTCATCAATAAAGCGAGGTTGTGAAGATTATAAAGCACCCATGGCTGCAAGAAGGAAAACAAACAGAGGTAGTCATTTCCATAGGTATAAGCTCGTGGAAATGAATTTACTCAATGAATACCCAACTGCCATGGATGTTTTCAAAAGAACTGGTTGCCTGCAATTCTATCAGAGGTTGCAGGGCTTTCATCTACTTTCCAAGGATTTTTCCAACAACTTCATAGGAAAAACTTTGAAGGTTGGAAGTCTGAACCTTATAATGACACTAGAGAGCATCTCATCAGCAATAGGAATCCCTATAGGAGGGAAACGATGGTTTAAATTCATAAAATTCACAATGAAGGATTACAAAGAGTTAATCAAACAAGAACACAGTGAAATGGATTTGAGAAATGTTATCCCTAGGAGTTTTATGAAGGACAATTATTCAAAGCTGTTGATGGTCATTATGAAGTATTTTACCTATGAAGGAAGTTTTCACATGGTCTACTCCTATCATCTCAAAATTCTTTTGGATTTTGTAGGTAAGAGGTCACTTGACTTGCCTTTTTATTTATATAGAAGTCTAGGGAAAATTTTAGATAATATTCAAATCAAGACAGAAGGATGTGAGACTTCTCTTTTTCATCATGGTCTATTTAAGCTTTTAGTGTTAGATGAACTGAGGAGGTTAGAAATAGAATGGACTTCCTTCTTATTCATGAGTGGTTATGAAATTGACGAAGTTACTCCTAAGAAATCCTCCAAACCTATAAACATTCCATCAGTAGCTGTGGAAGAGGTAGTTGAAGAAGCAAATATATCATCTCCTCCAGAACCAGTGAGCATGGAATAAGAACCTTTGCAGAAGATTGACACACCTAAAACAACACCTGCAAAATAGAAGGAGACAGTCAACAAACAAGGCAGCAAGAGAGTCACTAGGAGTTAGATAGTGGCTCAAGGAAACTTGGAGGATATCATGCATGCAATTGAGATTGAATAATCACCCATTGTGCAAGCTGAAGATGTTGAAAATGGAGGAACAAAGCTGAAGAAAGGTAATACTGCTAAAAAAATATATTTTGCAGGTGATGATGCTGGTTTCATTTTTCAACCTAGGAAGCCAATGACCAGATATGCAAGGAAGTTCATGGAAAGTAGCAAAGAGACTGATAAAATCAATGAAACTACCCAGCCAACAAGCATCATAGATTTGTCTTCACCAGCAAAGGAAGAATTGCTTATCAAGAAAAGAAAGGGTAAAGATAAAATTATTGAAAAACTAGAAATAGAGACCCTGAAAGAGAAATTGAAGGAGGTAGGTAAAGAGATATCATTTTTGAAGCAAGAGGCAAAGAAACATAGAGCTGAGAAATTTCAGTTTGAACAAATGAGGAAAATCTGGGAAGAACAAGTCACAAGTGTTTGAAAAACCTTAAACAATACATAAAATTTGATGAAATGAAATCATCCACTGAGAGGGGAGGTTAAACATATTAGGAGGATGAATTTTCACTTACAATGTAAAAAAATAGCATTAAAGGACAATGTGGAAGATCTTCAAGAGAAATTGGATTTGATTCAAATGGAGTTGGAAAAGAAAGGACTGAAGATGACTGTGGTAGAAGAGCCCATTAGTCAATTGATTGTAAATGAAGAGGAAACACAATAGGAGTAAAAATTGAGATGGAATATATTTTATTAGGTTCATAACATGTATAGAACCCAAATTTTGTAGCTAGAGAAAATTTTTTGAAGACAAACTTAAAATCATAAAATTCTAGTTTTTAGGAGAGTTTTGTAGCATACCTCAGGCTTGAGGCCATAAATACGCTACAAAAATTCTTGTAGGTGCCTTTTTTCCATAAAACTCAGTTTTTTCAAGTTTTTTGAAGGGAGATCGACTATTTACAAGGTGTCTTTGCATAATGAAGGTGTCAGAACAACAAATGATTCAAAGAGATTCATGGAAAATGGATTTTTCATATGCTACTAAAACTCGTTACGAGACTGCCTAAAACTGCCATGTTTTCGTGGCGAGGAGTTTTTGAAGAATTTTGAGCATATCAACAGCACATTAGCTAGATGGAGACCTCCATCATGTCAATGGAGCATACCAGCAGAGATTGATGACCCAAAGGAAGTGCCACATAGCCATCTCATCAGTCAAAACAACGTTTAAAGTGAAGGTCATCCATTCCTAAAAATCAGGATTATGTTCCACAGTTCTAGGGATGATTTGATGATATAAAGTGGTGGTGAAATATGGTCATTTTTCCTTCAAGCATGTGACATTCATTATGTAGCCATTATGTAACTGTTTCACTGATAGGATAAATGAATTTAATAAATAGGAGATAGAGTCCTATTAGGAGTTTGTTTTCTTTAAAGGATAGCTGTAATTTTTATGTTTCGAGTTAGTGGTAGGTGTCAGAGTATAATTTGAAGATCAAGCTAGCCATGCAGATCATCTACATTGTAAATAATGCCTATTTATAGACAAAACATCGAAGAGAAAATGGTTGGAGAATATTGCACCAAATTGCCGCTTGTATGTTTTATCCATTATCAGTAATACAAAGTGACATTCTACTTCTAGACCTGAGATTCTCATGAGGTTTTTGATGTGATATTGATCTATATATTTATGTTTAATCACTTGCAGCAAATTTGATCTCTAATTACTCAGAATTCATAATATTATTCTATACCTTCCTTTGGGGGTGAAATGACTGTGTTTTCCTATATTATGTGTATGACTTATCTTTGTTAAAAACCTCTATCTACTTCAACTTCCCTGTGAAGAACCACTGTCAATAATACTACTGATTGTTGACTCCATAAGACCAATTGTATAAAGCCTTCATTTTTCAACTTTCCATCATACAAAACCAAGTTACTATTCATAGAGTTAGCCGTCTAGTATTATCCTTATTCAAAATCATAAAGTCCCTTTGAGAGAGCCCTCTCAAACTGAAGAGGATAGTATTCAATTAGAAGTGGTTTGAAAGAGTCACACTGTGTTGATTGATGAGCATCCAATCAAGATCAATTTGGTGGTAACACCTTGAAATAAGCGAACCATATCCAATACCATGCATGCCAAATCTATCAAGAAAATCACACATTCAAATTGATACCTGCAAAGAATCTTAGTGTAAGTGCTTGATCTTCCCCTTCCTTCCTCCTACCTACTTTTCCTTTATTGATCGAATGTGAAAGTTCTCCCAAAAAAATCTATGTTTGCAATTGTATGAGAGAGAGAAATTATAATGAGAGAAATAAATGTGAGAAAAATCCTAGCCAATAATCCTCAGAAACCCTTTTATCAATGAGGCCTCTATTTTCTTCATTTTCCATTATTTTCCTTCATTTTCCACCTCACATGCAACCTATGACCTTTCACCTCCCTTTTCTCCTATTTTCCTTTATTTTCATAAATAAAATTCCAATAATTCCTCTTTGCCTTTCCAAAGCCTTTTCTATTGGCATTTCCAATTTCCTTTACCCATATTAACTGAAATGGACACCCACTAGGATTTGTTTCCCACCATTCATCTTAGAATAAGTGTCCCATCAACCATGATTATTATTTTTCCTTTATTAACTTTTATTAGATGGAGTTTTCACCAAGTTTATTACAAAACCCTCCCCCTTGGGGGAACATCGTCCTCAATGTTCAATGACACCTGGAAATCACCAAATTGCAGAAAATAAAACATATTACTTATGGAACTTTACAACACATATCGTTGCAGTATTTACAATGGAATCCATATATATATCCATACTGTCTATGGAGCTTTATAAATCTAGCTTGCTACAACATTTTCAATAATATACACACATACACATATGCACATTTTTTGAACCAACAAATAAAAGGATATGAAGCCTACATCCACAATAAGGGAATATATAAGCTCACACCTTCACCCTAAAATTATTAGAAATATTCAATTCCTTCCGAGGAAGTCCATAAACCACTATCAGAGCCAAATCTATATTCAATTTCCAGTGCCATAATCTTGCATTATTGTACCCTCAATAAATACTTATAGATTCATTTTTCTATGGTGCACTCCTAATGTGCATTTGATTCCATATAGAAATTTTAATGACCAAAATAAATCCATAATTGACCTTCCCTTCTCTACTAAACATTCCCTCAGGAAATCGACTAATCCACTTCTATGCGGTCACTCACCTTCCAAGTTCCCTGAAATTCCCTATCCTGGGTGATCCATCCCTTGGAAAGGCTTCCTCACATCAAAATTTCAAACAAACAAGGAATATACCTACCTCAAAGCCATCATACTGGACATACCATGCTCATGGAAATTAATGGACATCAGTGGGTACCAGTGTCCCAGAATGGCCCTACTCTTGAAGTGCTTTACCAACATATTGTTGTCTGTTTCAATTATTTCTGTTCTTGTTGCTAATGCTTGCAATCAGTTTCAACCACCCAACTAGGAATTTCAGTGCTTCTTGTACCAAGCACATAAATTCCATTAGATTAAAAAAAAATTGAAATAAAATAACATCATACCTCATTGGTAGCTCATCAATAAGCTACACTTGAAAGTATGTTCACTTCTTGTCACAACAAGTCAAACTATTTTTTTGATAAAATCATCATGTATGAATATATCACATCTGATTAGCTCAAAACACAGCCACCATAACATCTGATTAAATCAACATAAACCATAATTGTACATGTAACCATCATAAGTCAGAGACATATATCATATTTTCTAACATGTCAAAGAAATGTCAATCGTTGCTAACTAAAGTTGTATCCTTGGTTAATATCAGTCAATTACCAGACATGGAAACAGAATAATGCAGAGAGACCTTTCAAAGTTATGGATCCCACATTGGAGAGTAGATATTCTTGGGAGGAATGTATTACGGTCAGTAAAATTGGTGTTATGTTCATTGAGATAGTTGCAATGTTGCGACCTTCAATGTCGCATGTAGTGTTGATGTTGACACATTAGGGGTAGAATCTTCCTTCACCCGCAGGTACCCATTTCATATATTTTCATATTGTTTCTGTACCTCTCCCTCATAAAACATTAGGATGTACAACAACTTCTAGTGCACTAGTACAACAAATTCTAGTACACCATTTGATGGAAATCCATATTTATCAGGCCATTTTTTATTTAACATCTCTAAGAGAAGGTCCTGAAAGTAAGATGTGCAAGTTGGTGGGATGTATGTATATATTCCATTCATAAGGTTGGCCCATTTAATACTCTCACCATTCATATATGGAATTTATTTCCTCCTCTCATCTCGATGCCCTCTCCATTAACGACTACCTGTATTCATTCAATGGGAATTTGGAATTTGAATTTTATTCAATCCATGGATGACGATGTGAATGAGAATTTCAATTATTAAATTTGAAATTTCCCGGCCGAGCATTTTATATTTTGAAATTAATGAGACTCCATTCCATTATAACTGGCGGGTAGTTCACAGGATCACAGAGGAGCAGGCGAGCAGTGTGTAAGGAAAGAAGATGAACGTTGGATTTGGCATCAGAAATTGGGGTATAGAAAATTTTAAAATATTGTAAACATAAATAATAAGGAAGGTGTAAGGTATATTCCTGAAATGAAAAATCCTTTTAATGTTATGTGCAAGTATTTTCAACATGAAAATAACATTTGTTGTGTTAGAAACTAAGAAAATTCTACGACAAAACCAATTGAAATTGTAGATATTGTATCATGTGGGTCAAGAAGAAAACATGTACTAGATGGAGAAAAATACTTCATGTTGCTTGTTGATGAATACAAAAGGATGACGTGGGTTTTATTTATTAAAAAGATGTGAGAAGCTTTTGGAAATTTTAGAATATTCAAGAAACTTGATGAAAACGAAACTATTGGAAAATAAAATTCTTGAGATTAGATAATGGAGGATAATTTACTTTAAGTGAATTGAATGACTATTGTGAAGAACATGGAATAAGAATAAACTTATCAATATCTATAACTCCTTATAAAAATGGAGTGGTGAAATAAAGAACATAAATGCGGAAGAGATGGTTATAACTTTGTAGCATGAATCCAATCTATGTAATTTATTTTGGATACAATAAGTACATTCAATTGTTCCCATTATGAATAGAGGATTTCCCAGAAGCAACAATAACAAAAATCATTAGAATGATTGAAGCAAATATCAATTAGTGTCAATCACTTTAGAATATTTGGAAGACAATTTTATATGAAGAGGGATAACTATAATTTATCAAATTTTGACTCCTGGATAAATGAAGGCATATGTTTTCGTTACCCATATAAGAGTAAAGAATATAAGTTATGCAATCTCAGATTCAACAATATAATAGAAAGAATCAATATCAAAATTGATGAAACAAACGTGTTGAAGTCCAAGGAGGAAATAAAAAAAATACACATATATTTGAAGAATAGGAATAGGAAGAACCAAAGAAAGAGGAAGAAAAATAAGAAGAGGGAAAACAAGAAGAGAAGTAGCCAGAGGAAGAACATCAAGGATAAGATAATTAACAAGATTTTTAAAAACCATCCAAGACAGATAAACACTGGTATGAAGAGAATCATCCAAAAAAATAAATCAATGGGGAGACGAGTGTAGGAGTAGAAATAAAAAGTTGAAAATAAGCACAAACACCATAGAAATGGAATTTATCACTATTGTCCAAAAATGAACCAAGTAACTTTAACAAATCTAGAACTGACAAAAATCTGATCAAGGCTATGGAAGAAGAACTAAATCAAATTATGAATAATGAAACATGGGAAATTATTCCAATTCTCTACAAAAAAACATGATTGGCACAAAATGGGTGTTCAAAAACATACTTGATGAAGATGGATGGGTGAATAGAGGCAAAGCAATGCTTATGTGCAAATGATGTCCTAATGTTGAAAGGATAGATTTTGAAAAAAAAAGCTGCAATATCTAGAATGGAAAAATGAAAATGCTCCTGGGCTACGCTTGCTTAAATATAAAAAAATTGTATGATATGGATGTAAAATAAACATATCTTAGTGAGGAGCTAGAAGAAGAAGTACACATAGAGAAAATAGAAGGATTCATATTATCAAAAGATGAATAGTATTTTTGCATATGGAAGAAAGGACTATTTGACTTAAGTAAGTCCCTAGAGCTTGGTACTCATATTGGACAGGTATTTGTAACAACAAATATTTAGAAAGGGAAATGTAGAATATAATAACTACATAAAATAAGACCAATAAAATATGATCAAAATTGAAGTATATGTTCATGAAATCATATTTGGAGGTGATGATGATAGACTATGTTAGAACTTTGCAAAATTTATCCAATTTTTTTTTTAAATCTCTTTCCTTAGGGAGTTGACTTTATTTTTGGGGATCCAAACATCTAAGTTAGATGGAGATATTTTCATCTCTAAAAGCAATTACATCAAATAAATTTTGAAGAAGTTCAAAATTTAAGACTAGAAACCTGTGATGACTCCTATGGTCATCGTATGCAAGTTGAACAAAGAAGAAGATTTCAAGGAAGTGGATCATTAGATTAGTGATTGGTAGCCTAATATTTGTGACAACTTCAGGAACTTATTTAATTCAAGGAGTTGGAAAAGTATCAAGTTTTCAAGCAACATTGAATGGAACTTATATTCTTGCAGTGAAAAATACCTTCGTATATCTCAAAGGAAAAATAAACTTGTTGTTGTGGTATTCATAATGAAAGGAATTGACATTAGTAGCTTACAAAGATGTATATTGGGTAACTATAAATGATAAAATAAGTACAGTTCAAGTAGTATTATATGTGAGAAATAATAAATATTAAATTTACTTGTCTACAACATAAATATAATATATTTGAACAACAATATGTTGTAATCGAGTTCCCAGAATGAAGAAAAATTTGCAATACATACAAGCCACATATGATGAGCCTATTCCAATTATTTGTGACAACAACATGGAAATAAGAATCTATAAAATATAGTAATACAATCTAAGACCAACCATATTGCTATAAATTTTTACTTTCTAATGGATAAAGTCATAGAAAATAATATCAGGCTTTAATATGTTGGCATGAAGGAACAAATTGTAAATATTTTCAGGAAGACACTTCCGAGAGAGGAATTTGTGTATATTAGAAAAAATGGGAGTAATTTGGACTCTAAATTTATTTGGAAAGTATTCAAAAAGGAAAGTCAAGGGGTGAAAGAGTGTTAAGGGGAGTTACCCTTTTTCATTGATGTCAAATAAGGAGAAAAAAATTAAGAAGCATGAGTATATGGGTAGCTTCATAACAAGGCGAGTATGATGGTTTCCATCAACACCAAAGGGGAGTATTTTTGAAACAAGTTTTCATTGATGTCAAAAGCTATATAAATTAAAGATAAATTTACATATTTAGATAAAAAATTCCAAAATATTTGTTTTGATTTTTTTATACCACATTTTGATACACTATATTTTAATGTATTTTTACCCCATTTACCTAGCTCAAATGAAAGGATAACATATATGGTTGGAAATATTATTGAAATAAATTTTCTATGATACATGTAAATCCGTATAACTCCTCACATTTGAGGAGAAACTAGACTTAAAATATTCACTCTACATTCTACTCGTTGCACAAGCCAATCTAACCAGCCAACAAATTGACCTAGTATTGATCCTGAATGCACTATAAATAGGTAGGAGAAGGAAAATTTGAAGTCACTCCCACAATAAATTTTAGGTTAATTAAAAAAATAAAAGAAAATAAGGAATTATGAGGTGAAAACTTCATGAAGTAGAAGTGAAGAGTAGTTGGTTTGCAGAGACCTTCTAGGGAATGATATTTGGCACATTTTTAAAGGGTTTAATGCTTATTTTGGAAAATTGTTTTGGCTTATTTGGAAGGATATTTTTCACACCTTTTGAAATATTTTGGTCCTTTTTAGACGAATGATTATAGACCTACTCTTGAGGGCCTAATTATGTCCCTTTTGAAGCCCTAATTTAAATTCTATGTAAAGGGATTAATTCCAATGTGGAAGGTCATGTTTTAGGACTATCCTAAGAGGAGTGAACTATCCCTATGTATGCCAAATTCCATTAACAAATATATGGTACAAATAAGGCCAAACTGAAGGATATTTTAAGGCCCGAATTCTAGTGTGTTTGAAGGTGATTTTTAATTATATTGTTTAACATCTAACACTATTCTCTATTGAGGAGGCTAAACCATGTGGAGGAAGAAGATTTCTATAAGAAAATTTTTTATTACTTTATGGTTGGTTGTAAGTGTATTAATTTTAAAGTTCTATTCATG
This sequence comes from Pinus albicaulis, assembly GCA_034641835.2. Taxonomy (NCBI): domain Eukaryota; kingdom Viridiplantae; phylum Streptophyta; class Pinopsida; order Pinales; family Pinaceae; genus Pinus; species Pinus albicaulis. The sequence goes on from CM076583.1 coordinate 623,350,969, forward strand.
GTTTTGGGCCTCTTGAGGCCAAGTTTTGTTGATAATAACATTGATTTCAAGGATTGTTTGTTGAGGAAAGTGTTGTTTCTAAGAAGTTCATGTTTGGGAAACTGAGTTATTGTGTGACAAAAAAAGGAGTAGATATGAGGAGGGCATACTTTCTTTGACTAATATTGACTCTTGGACAAACTTTGGTGATGATAAATGAGGTAGTTTTTTCTTCCTTTCAATAGGTATTTATAATATAGGGAATTGGCGATTCCTTTTAGTGTGTGGCGATAAATTTGAATGTAATATTTATATGAATTTAATAAAAGAGTCATGGATTTTTATCCTAATTTGGGGTTCCATATGAAAAAAATTGTTCTATATATTTATGTTCTTTTATTTATATCTATGGACACATTTATTAGTTTTTGAAATTAAAAATTTCTAATACTGATTCAATGCCACCCCCTTAGTATTTGTAAATATTCAAACGTTCTATGCACACATATTATTGACCTTTTTATTAGTTATATTATTAAACAAGAAAATATAAAATAAAATTTCCAAAGATTATTTACCTCTATATCTATTTATTCAGGTTGGATTGTTTGTAATTAATATTTTTTTTTACCTATTCCTATACCTTTTTCCATTCATTTACAGAAATAAAACCCTTTGATGTGGAAAAATAACAAAAAAATGTCGTATAGAACTTTTTTATGATTATTAAATGACAAGGAAACATTTCAATATTTTATTCTCCCTATATTTTGGTAGGGTGATCATGAAAAGGCACCACTATTAGGGTAGTTAAAATAATAACGATATCCATATACATCGAACATTAATTTTATTTTTGTTTTTATAATTGAGCAATCCTAGCTTCCTGTTGATATATATGTACTTATTTACAATTGAGGTTGATAATGTGTCCAATTATGATGAATTATTTGAATCCATTAACCAAATGGAACCAATTAAAAAGTGCCTAGAAAAGGAAAAAAAGAAACTTCTTTCATTGGTTAGGTGTGAACCATGTAGGAAAACAAGGAAAGGTGTAGATGTTTGATGGAAGATATACAACAATATAGAGTAACCACCAGATTATTCACCACATATTTTAAATTAATAATTTTGGTTTTCTACTCTTATATGGCAAATATATATATATATATATATATATATATATATATATATATATATATATATATATCTATATATTTAATTTCTGTATGATTATTTTGGATTTGTGCATGATATTTCTAATGTGTTTTGTGTGGGTAGTAGTGATGAACCAACACCAAAAATTCCTAGCACAGGTAACATACCCACACGACTATTTACCTCTTTGTTGGACCATATTCCTATAACTAAAATTAAATACCTTTTTAGGGTCCATGACATATCCTTCCATTGCATTCGAAACCATGTACTTAATGATGGAGACAAACTCATTGATGATTCTATTGCTCGATTTCCTAGATCGACACGTGTTACCAATAAAAAAATATTTCTAATTACATATTTGGTTGTAAAGAACACTTTTATTCATAAGATTCAAAAATTCAAGGATATATATCAATGTCTTAATTATTTAATTCTATTTAACTGAAATTTACATTTTTGTAAGTCTTTTAAATGAACGATAATGTTGTTTTGGAAAAAAATCATAACTATATGTTTGATAAGGATTTCAATATATTTAAGAACACCATATGTACATGGTGGAATGCTCAAAATTCCAATTTGAGAAAAGATTTTATTGAATACTTGGTCAATATATTTGTTTAGGTTAGTTCAAAACATTGGTAAAAATAATAAATTGATGTAATAAATTGATGTGATGGATCTAGTAAACACACCAAAAATAATAATTAATCGTTGAAGTCTGAAATCTAAAATTAATTACCTATAGGGAAGGGACACATGCACATTTGAGCGATAGAGATCTCTAATTTCAAAAAGAAAGTCTGATCTCACATTCCTCACTTCAGGGACACCTCCATCATTCCCAAGTTTGTCATAATTTACCATTCCCTCGGAAATCACAAGAATGATCACATGTTTCGCAAAGCCAGCTCAGCCCTTCTGCATAATGAAATAAAATAAACCAGACATCAATTAAGTAATTTGTCTATTAAATTACTCGAAATACACTTGATTTTAGCCAATTTTATTAATCCATCCCTCTGGCCTATGATTGACACTACCATTGCTCTTAAAGCCCTCAAAATGGAATCATTAACTTGTAAAACGCAATATCAAAAATTCGTGATGTTAATGATGAAGCATAATCTCGATTCAAAATATGTTACAAATTCCTCCATCTCCTATCAATCACTCTCCCACCAAACCAACTCCAAGGAAACCAATTCCCCTTTGAAACCATCCCAAATCGATTCACTCAGATCCATTATCATGTCCAATTCAATGGATAATTCACAAGTATCCTCTCACTTATCTCACACATCATCCTTAACCTCCACTCTACCTATAAACAAAAATCCAAATCAGATTTCTAACGACACGTTCACTAACGCAGACCACTTCCATCTCCCTCGCAGCACTGCAAATCTGATAAGAATATTCGATATCCTTCCTCTTCATAAATCCATCCTCCAAACCTACGATATCTCCACCCCAGACCATCCTCAATTTCCCAACATTCTCATTCAAACCACCAAAATCATGGAGAACACCTGTAACCATCCCGTAAGCATATCTAACTGTCCAGCATCATCTATCCCAAATGTTCCTCAACGACCTTTTGATCACACAGTGTCTACTATTCTCACGCTGACCCTCAAACCAGCCCATTTCCCACCAAATCATCTCTCCCGTGACATGGAATCTCTTTAGCATCATCGAAATGTCAAACTCATACCTCAATCTAATGCTACTCCTATCTTTCCTCACCCTACCCACAGTGATACGTTTGACCATCATGATGATTCCCTTAAGCCTCTCTCCTACGATGATTCAATTACCAGCCTCGTCAATCCAGGTCAGTGCCATGATAACACCTTGCCTTTCCTTCCAGATCTGGTTTCAGTCCACAAACCTAAAACATAACCGCAACAATAACGTGATTAATTTTTCAAACGTTGAAATTGACTTTCACACATTAAATCTATTTAGAAAGGGACTAAATTTTTCCATTTCTCCTAGCTGCATTCCATTTGAATAAATCCTAAGTCATGTAGAATATGGCATAAAATACCTTCATAATGATATTAAAGAAATAATTACACAAGATTGCTCGGTCATTTTAAGAAAATCCAAACCACCAAAAAGAAATATCAACAAGAATGAGTTCCTTACATTAAATTCATTAAACTCCAACCCTAACATTGTTGTTCTTAAAGAAAATAAATGAAAGCCACCGTAATCCTGAACACAAATGAATATAATCATAAAATGATGGACCGCCTTTTTTTATAGTGGCTAGTACAAAAAATTGAATAAAAATCCCTTGTAAATAATAACCAAAGAAATTAGTAACTTAATTAAAAAGAGAAATTTACATGACAGCAAGAACTTAGTTGAAAGCAACACTTACACTCCTATAATATATGGTTTTCCCAAAATCCGTAAAGAAGGTATTCCAATTAAACCCATATTTAACACCATTGGGGGCCCTTCTTATCATCTTGCTAAATACTTAGCCAAAAAACTGAAACCTCTTGTTGGAGACACAGATTCCTTCATCAAAGACTCCTCTAATTTTATTAATGAAATTAAAAATATTAAACTTGATCCCAATGACATTCTAGTTAGTTTTGACATCACCTCCCTGCACACCAAAATCCCCATAAACGAAGCCATGTATGTCATGAGAAAACTTATTGACCCTGACACTTGTAGGCTCATTGAAACATGCCTTCAATCCCCATATTTTAGCTTTAAAGATAACATTTATGAACAAACATGTGATGTCTCTATGGGTTCATCTCTATCCCCCGTCATTGCCAACTTATTCATGGAATATTTTGAAACCAATGCTCTTAATTCAGCCCCCCTCAAACCTAAATGGTGGAAAAGGTACGTTGACGACACCTTTGTCATTTGGCCCCATGGAAAAAATACTTTACAGGAATTTAAAAGAAACCTCAATAGTTTATATAATTCCATTAAGTTCACCATGGAAACTGGAATTAATGCTTGCTTGCCCTTCCTTGAGATTCTCCTCTCTCGAAACTCTGATGGATCCCTCTCCCACCATGTATATAGAAAAAAAATTCTCACTGAGAAAATACCTCCATGCCAGCTTCACCATCATCCCTCCCAAAAACACAAGGTCCTAAACACCTTAGCAACTAGGGCTATAAGAATTTCTCACAAATATCATTTTGATTTTGAAAAATCACATCTCATGGATGGTTTTTCCAAAAATGGTTATAGAAAACATCGATCTCTCCAAGCCTTCCGAAATGCCGACAAACCTAAAAACAACATCAGCAAAAGCATCAATGACAACAAGGTAGGTATGGTGACCTTACCTTACATACAAGGTATCACTGATAAGATTTCCACCATTCTAAGGAGAAAAAACATCTTCATGACATTCAAACCTATGAACACCATTCGTAGAAGCCTTAGGTTGGTTAAAGATCCTCTTGACCCTAATCTCTAAAAAGGTGTTTATCTCATTCCATGCTCGTGTGGAATTCCATACATCGAGGAAACTAGATGCTCCAGCAAAACTAGAATCCAAGAACACCCTGCTGACATAATACACAATAGATCTAAAACATCTATCCTAGTTGAGCATTCAAACAAGACCAAACATCATGTATGCATTGAATTCTCCTGCATCATAGCCAACGTTGACCATTACTTTCATAGGAAATTCAGGGAGGCCCTAGAAATTAATAAACATCCCTATAACCTTAACCATGACGAATAGTGAAACATTAGTGAGAATTGGATTCCCACATTAACCTCAATGACAACCCACTCCCAACCCTAATTTTTTTTTGCAATTTATCTATCTTAAATCGTTACCCTTCTTTTTTCATCTAATCGCCCTTAATATATCTTTACTTCCTTACCCCTTTTACAATATAACCATCTCATAACAACCTAATTCATCTTGAAATCTTATCTCAGATTAAAATCAACCCTTCGTATTTCAACTCTTCTATAATCAAATTATTTCACAATATCTATCCTTTAAATAATTAATTAGGATGTAGTATATTTTAATTAATATTCATATTACTATAGCATAATTATATTCATCACACCTTAACAAAATTATCAAACACATTAAAATTTATAATTATAACATAATTCAACTAAATCTAAATATTATTATTTAATTAGATCTTAATATTATTTTATTAAATTTAACTTCTTTAAATATAACACTAATATAATTTTTTTATATACACATTAAATTATCTCTTTTTATATTATAATACCTCCTCTTATAATCTGTCCTTAAAATAAAATAATATATAGAAACTTTTTTGAAATTACTACTAATAAATACCTTATGAACAACTAAAATATATACCTTATTAATTTTGAAATCTGAAATGCACACCGAATTAATTTGAATTTGAATTTACTATTAATAAATAGCTTAATTATTGGAAACATGTCAGTTCTTTTTCCTCACCTACCCTTATTTATCCCTCATTCCATTTCCTCTGAGATATCTCTTCCTCACATCTCTACCTTGATAATGAACCTTAGTAACAGGTTTAAAATGTTGGTAAAATGAATAAGTTGATGTGATGGATCTAGAAGACACACCAAAAAAATAGAGTCCTCTTATTAGCAAGTAAATATTTGGATAATGTGACAAATAAATATACGATGCATTCACAAGAGAACACTAGTTAATAGCATCATTTGATGATTCCTTAGAGTTAGTAGAAAAATATAAACAACGGTGGAAATGAGAAGAAAATGAGAAAATAAACAAATACACCACCTGGTCGAAGAAGGTATATGATATTTTTAATTTAATATATTGAATTTTATTTAGTTATACTTAAAAATTTCAGTATATAACCTATTTCAAACTTTTAATATATTCCCAAACATGTTTAAAAACAAATGAAAAACAAGAAAAACATGGACAACACAAACTTGGCTAGGGTGACCACATGTAACTAAACGTGTTAAACCAATTTTTGGTCATTTAACCTGTTACTATTAGATGGACCAAAGTATACCATGTAAGGCCGATTTTACCCTAGTAATATTTCTTTCACTATGAAAAATAACTTAGTAAGTTGTTTATGGTCTAAACAAGAGACCACACGGGGAATAATTGAATAAATCCTTATTTGTTTCATTTTCCTCAAGGGATAATTAATTAAAGACTAGTTTAATTAATATTCCTAGTCATATTTAACCCAAAACAGGAAAATTAATTAGATAAACCACTATTTATCTTATTATTTTCTTGGAATAATTATTTAAAACATTTTTTAAATAATATTCGTTGTTAATTTGACTAAATCATTTATAAATAATTGAATAAATCATTATTTATTTAATTATTACTCAACCATATTCTTAAATAATAAATAAATCACTTACCTTTTTATTATTTACAAATAAAGGGATTTGACCAAATTCAAATTATTTTTTCCCTCCAACAAAAATAATAAAATATTCCATAAAAGTTGGATCTAGATTTGGTCAATAATATTTTAATTATACACCAATATCTAGACTAACTCAATATTTTTTTTTATATATAGGATGGTTTTTGCATTCATTCACTACCTTTTGTTCCCTAAATAGCACTGTGGATCTACACTTTTGGTCTTACTTTGATCCTCCATCATTGTCATATTTGTATATCTCTTTGCTTGTGAACTCCCCTTGAGTTCCATTTTTAGTCTAGGTTTTCTACACGTACATCAAGAGAGAGAGATCTTAGATCTGAAGCATTGGGGAAATACAAGAACTCATCCTATTGAGGGGGACTAGTAACACCTTTCTATATTCCCTTATCATGTGTCATAAATACAAAATTCTTTAAAAATATTCTTGTCTTGTGTATTGGATGCATGGATTGACTCTTGCTTTTATTTTAGGTTTAATTTCATTAACTGCATAGATCTACATTTTGTAGCATTTATTCTGATCAAATAACTTCATATCTAAGGAAATTGATAGTAGTGTTTGATGTTAGGCATGTTTGTTATGCAAAAATAAAGTGAGTTTTTTTCGTACGCTTGCGATTAGAATTCACACTAACAGAAAGCATGGATTTAAATATGAGATAATTAAACCATGTAATTCCTATAATCCTCTAAAATTTATTTAATTGCACTCTGTTAGTAAGCTTTGTGATATTTTGCAATGCATAGGGAGTACCTCAAATTTGGGACCACGAAAGGAGACCTCTATATCAGTTTCCAGTTTATATTTGTAGTCGTGGTTAAACATTGACAAAGCATGGCGAACAAAATTCCCCCCTTTGAATGACATGGAAAATAAAATCTATGTAATTTAAATGTTAGCCACTTTTAAAATCTATTCGTGAAACATTTATCCCATAAATTAATGTGGCTATTTTCTCTAACCAAGAAAGCAACAATAATACTGAGACCAATAGTATATAGTAGGTCAATTATGGTGTAATTTAACTAAATGATAGTGGTGTCCAACATAGCTGTGTTTGTATTACGGATATAAAGTCAAATCTAGGGTTTAATATAATTAATATTTACTTGAATTTTGTATACTTATACCTTTTCTCGTTTAAATAGAAAAACATGTAGATGAGGATCCTTGACAAGAAGAGGAACATATGGACTTTGAACCAATGGTATTCACTTTTAAACTTAGTAAAAAAAATTGAAGTTTTGATTAATGACCACTTATTTGAAAAATAAATAACCATATATATATATGTATATATATATATATAAATATTGTAGTGGATCCACCTTTGAAGCAAACTACACACTGTCCAGATTACATGACTGGACAAACAACATGTCATAGTATGCATATTCAATTTCCACCAAAAAAAAAAAGAGAATCAATAAATGGATGAACCAATGATGAAATTAATACAAACTAAAAAATGGAAGAAAAAATAGGTAATGTATATATTGAAAAACACATGTATTATGGAAATATATTCCAATAAAACAATTTATTAATATAGGTTTGTGTTGCTACATTTTTTTCCCTACCTTCCTATGCATGAAACTTATATATTATGTATGTATAAAAATACATATACCCACACAAAATATTTGTTTCATTTACTTTTAATATATATTTTCTTACTTTCTATGCATAAATATTATTGTGTCACATTCAATTATTTTTTGATAGATAATTTGGGTATGGGGAATTAAGAGTGAAACACGGAGGGAAAGGTCCCATATTCACGTTGATGCATAATGTGTCATAGATATTTCACTAGATAATTTGTGACCATAAATATGATAAAATAAGTTCAAATCTCTACTATACTCGCTAAACTAATTTAGATTCAATTTTTGGTAATTACTAACCTTTTCTTCCTTTTTCCTTTTAACACTACAAGGAAAATACCCTCTAGCAGATTTTTTTGAGGAAGCCCTTATAAAATAGCCCAGATATCCATTTGTCATGGAGGTCTCTAGAGGAGGTTGGTAGGTGGAGATTTCTGCGGATGGTTTTTTGCAGTCTATTTCTCGTCATAAACTGCATCAGTCTGTTTTAAGAAAAACACATCGATGTGTACTAAAAATTGGCACACAAAGACTTCGTTCTCTGTGTACAAACTCGCCGAGTGTGTCTAAACACTATGGAGCAATGTTTCTCTATGTATAAATAGGACTGATGCATCTTTGTAATCTAGTGCACCGTAACGATGTGCAGTGTGCCATTGATAAAACCGCCCAGTGCATCTAAAAATCCCGTGCATTGAAAAAGGGTTAATTAAAAAAAATATGATAGCAAAAACCTCATTTTATCTTCTTCAACACTCTAGACCTCTCATGCACCAGTGTGAGCTTGTCTTTCGTGAGTCGCCTTGCCATAAATGCTCCCATTGCACACATTTCTACCATCCATGGCCCACCTTGTGGAGTTTTCATTTTTGAAAATGGTGGAGAAATTTGGTTTCTTCAATTCCTCAGCAAATATGCCTCCTAGACGCGCAAATGTACATGTAATCTACTTGTTTTTCAATAACTATACTTTTTAGCAGATTAAAATTTGAAATTATCTTAGAATTCACCTTTTATATATATATATATATATATATATTGCGCGGTACATTCGAGACACTCGCCTCACACCATTTGCGGTGCTGCCTATAAATTTATAGGCCGCAGCGCGAACGCTATTAACGGTAACTGCACCGGGTGCTTCTGCAATACAGAGAAAAAGTGCACCGATATAATTTAACAAATAACACGGCAATGCACTCGTTTAAAAAACTGCACTGTTGACTATGTAATATCGTCGGGAGGGTGTTACACTGAGCCAAATAACTGCCTTGGGGTGGATAGTTAGGTTAACAAACCCCCGACCTAATAGCATTACATAGTCAACAATGCGGTCGTTTATAGGACTGCACCATTCACCATGTAATGTCGTTGTGCGGTGCTTTGAACAAACTATCCACCCCAGGGTAGATAGTTTGGTCAACGCACCACACAAAAATATTCGCTACTTTGGCGATGCACAAAAATTTTCCATGTTCACCGAGCACAGTGTGTGATAAAAAAGTATGCAACGATGATAGTGCGTGACTATTTTTGTGGGCACATTGAGTGTTTTTTGTTTCAAAAAATTATATATATATATATATGTGTGTGTGTGTGTGTGTGTGTGTATGTATGTATGTATTAGATACATTTTTCATTTAATAAAATAAAATTATTTAATATGTTAATCATTCATCGAAGTCAATGGAGAGAACAAAGGGAACAACAAGAACATATAGAGGACCATTATAACTTGATTCAACTCTAGGAGGCATGAGAGAGGGAGAGACATTTGTACCCTTGCCCTATTACGGCAACCACCCAGTTAGTCATAAGGGAGGTAAGCGTCCTCAAGTTCTACGTGGAGGCTACATCCCTAAAAGGCCATAGTGGGTTATTGGGACAATGGATCGATAGGTGGGATGCCCACTGATAGGATTTCTGGGTTGGTCCTGACTAGTGGTACAAGCCAACTTAGGAGGACATATATTTTAGTACTGGTCTATCTAGGATAGGGTAGGATTTTCTCAAGTTCCCAGATGTCCCCGTTGGCTATGTATCAAGGATTTAGTTGGCGTAGTCCCAGAGATACATTAGGGATGATATAATTTCTCCTACATATTTTCAGGTGTTCAGTGGTAAGTTATGCATAGCTTCATTTTTTCTAGAGGAGTGGAGGTGACTCTCACTACTACTGATGACCATTTCACACTATACTAGTGATGGGAAATTCATTATTTAACCACTTTTATTTTATGTTGATTCTTTATTCGAGGTGCCATGACTTGTGAGATGGTCCATGATTTTTTGTAGTAGTTTTTTACAACATTGGATGCATTTCGTTCTCAGGCACGTGAGAAGCTAACCTTCCCTTTTTCTTCAGAGTTATTTTGTGCATATTTTTAGAGGTTTCCGGAGATGAGGCCAACCTTTGTTCAACAACATCATAGGCAAATTTTACATGTATGGATACAGATGTGGGGCAAGTCTGAATTTCTCGCCGGGATATATACTGATGCACTGGAGTTGCTAGCGAGTGTAAATGATCACTCATTCGTAATGGCATCGTGTTCGTATGCCAGTTTGGTTTGGCGAGGGTGTACCGACATCCTCTTCACATAGAATGAGCCACCAGATGTGAGATGTAATATTAGGTTTTTCTTTAAATTAATATAGTTTCAGTTTATTGTATTAATTAATTAATTAGAATTATCAAATTTATTCTAACATGTTATTTAACTTGCTTTATTAAATTTTTTAATGAAATTTTTTAATTATTGTTGTGTACTATATACTTTGTGGATATTGGGACATTCATTGGGGACATCATTCCATCCCCACTGAATTATCCAGGCATAGATGTTGAGGGATTAGGCTCAGAGTCTCGATCCTTGGGTGTAGACACCCACGGGGGTGTGGCGTAGGGTAGACACCCGATTTAGGATGGAGTTGGGCGACTGACTATGTCAAATCTTGGTTGATGAGGAGTCCTCCCTGCCACAATATGAGAGATCGAGGCTGATCATAGGCTCAAAAAGCTCCGGAGAGGTCTATCCTATGATATGATGACCCTCATGTGTCATATCATTGAAGCTTCCATAGTAATAGAATCTAGGGCAGGTAGGTGTCATGATCACGAGGGTAGAATTGAAAGTTTTAACCATGGAAATTTGTCTTCAAATTTACAAACCTTGGCGAATCTCGTAGAACTTCATACGAAATTTATAACATATATGAAAATATTTTCGTAATATATTCAAAATTTTAATAATTTTATACAATATCTACATAATTTATTGGTGATTTTTAAGGTGGAACAATTTTATATTATAAAATATGGGCGAATAATTTTTAGAGAAAATGGAAATTAGCGAATCTTTTTTTTTTGGAAAAAGCATGGAAAATTAGCACACCTATGAATATTAGCCCCTAAATTTTTCCCTAGAGGTGAGTGATCATCATTTTATTACTCGACCTTGTCCTCCTTCAACTCACACCAGAGGTCATGAGTAGCTAACATCGAGTCCTAATCAACAGACATCTTCTGAGTAGTCTACACAATATCAACAGACACCTATTCCTGAGCAGACACAACCATCTACTGAGCAGGCAGCTGATCCTGAGTAGGCTAGTCCATTTGAAAATGTAGGTCCATCTGAGTAGGCCACACCATCCACTAAGAAGGCTGCACCATCGACGACTCATAAGTAGGCAATTCTTGAGCAGATTATACAATCTGATCAGCAGCCACCTCCGGAGCAGTCACGCCATCCATCTGAGAATGAGGTTGCACCATTGACTGAGTAGGCCTTGACTAGTACTAGTATAGATGTAGTACCACAAGATATTTGACATTTATATGCAGTTATATTCCAATTGAGTATTTTTGACATAATAGATATATATATATATATTGTAACACCTCCAGTTTAAAGATTTTCTTTTTCGCACATATATACTGAGGGTTCTCTTTTATTTACATGGTTGACTGGATATTAAGTTCAGGAATTGTATTTTATTTCCACCTTTTTAACTTTTCCTCTACCAACTTAGTATCTCCTTCTAACTTTAGGGTTTCTTTCCCATTATCCCTCTCTAATAGCATTGAATCCTCCCCTTATATATATTATAACTATATATATATATAATATCTCTTTACCCATTTATATTAACATTGGGTACTTCCCATGTATATAATATATGTATAACCTGTATGCATATATATACCATTCTATAATATCATTGGGTACTCACCATGCATGTAATATATATATATATATCCTACACATATATATACCCTTTGATGATATCATTGGATCCTCACCACACATGTAATATACATAATATCCATATACTTGGATAATACCTTGGAATGTCGATTTTGTATATAATACATGGTATACAAACAATTAACTTTATATATATATAAATATATATATATATATATCCGTATAGTTTGGACTACATGTTACCAAAGTTTATCATCGTAGAGAGTAAGGCGTCCGAAACTATTGAGATATATTTCAGTGCTTCACCTATTAATTATTAAATCCCGATACCTACCAAACTCAATATCTACCTAACTCAATACCTACCTAACCTTTTCGGTATCGTTTTGTGTTTTGAACCTTTTATTAATTCGTCGCGGCATGGCATATCATTGCTCGTTTATACCTATATGATTATCACCACATGTAATGATACCGATAGTCTGCGTATTGGCGTATATGCAATAATGCATAATCCGAACCCAATTCATCTTGCGTCGATTATCATTATTTTTATTTTGAACCAGTGCATATACGATTTGTTTTTATACGTATAGTACTCACCATGTGTACTGGTTATTGATTGTAATAGCCGCATAGCACTGTGATCTGTTCAGTTTGGTTTAACGTGTGGGTTTTTCTTTGATGTTTCGATGGTTTTGCACGCAGGGACGGCGTCTCACTCAAGAGAGAGAAGTACCAGCTGCCGGCGTTCACCAACCCATGCCCGGTAAGGATTTTACATGTAAAATTTCTATTTGTTATTCCTGTTTGGCCCAGGTACTTTGTGCGTCGATTTCTGCATCGGGATATTATTAATTCTAGGGTTAGCCTTCTACCTAAGTACATACGATGCGTAGCACCCCCAGCTGTATGAAACAGAGAAGAGGTCCTTTCGACTGAGCCGAATGCAGAATGCAGAATGAGGCCGCCATTCCACAACCCAGTACCTCCTCTGCGAGCTCATTAATATCACATGGTACTGGTATATCGATGTGGCTAAGATTTTCAAATCAATTTCAAGATTTTCTGTATTTTGGGGCGGTGTGATTAGGGTTACGTGAGTTCTTTTTAATTGTAATTCTTGTGCAGGTTGATTATCCTACCCTTCCAATTTATTTCTGTGGTACCAAATCATTGCCATTCACCGCTCCCTTCGCCTGTTATTGTCTATATAGCCGGATCAGTTTACGGTTTGATTTTATTTTTGTTGTTGTGCTTGTCTCCATTCACGACTCACTCACCTAAGGCACGGTTCTTTTCTCTGTGGATCATGTGCAGGGATACCAAGTCAACGTGAAGGTGTCGAACTCCTGCACCGTGGAGAGTTCCAGCGTAAGATTTCACGTTTCTCCTAATCCTATTTCTATAGTTCCTTACGTTCTGAAACTCCTTTTTTTCTCGTCAGGTAATACAGTATCTAAATCATCTACTGATTGTTTTACGCAGAGGGGGCAGAGCGTCGACATCCCAGGCTATGTACTGTATGGCGAAGACTTAGCCTGTTCTCTAGCACTTGTTTTATTATGTAGGTATGAGAGAGTGCAGACGTTGGGGTTTTCTGGCCGCGCTCTTCTTGATTCATACATATCCTTGTTTTTCTTATTATAGGTTTTGGTAGTCCGCTCTGATGTAAACACGAGTTGTTTTACTCGTGAGAGTTTTCTTTCGCAGATCTATTACTGCTGCGTTCAGTACGCATCGCATGGGTAGAAGCCATTAATAGGCTGTCCTCATGGCTACACGCCGAGGCCTTTGTTAACATATTTTTTCTACGTCCTGGCGCGGGATCTCAGATTTCCCTGCGTCCAAGTTTGATAGCCTCTCTGCGGCTGACATGTTAAATTATTTAATAGCATATTGACTTCTTGTTTTTATTTTTATTTTAAAGTCGATGCGACGCCAGGGTAGAAAGAAAACCCTATTCACAGGTTAATCCCTAGTTTCTGCCATACGATTGCAGAGATTTATGCATCTAATTTGTTTGCTTGTGTTTTAGAACTTTAATATTGTTTGAAATCAATCGCTAACTGTCAGGACCTATATTATGGATATGTTATATGCTTCCATCGCAATATCTCAGTCGTGACTATGGTCAGCGGCGTATTGGCCAGTCGGATCCAAACTATTTCGATTGGCTTCGTTTTAGATGGCAATAATGACTAATGAACCTTGCCAGGGGAAGAGCCGAGCTCCCACGTCGGTAACTCCATCCCTTAACGAGATTGCGCATCTGTATTTCTTTTGTTTTAATAATGGTAGCACTCTTCACGAAAATAGGCAAGGCTACACTGCCTTTGATATTTCAATATAATACCTTCTGGCATATAAAAATTTTCCAACCACGGTATATGGAAATCGATACACCGCATAAAGATTGGGTACTCGGCCCTTATTATCTACGCGTTATTTCATAGTTTTATTGTTGCATTACTCATTACATCTCATGTTCAAAAGAAACCTCTAATACAGTGGAATATTAATGTTTGTGTGATCGGAGGAATTTATTGGAAATAGGCTCAATGCATAGTAGATTAAATAACATCCATAATAGAATATAGTTTGACCATACATTAAACCGAATAACTATATGGTTCGTATATAATTCTTCCGTCCAACTCCTCCTTTATAATCATTGTTATAATGTTCTATTAGCTCTCGGTACACTTTATGATTGCATATACATGTATTTTGTGGTTAGTTTGGTAGTGGACCCTAAATGTTGGTTGAGTCCCTTCTATGATATTTATTTCAAGTTTTTAGAAGCAGATTAAAGTTAGAGATCTGAACTATAAATGCTATAAAAAATTCTATAGAGTAGGATTACTTCTTAGTATGAAAAATACTCGAATATTATTCTAATGTCTTTTCTCCTCTTTTATTATACCATGTAGGTTCCAGTTCTGCTACAATATTTTTCTAGCATACTTATGAGCATATAATTTCACCTATATATCAGAAATGAGTTAGTATTTAATTATCTATGAAGAACTAAGTACCTTTAGATTTAAACCGACCTTGGTTTAAAGTTTCTATGGGTTTCTACTATATAGATTATTAGTCTACAACTATACAGAATCTGAAAGGTGAATGCCTTAAGATGGGCTCTGTTAAATGTAGTAATATACTCAAACATACAATTCAAATTTATTTTATATGTAGCCAATTCATACAATAAGAAATCAAACAACACGAATTTCATAAACATACCACTATTTCAAATGACCAACCTCGCAACCTTAGAGTCCTTTTTGTCTCCCAGGACTCACCCCCGAGCTGAGATCACATCCATCACAGATCAACCTTTGATCTGCTTAGGAGCAGCTTATTTAAGCTCATGTTTCCCCAAAGCATGTTTCTAATTCTGCGTCCAAAATAGAAGGATGCTTTTCTTCCTGTTTAGCCTAGGCTTCCCATTTTAGGACTCTTTAAAGCTGTTTTATGCTTTTCCTCAGCTTTTCCAGCTTTTATTACCTCTTCCCAACTACTTTCCTCATCATTGGGGAAATTCAGATTCCTCCTCAAAATCTAAATTAATTTCTTTCAAGGATTTTTGAAAGATTGTGGGGATTTATTGCCTTATCCATCCTCATGGATTTGGCAAGTGATCTCTAATTCTCATCTTGGTCAATATGCACAATCATTTTATTTATTTCCTCAATTTAAATATTAAATTACATTCACACAATAATTATCCTTTGGGGTCCACTCCCCTTAGGATTAAAGTTCAAATGTCTAACTTTTTCAAATTCAACACAGAAATTGGGGGTGTTACATATCCCCCCTCTGAAAATAAACACCGTCCTCGGTGTTATTACTTTACTACTAGAGTTCATTTTTCAAACAAAAGTGGATATCTTTCTATCATTTCAGCCTCTCTTTCCCAAGTACCTTCTTCAGCAGTAAAATGCTTCCACTACACTTTTACTCTGGCCACTGTTCTGTTTCTCAATTCAATTTCTTCCTGCTCCAATATTTGAAGCGGTTCTGGCAGAAACTCCCCTTCTGGTTCCACCTGTACAAAATTCCAATCAATTATATGAGAAGCATCATGTACATATCTTTTTAATAACGAAACATGAAACACATCATGAACTCTAACATGGGGGGGTAAGGCCAGTTTGTAAGCCACTGGTCCCACCCTTTCTAAAACTTCAAAAGGCCCACAATATCTAGGAGCAAGTTTTGCAAAACTTCCAGCATAAAGTGTGCTCTTTTTGGGTTTGATGCGCAAATACACATGATCCCCTACTTTGAATTCTCGGTGCACTCTTTTCTTATCAGCATAGCTTTTCTGGCGATCTTGTGCTGTCTTGATATTTCCTTGTATCTGTTTAACAATTCTCTCCATCTCTTGTAAGGCATCAGGTCCCAACATTAATTTATCCTCTAGTTGGCTCCAACTCAAAGGAGTACGACACTTCCTTCCATACAGTGCTTCAAATGGGCTCATCTTGATAGAAGATTGGTAGCTGTTATTATAGGAAAATTCAGCTAAATGCAAATACTCTTCCCATTTTAAATGGTCTATCCATCACATACATTCTCAGCATATCTTCCAATACTTGATTAATCCTCTCTGTTTGCCCATCAGTTTGAGGGTGATAGGCAGTACTAAAATTCAACTTAGTACCCATCCCTCCAAATAATCCCTTCCAAAAGGCTGCAGTAAACTTAGCATCTCGGTCTGAAACAATTACCTTTGGCACCCCATGAAGCCTTACTACCTCCTTCAACAACACATTCGCTACTTGAGTTGTCCCAAAGGTAGACTTTACTGGTATAAAGTGGGAAGCTTTTGTGAGAGTGTCTACTACTACCATTACAGAATCATGTTGATATTTGGTTTTGGGTAACCCTGTTATAAAATCCATGGAGATTGTGTCCCATTTCCATTCTGCAATTGGCAAAGGGTTTAAAAGACATGCTGGATGTTGATGATCAACTTTGACTAGTTGACATTCCATACACCTACTTAAATATTTTGCCACATCTCTCTTCATTCCTGGCCATAACAACTTCTTTTTCAAGGCTGTTAACATTTTCTGGTATCCTGGATGTCCTGCATAGGGCTGTTTGTGATATTCATCCAAAATTTCTCTTTTTAATGACTCTACATTTGGAATATACAACCTATTTTTGTAATAGAGTAGCCCTTTTTGGTTTTGAGTGAAATCAGTTTTATCCCCTTTCTGTAGTTTCACCAAGAGTGTTTCATAGTTTGGATCTTGGCTTGCTGCTTTTCTCACCAACTCTTCTACCTCAATCTGGGCACTACTCCCAATGCTATTTAAATTTTGACAAGCATTTCTGCTTAATGCATCATCAACTTTATTTTCTTTTCCCTTGATGTGTTTTATGTCCATATCAAACTCACTTAAAAAGGACAGCCATCTGGCTTGCCTTGCATTCAGGTCAGTTTGGGAAAAGAAATATTTGAGGCTAATATGATCAGTCATCAATCTGAACTTTTTCCCAAGAAGATAGTGCCGCCACATTTTCAGAGCATGGATAATAGCTGCAAATTCTAAATCATAGGCACTATAATTCTGTTCATGTATTTTCAGTTTCCTAGATTCATAGGCAATAACTAAATTATCCTGCAACAGGACTCCTCCCAACCCCTCTCTGAAAGCATCTATACATACAACAAATTCTTTATCAGGATCAGCATTTTTTAATATAGGGGCTGAAATAAGTTTTTGTTTTAATTGCTCGAAACTGATTTGACATTTTTCAGTCCACACGAACTTGACACCCTTTCTTTGCAATGAAGTGATGGGATGTGCTATGGAAGAAAATCTCTCCACAAATCGACGATAGTAGCCTGCAATCCCCATGAATGACCTTACTACTGAAACATCAGTTGGGACTGGCCATTCTTTAATTGCTTTTATCTTTTCAGGGTCAACTGCAAGGCCTTTTTCAGAAATAATATGACCCAAATATTGAATCTTACCCTTGTAAAATTCACATTTACTGAACTTGGCATATAGCTGATTTTCTTTCAGAGTTTGTAACACTATCCGCAAATGTTCTTTGTGTTCCTCTTCGTTTTTGGAGTAGACCAAAATATCATCTATGAACACCAGAAAATTTTTTATCCAAATACTTATTTAACACATTGTTCATTAGGCACATAAAGGTGGCAGGGGCATTTGTCAATCCAAAAGGTAGGACTACAAATTCGTAGTGTCCATACCGGGTTCGAAAAGCTGTTTTGCTAATGTCTTCTTCCTTGATTCTGAGCTGGTGATACCCAGTCCTTAAGTCAATCTTTGAAAAGACTGAGGCCCCTCTCACTTGATCAAAAAGATCATCAATTCTAGGGAGTGGATATCTATTCTTAATGGTCAACTTGTTCAGTTGACGATAATCAATGCACATCCTAAAAGTTCCATATTTCCTTTTCACAAATAAGACCGGTGCTCCCCACGGAGACACACTTGGTCTAATGTAACCTTTATCCAGTAATTCTTGCAGCTGCATCTTCAGCTCCATAAGTTCAGGCGGACTCATTCGATAGGGGGCTCGGGAAATAGGTGTGGCTCCCGGCACCAGATCTATGGAAAAGTCAATTTCTCTTTTGGGGGGAAGATGAGGGATCTCATCTGGGAAAACTTCTTTAAATTCCCTTACCACTGGTAATTCATTCAGCAGATTTTCTTCAGTTCTCTGTTCTACTTCTTCCACATGTACCGCATAAACTTGGTATCCTTTTATAGCTGTTCTTTTCAATTGTAAGGCTGATATTTGTCTCACTTAAATGGATTTTGGTTTTCCTTTTAGTGTAAAAGGTTTCCCTTCTTCATCCACACAATGCAGGGTTTTATCCCAGCAGTTCATCAGAGCTTTCTTCTTTTCCAGCCAATCCATTCCTATCAGCAGATCATAGGATCCTAATGGCAATATGTTCAAATTTACTTTTGTTGGAAAACCATTTAATTGTATTGCTGTTTTGGGCAACTTATGTGTGACTTTTCTCTTAGTTCCAGTGGCTAGCTGTACCAACCATGACTGCTGAAATTTTTCAGGTTTAATTTTACATTTTTCTACAATTCCAGGACTAATGTAACTCAAAGAAGCACCCGGATCAATCAAAACAGTAACAGGTAGGTCAGAAATCTTACCCTCCATTTCCACCATGGTTGCTTGATGTTCTGCTTGCCGATTTTCCAAGGCTGCACTGATAGTTGGTATATTTCTGGCTATGTCATTTACTGTTGTCGCCTCTCGCTCTCTGCTGATCATATGAATATTTCGATGGGGATAGTCCCTCAAAATATGGGGTTCTCCACAGCCCCAACATTTCAAAGGTTCCTTCATTCTGACTGTCCCTTCCTTTTTATTGTTCCCTTCTACTTGTTTTGAAGCCACTTGGGACTGAGCAGTTTGGCTTTCTTTTGGTTTATTAAATTTTTTCCGCTGATGATCTCTGCCAAAATTCCTTAGATATGCTGGTTTTTGTCTTTTCCCTTTGAACTCACCCTTGTTCAACGAGCTCTTCCCTTGTTCATCCTTTCCTTTAAACTGCTGATAGCATAATCTTGCTTTTCTAACCGCTTCGTCCATTGTCTTTGGGTTGTCAAACTCAATTTTCTCTTTGTACACAGTAGGCAAACAATTCAGAAACCTTTGGACCTTTGCCTTTTCTTCCCTAATGTAAGGGACATATCTCAATAAATTGGTAAAATTGTTGGAAATATGATGCAGAGTGTTGTCCTTGATGGCAACCCACTGAATGAAGATGAAGACATACGACTGTTGACATGTGTTGTCCTTGATGGCAATCCACCTGATGAAGTTATACTTGACTTGATGGACTTAGTAAATGATGTAAATCTGATGTGATATGATGTTTGTTGACAATATGATGCTAAGTGTTGTCCTTGAAAGGCAACCCACTTGATGAAGATGATGACAACTTACTTGGTGAAGTTGTGCTTGTTAGAATATGTTCCTGATGAGCTAAATATGATGTATCTACAAGCATACGTATGCGTATGGGAAAGAAGTCAAAGATGTGCTAAATCTTGATGAAAAGAGTATGTCTCTAGGTATACGCGGATCTCGTCTATGTAAGTCGTTGCGATGCACGCTTTAAAAGAACGTACCAAGTCACGTAGGGCAAAAGCGCTCAAAAAGTGCAAACTGTGTCTTGGTATCAAGGCTCGTGGTATTGAAGGCTCATGGTATTGCTTTGGCCCGTGGTATTGAAGGCTCGTGGTATTGCTTGGGCTCATGGTATTGACAAAGGGTAATCATATATAAGGAGAAGAAATTCATTGTGCAAATCAGGAGTGAGGGAGTGCAAGATGTCTGAGCTTGAATGAATACTTCTCTCTGAAGTATATCTAAATGGAAAGGGTTACACTTGAATGATAAATCTGAATGTATGATGCACCAATGATGAAGAAGGGGATCTAGATCTGAATTGCTCTTGTATTTGCTAGATCCGATTATGGAAGGCTTAGATCTGTGATGAGGCGAGCATCTAGGCGAACATCTGTCTGAAGCAAAAGGGTAGATCTGAACTGAATATCTGATCTGATGAAGTATGCTGCTCTATAATGATTGAAGATCTATACGCTACTTCGTCGCGGAGGAAGCGCGTATATACGCGGCTTCAGCGAAGAGAAAGCGCGTATGCGCAATAAAATATACACTGAGGTATACGCTGGTTTGTGTGGACGGAAGCGCGTATATACGCGACATCAGTGAAGGGAAAAAGCGTATGCAAACTAGGGTTTGCTGAAGCAAGGGGTATGAAATATCTGATCTGTTCTGCTGTGTTTCTGCTATCTGATCTGTGTTGATATGTATCTGTTGATGATGTATGTTTGTGCTTAAAAGTTTGGAAAGGGTTCGGTCTGGAAATATGATGATTTGTGGCCTGCAAGTTGTGTTCTATTGAAGTGGTTGGATCCAGTGTGAAAATTGATGAAACGTGGTCCAAGTGGCAGCCAAGGTTGCAGCCTTCTACCGTACAGCTCCCTTCCAGGTGAGGCTGGTAAACGAGAGCAGGGGGTCGGAGCTCCCTTCCACGAGAGGCTGGTAAACGAGTCAGGGGGTTGTAGCTCCCTTCCAGGAGAGGCTGGTAAACGAGCGCAGGTGGGTGCCTGCGTGCTGGTCAAGTCTGCGCTAGCACATATGTTGTAATATGTTTTCTCTATAATAAAATATTGAAGGCTGAGCAACTGCAGCGGTGGTTTTCTCCCGACTTGGGTTTCCACCTAAAAATCCTGGTGTTCATGTGTGATTCTTTGTGTCATGATTTATTCTGTTCTTACTGCACATGTTTACTGCTTATTGAATATCTGATGAATAAATGAAGGAATGATTTGAGTGAAGAATTAATGTCATAATTAGATATCTGTGTATACGCGAGTTTCGTAAAGGGTATCCGCGTATATACGCAAGTCTGGTTCAGGAAAGTAGCGTATGCGTTTTAGAAGCAGAAAAAGTGAAAGTTTTGAATATGCAGTAAATACTGATTCACCCCCCCCCCTCTCAGTATTTTTCCCAACAATTGGTATCAGAGGGAGGTCCTTCTACAGAAGCTTGATCGCTTGAAGGAGATCCGTCACAATGGGAAGTATACATACAAAAGCCTTGCTGAATTTTGGTGCAAAAGTATGGGCTCTCGCAAAAGAATGTGATGAAGAAAAGGGTACCTTTGTGGATTATTTAGAAGACAATAATCTTCTTGAAGAAAACATTCAACTCAAAGTAAGCCTAGAAGAAAAGAACATAATCATTGAGACTTTTAAAAATCAGCTTGAAGCAAGAGAAAAATGCATGGAGGATCTAGAATGTGAAGTAGTAAGTCTAAGGAAGGATAATGAGAAATTGAATTCTCTCAATCTCAGATTTGCTAAAAGTTCAGAAACCTTGGATGAGATTATCAAGGTACAACGGTCTCCTTTTATAAAAACAGGTCTTGGATATACCGGGGAATCTTCTCAGACATCAGCACCAAATTCTCTAAAAGCAGCCACTGCTGGTTCTCTACATTCAGCCACTCAGCAAGAGAACAAAGGATCTTTACAGGTAAAGCAAGATCACCTCAATTCAAGAAACACTAACAGGGAGATCTTTCAAAATGGCTACAACCAACAGGTAAAGTCTAATAGAATATTTCATGATCACAGAAATTTCTACTTCAATGGTCAATGTTTCACATGTCACAACTTTGGTCATAAAGCTATTCAGTGTGTTGCATATAAAACCATCATGACCAGAGAAGCAAGAAAGATAAGGATGAATGATGAACCAAAGAAGAACACCTATAACAATTTTTCTCCTCTCCAAAATGAAGTTGAATGTACTTATTGCAATAACTTTGGTCATGAAGATTCTGAATGCAGGAGCAAGGTCCAGCCAAAAGAGCATGTTCCCTCAAGCTCTAAAGTATGGAAAAAGAAAGAATTACTGGTTGAAAATTGTGGGATAGCGTTATTTGCAGAGGGTGAAGAGAATCAATGGTATATTGATAGCGGGTGTTCAAGACACATGACAGGTGACAAAAGCAAGCTGCATACTTATAATGCTCTAGAGAAGGAAAAGAAAGTTACTTTTGGAAATGATACTCCTGCTGTTATTAAAGGAAAAGGGTCAGTTTTTCTAAAAGAAAAGGTGAAGGCTAAAGATGTCATGTATGTGGATGGATTAAGGCATAACCTATTGAGTGTTAGTCAAATGTGTGATCAAGGAGCAGAAGTGGTCTTCAGTTCCAAAGAATGTGTTGTTCGTGATCTTGATACAGGTAAAATCATTATAAAAGGAAAAAGAAATCCAAGCAACCTGTATGTACTCAACGGCATAGAACAATGTTACTTAAGCAAATCTTCAGAAAATTGGCTATGGCATCGAAGACTGGGACATCTGAGTTTCTCTCAAATCAAGAAAGCAAGCAAACTTCAAGCTGTTCGTGATCTTCCCAAGATCAATCTTCCATAAAGTACCATATGCAAATCTTGTCAATTTGGTAAGCAGACCAGAGTCCGATTTAATGCCAAAGAAGGTTCATCAAGTAAGCCTCTTGAACTCATTCATACTGACATCTGTGGACCCATGAGGAAAAAGTCATTACGTGGGGAAGAATACTATATCCTATTTATTGATGACTACTCCAGAATGTGTGAGATCGCGTTTATTAAACACAAAGATGAAGCCTTTGAAAAATTTCAGAAGTACAAAGCACTGGTAGAAAATGAATTGGATTCAAAAATCAAGTGTCTTAGATCTGATCGAGGAGGAGAATATTCATCAAATGAATTCTTTGAATTTTGTGAACAACATGGCATTAAAAGATAGTTCTCTGTAGCAGGCACTCCACAACAAAATGGTGTAGCAGAAAGAATGAATAGAACAATTGTTCAAATGGCCAGAGCTATGCTTACTGACTCTAATGTTCCTAACATGTTTTGGAGTGAGGCATCTCGTGCAGCAGTTAACATTCTCAACAAGGCTCATGTTCGGGTAAACAGTGATAAAACTCCATATGAACTCTGGTATGGCAAATCTCCCACCGTAAAGCATTTTAAAGTTTTTGGAAGTAGATGCTTTATCAAAAATAATGATGAAAAACTTGGCAAGTTTGACCCTAGATCAGATGAAGGGATACTTCTTGGCTACTCATCTTCAAGCAAAGCATTCACATGTTACAATAAGAGGCTTCAAAAGGTTGTTGAATGTATTGATGTTATTATTGACGAGTCTCCTGCAGCTCCTAAAGAAGAAAAACAAACAACAGAAGAAGATGATGATGACATATGGCCTTCTACATCAGATGGAAATGATATAGACAGTGAATCAAATGAAGAACCTGAAAATGATTTATCTGAAAAAGCTCCATCCAGATATGTTCAAAAGAATCATCCTGAATCTCAAATTTTGGGAGACAAGGAATCAGTGTACGAACAAGGAGAACTCTTGCAGGATCTTCTAGTAATTTGGCACTTCTATCCACAATTGAACCACACAATGTCAATGAAGCTAGCAAATATGAATGTTGGAATAATGCCATGGATGAAGAAATTGAGCAAATTGAAAAGAATGACACTTGGGATTTGGTACCAAGACCTCATGATAAAAATGTCATTGGAACTAAAAGGATCTTCAAGAACAAGTTAAATGAGAATGGGGATGTTGTAAGAAACAAAGCTAGACTGGTTTGCAAAGGGTATACTCAACAAGAAGGTATAGACTTTGAAGAAACGTTTGCTCCTGTAGCTAGACTTGAATCCATAAGAATGTTTCTTGCTTTCTCAAGCTATCAACGAATCAAAGTTTATCAAATGGATGTTAAGTCTGCTTTTCTTAATGGTGATCTAGAAGAAGAAGTTTATATAGAACAACCGGAAGGATACATTTTGGGAAATGATGCAAATCTTGTTTGTAGACTTAAAAGGGCTTTGTATGGACTCAAACAAGCTCCAAGGGCTTGGTATTATCGTCTTGACAAATATCTTCATCAACAAGGATTTTCAAGGGGGTCTGCTGATAGCAACTTATACACAAAAGTTGAAAATGATAAACTATTGATTGTAGTTGTATATGTTGATGATATCATTTTTGGGAGCAACGAAGAATCTATGAGTCAAAAATTTGCTTCTGTCATGCAGCAAGAATTTGAAATGTCTTTACTTGGGGAACTAACATTCTTTCTGGGCTTGCAAGTGCATCAATCTGCAGATGGTATATTTCTATCACAAGCAAAATATCTTAAGCAAATTCTGAAGAAGTATGGCATGGAAGAATGCAAACCTGTAAGTACACCAATGATAACCGGATGCAGTCTCAGTTCTAATGATGATTCTCCCACTGTGAATCAACCAGAATACAGATCGATGATTAGAAGTCTACTTTATCTCACTGGGACCAGACCAGACATTATGCATGCTGTTGGGATTGTTGGACGATTCCAAGCTAATCCAAAAGAGTCTCACCTTCAGGCCGTCAAAAGGATATTCAAATATCTACAAGGAACTCAAGACTTTGGTCTATGGTATCCAAAGGATGCTGATCTTACTCTTCATGCTTACACTGATGCAGATTGGGCTGGAAGTGCTGATGATCGGAAAAGCACTAGTGGTGGTGCATTTTACATGGGGCCCCGGTTAGTATCTTGGTTCAGCAAGAAGCAAAATTCTATTGCCTTATCAACAGCTGAAGCAGAGTATGTAGTTGCCACA
This sequence comes from Pinus albicaulis, assembly GCA_034641835.2. Classification (NCBI taxonomy): domain Eukaryota; kingdom Viridiplantae; phylum Streptophyta; class Pinopsida; order Pinales; family Pinaceae; genus Pinus; species Pinus albicaulis. The sequence goes on from CM076583.1 coordinate 623,376,589, forward strand.
TCTTGTTGCACTCAACTCCTATGGATGATGCAAACCTTGCAAGATTTTCAAATCAAATGTGCAACTCCTATCTCCATTATGTGTGATAATACAAGTGCCATCAGTATCTCAAAGAATCCTGTTATGCATTCGAAAACCAAGCACACTCGCATCAAATATCATTTCCTACGTGAACAAGTGCTTGAGCAAAAAGTGAAGTTGGAGTATGTTCCCTCCAAAGAACAAGCTGCTGATATCTTTACCAAACCTCTGCCCAGGGAAGCGTTCGAGTATCAAAGACAGAAGCTGGGAGTGGTCTCTGCCAGTCAAAATAACAAATCTGCATAAATTTTAGAAGATGGCTTGGGATACGCGGGTTTCCTGAAATACAGTCGCGTATGTACGCGAGTCCCTGCACAGAAAGCCGCGTATGGTTGGTTGCTGACAATTTTTGGTTGGTTCAGCTCTCTTCAGCACAGCTGCAGTGCTGGTTGGTATCTATGATACTGTTTGGTATCTCTGATGGTGTTCCAGTTCTCATAATTCTGTTTCTAATGTTTTGATGAAGATGCCTTGATGATTTGTTGGTGGAAGCTTTCAGGATGCACAAACTAAGGGGGAGCCTTAGTCATTTGGAAAGATTGCTTGGTTGCACAGATTCAGGGGGAGCTTTAGCTTTGCTGAGTATAATGCATTGTTGGCATTGTGGTGTTTCTAATTTATAATCTCTCTTGAGGTCTTGCTGGTGTTGGTCTTAAAGTCATATTTGTAATTTGATGACAAGGTCTTGTTAAAGACCCATGATGTAAATTTGTAATATTCAGTCATGTAAGGACTTGTCAAATTTGTAAACCCACTTGGTTGGGTAGCTGAGTCAATTGTGTAAACCCACTTGATTGGGTACTTGAGTCTCATATGTAAATCCACTTGGTTGGATATTTGTTGTAAGTATGAGTCATTGGTGATAGGAAAGTCTTTGAGTCATGTACTTTATTGAAAAATATGTTTGAAGATTCAGCATAAACTCAGGGGGAGCTTGGCCACTTCAGCACACATCCGATCTGCAGAATGTTCCTTCCACATGAGGAGAAAAGGGGGAGAATGTTGGTTTTTGATCCGCCCTTTGCCCTTGATGTCAAAGGGGGAGAGTGACATGGTGTTTGGGAGAATGACATATTTGGGAGAGTGTTGTGGTAACCAAACACCATCGTGGTTGCCATCAAGTCCAAAGGGGGAGATTGTTGGAAATATGATGCAGAGTGTTATCCTTGATGGCAACCCACTGAATGAAGATGAAGACATACGACTGTTGACATGTGTTGTCCTTGATGGCAATCCACCTGATGAAGTTATACTTGACTTGATGGACTTAGTAAATGATGTAAATCTGATGTGATATGATGTTTGTTGACAATATGATGCTAAGTGTTGTCCTTGAAAGGAAACCCACTTGATGAAGATGATGACAACTTACTTGGTGAAGTTGTGCTTGTTAGAATATGTTCCTGATGAGCTAAATATGATGTATCTACAGTGTATACAGAAGGCAGTGAAGGAAAGAAGTCAGCATGTGCTAAATCTTGATGAAAAGAGTATGTCTCTAGGTATATGCGGATCTGTCTAAGGTAAGTCGCGTATGCACGCGGAAAAGAACGTACCAAGTCGCGTATGGGCAAAAGCGCTCAAAAAGTGCAAATCCTGGGGCCCGTGGTATTGAAGGCTCGTGGTATTGAAGGCTCATGGTATTGCTTTGGCCCGTGGTATTGAAGGCTCGTGGTATTGCTTGGGCTCATGGTATTGTCAAAGGGTAATCATATATAAGGAGAAGAAATTCATTGTGCAAAATAGGAGAGGTGGTGCAAGATGTCTGAGCTTGAATGAATACTTCTCTCTGAAGTATATCTGAATGGAAAGGGTTACACTTGAATGATAAATCTGAATGTATGATGCACCAATGATGAAGAAGGAGATCTAGATCTGAATTGCTCTTGTATTTTCTAGATCTGATTATGGAAGGCTTAGATCTGTGATGAGGCGAACATCTAGGCGAACATCTGTCTGAAGTAAAGGGTTGAATCTGAGGTGAATGTCTGATCTGATGAAGTATGCAGCTCTGTAATGATTAAAGATCTATACGCTACTTCGCCGCGGAGGAAGCGCGTATATATGCAGCTTCGTCGAAGAGAAAGTGCGTATGCGCAATAAAATATATACTGCGGTATACGCTGGTTTGTATGGACGGAAGAGCGTATATACGCGACATCAGTGAAGGGAAAGCGCGTATGCAAACTAGGGCTTGCTGAAGCAAGGGGTATGAAATATCTGATCTGTTCTGTTGTGTTTCTGCTATCTGATCTATGTTGATATGTATCTGTTGATGATGTATGGTTGTGCTTAAAAGTTTGGAAAGGGTTCGGTCTGGAAATATGATGAATTGTGGCCTGCAAGTATTGTTCTATTGAAGTGGTTGGATCCAGTGTGAAAATTGATGAAACGTGGTCCTAGGTGGTGCTGAAGGTTTTAGCCTTCAGTCAGGGGGTTGTAGCTCCCTTCCAGGAGAGGCTGGTAAACGAGATCAGGGGGTCGTAGCTCCCTTCCAGGAAAGGCTGGTAAACGAGTCAGGGGGTTGGAGCTCCCTTCCAGGAGAGGCTGGTAAACGAGCGCAGGTGGGTGCCTGCGTGCTGGTCAAGTCTGCGCCAGCACATATGTTGTAATATGTTTTCTCTATAATAAAATATTGAAGGCTGAGCAACTGCAGCGGTGGTTTTCTCCCGACTTGGGTTTCCACCTAAAAATCCTGGTGTTCATGTGTGATTCTTTGTGTCATGATTTATTCTGTTCTTACTGCACATGTTTAATGCTTATTGAATATCTGATGAATAAATGAAGGAATGATTTGAGTGATGAATTAATGACATATATAGATATCTGTGTATACGCTAGTTTCGTAAAGGGTATCCGCGTATATACGCAAGTCTGGTTCAGGAAAGTAGCGTATGCGTTTTAGAAGCAGAAAAAGTGAAAGTTTTGAATATGCAGTAAATACTGATTCACCCCCCCCCTCTCAGTATTTTTCCCAACAAAAATTAGTGACAAACTCATCGATAGTGAGCTGTCCTAGTCTAAGTTCATGGAATTCTTTTGATTTATCATCATAATAATGCTTGTTCAAATAACGATTTTTGAACTTAGCCTGAAAATCTTCCCAAGTAACTGTCTTTTCATCAATAGCATGCACCATTTTTGTCTCTTCCCACCACAGTGTAGCTTTTCCTTGTAGCTGGTACACAGCTAATCTAGCCTTCAGATTGCTCTCATATTCATAAACTTGGAAATACTTAATCATGTTCAGCAACCAAGCTTCAGCATCTTCTTCCTTCTCCCCATCATAGGAGGGAGGTTTGATCTTTTGGAATTCCCACTGCAATTCTCTTTTCTGTTTATATTGATGTCTAGCAGCCTCATCCTCATCAGACTCATCCATCTTCCTCTTTCCAGAACCTTCGCCTTCTTGGCTGTTCCGGGATGTGAGTTCTCTGATGAGCTTTTCCTGCTCCTTACTGGCGGATGACAATATGTCATTCTGGCTTCTTAGTTCAGCCAATTCTCGTTGCAACCGGTGCAAAATAGCCATTACCGGGGCGTTGGGATCTGGTGTAGCAAACTCATCACGCAGATCCACATAAATTTCTCCACCTTCAGCCATTTTAGCACCACTGTACACATTCATAATATTGGTCAGTGAAATTGAAAGAAGTAAAAAAACAATTTCTACAATATTCATTTATAAGACTAACATTCAGAATTCAGTGAGCACAGTAACAACAGCCCAGTTTTGTAACTTGGGCTTTGATAGCATTTGTAACATCTCCAGTTTAAAGATTTTTGTTTTTTTTTTTCGCACATATATACTGAGGGTTCTCTTTTATTTACATGGTTGACTGGATATTAAGTTCAGGAATTGGATTTTATTTCCACCTTTTTAACTTTTCCTCTACCAACTTAGTATCTCCTTCTAAATTTAGGGTTTCTTTCCCATTATCCCTCTCTAATAGCATTGAATCCTCCCCTTATATATATTATAACTATATATATATAATATCTCTTTACCCAATTATATTAACATTGGGTACTTCCCATGTATATAATATATGTATAACCTGTATGCATATATATACCATTCTATAATATCATTGGGTACTCACCATGCATGTAATATATATATATATATATATATATCCTACACATATATATACCCTTTGATGATATCATTGGATCCTCACCACGCATGTAATATACATAATATCCATATACTTGGATAATACCTTGGAATGTCGATTTTGTATATAATACATGGTATACAAACAATTAACTTTATATATATATAAATATATATATATATATATCCGTATAGTTTGGACTACATGTTACCAAAGTTTATCATCGTAGAGAGTAAGGCGTCCGAAACTATTGAGATATATTTCAGTGCTTCACCTATTAATTATTAAATCCCGATACCTACCAAACTCAATATCTACCTAACTCAATACCTACCTAACCTTTTCGGTATCGTTTTGTGTTTTGAACCTTTTATTAATTCGTCGCGGCATGGCATATCATTGCTCGTTTATACCTATATGATTATCACCACATGTAATGATACCGATAGTCTGCGTATTGGCGTATATGCAATAATGCATAATCCGAACCCAATTCATCTTGCGTCGATTATCATTATTTTTATTTTGAACCAGTGCATATACGATTTGTTTTTATACGTATAGTACTCACCATGTGTACTGGTTATTGATTGTAATAGCCGCATAGCACTGTGATCTGTTCAGTTTGGTTTAACGTGTGGGTTTTTCTTTGATGTTTCGATGGTTTTGCACGCAGGGACGGCGTCTCACTCAAGAGAGAGAAGTACCAGCTGCCGGCGTTCACCAACCCATGCCCGGTAAGGATTTTACATGTAAAATTTCTATTTGTTATTCCTGTTTGGCCCAGGTACTTTGTGCGTCGATTTCTGCATCGGGATATTATTAATTCTAGGGTTAGCCTTCTACCTAAGTACATACGATGCGTAGCACCCCCAGCTGTATGAAACAGAGAAGAGGTCCTTTCGACTGAGCCGAATGCAGAATGCAGAATGAGGCCGCCATTCCACAACCCAGTACCTCCTCTGCGAGCTCATTAATATCACATGGTACCGGTATATCGATGTGGCTGAGATTTTCAAATCGATTTCGGGATTTTCTGTATTTTGGGGCGGTGTGATTAGGGTTACGTGAGTTCTTTTTAATTGTAATTCTTGTGCAGGTTGGTTATCCTACCCTTCCAATTTATTTCTGTGGTACCAAATCGTTGCCATTCACTGCTCCCTTCGCCTGTTATTGTCTATATAGCCGGATCAGTTTACGGTTTGATTTTATTTTTGTTGTTGTGCTTGTCTTCATTCACGACTCACTCACCTAAGGCGCGGTTCTTTTCTCTGTGGATCATGTGCAGGGATACTAAGTCAGCATGAAGGTGTCGAACTCCTACACCGTGGAGAGTTCCAGCGTAAGATTTCACGTTTCTCCTAATCCTATTTCTATAGTTCCTTACGTTCTGAAACTCCTTTTTTTCTCGTCAGGTAATACAGTATCTAAATCATCTACTGATTGTTTTACGCAGAGGGGGCAGAGCGTCGACATCCCAGGCTATGTACTGTATGGCGAAGACTTAGCCTGTTCTCTAGCACTTGTTTTATTATGTAGGTATGAGAGAGTGCAGACGTTGGGGTTTTCTGGCCGCGCTCTTCTTGATTCATACATATCCTTGTTTTTCTTATTATAGGTTTTGGTAGTCCGCTCTGATGTAAACACGAGTTGTTTTACTCGTGAGAGTTTTCTTTCGCAGATCTATTACTGCTGCGTTCAGTACGCATCGCATGGGTAGAAGCCATTAATAGGCTGTCCTCATGGCTACACGCCGAGGCCTTTGTTAACATATTTTTTCTACGTCCTGGCGCGGGATCTCAGATTTCCCTGCGTCCAAGTTTGATAGCCTCTCTGCGGCTGACATGTTAAATTATTTAATAGCATATTGACTTCTTGTTTTTATTTTTATTTTAAAGTCGATGCGACGCCAGGGTAGAAAGAAAACCCTATTCACAGGTTAATCCCTAGTTTCTGCCATACGATTGCAGAGATTTATGCATCTAATTTGTTTGCTTGTGTTTTAGAACTTTAATATTGTTTGAAATCAATCGCTAACTGTCAGGACCTATATTATGGATATGTTATATGCTTCCATCGCAATATCTCAGTCGTGACTATGGTCAGCGGCGTATTGGCCAGTCGGATCCAAACTATTTCGATTGGCTTCGTTTTAGATGGCAATAATGACTAATGAACCTTGCCAGGGGAAGAGCCGAGCTCCCACGTCGGTAACTCCATCCCTTAACGAGATTGCGCATCTGTATTTCTTTTGTTTTAATAATGGTAGCACTCTTCACGAAAATAGGCAAGGCTACACTGCCTTTGATATTTCAATATAATACCTTTTTGCATATAAAAAATTTCCAGCCACGGTATATGGAAATCGATACACCACGTAAAGATTGGGTACTCGGCCCTTATTATCTACGCGTTATTTCATAGTTTTATTGTTGCATTACTCATTACATCTCATGTTCAAAAGAAACCTCTAATACCGTGGAATATTAATGTTTGTGTGATCGGAGGAATTTATTGGAAATAGGCTCAATGCATATTAGATTAAATAACATCCATAATTGAATATAGTTTGACCATACATTAAACCGAATAACTATATGGTTCGTATATAATTCTTCCGTCCAACTCCTCCATTATAATCGTTGTTATAATGTTCTATTATCTCTCGGTACACTTTATGATTGCATATACATGTATTTTGTGGTTAGTTTGGTAGTGGACCCTAAATGTTGGTTGAGTCCCTTATATGATATTTATTTCAAGTTTTTAGAAGCAGATTAAAGTTAGAGATATGAACTATAAATGCTATAAAAACTTCTATAGAGTAGGATTACTTCTTAGTATGAAAAATACTCGAATATTATTCTAATGTCTTTTCTCCTCTTTTATTATACCATGTAGGTTCCAGTTCTGCTACAATATTTTTCTAGCATACTTATGAGCATATAATTTCACCTATATATCAGAAATGAGTTAGTATTTAATTATCTATGAAGAACTAAGTACCTTCAGATTTAAACCGACCTTGGTTTAAAGTTTCTGTGGGTTTCTACTATATAGATTATTAGTCTACAACTATACAGAATCTGAAAGGTGAATGCCTTAAGATGGGTTCTGTTAAATGTAGTACTATACTCAAACATACAATTCAAATTTATTTTATATGTAGCCAATTCATACAATAAGAAATCAAACAACAAGAATTTCATAAACATACCACTATTTCAAATGACCAACCTCCCAACCTTAGAGTCCTTTTTGTCTCCCAAGACTCACCCCCGAGCTGAGATCACATCCATCACAGATCAACCTCTGATCTGCTTAGGAGCAACTTATTTAAGCTCATGTTTCCCCAAAGCATGCTTCTAATTCTGCGTCCAGAATAGCAGGATGCTTTTCTTCCTGTTTAGCCTAGGCTTCCCATTTTGGGACTCTTTAAAGCTATTTTATGCTTTTCCTCAGCTTTTCCAGCTTTTATTACCTCTTCCCAACTACTTTCCTCATCATTGGGGAAATTTAGACTCCTCCTCAAAATCTAAATTAATTTCTTTCAAGGATTTTTGAAAGATTGTGGGGATTTATTGCCTTATCCATCCTCATGGATTTGGCAAGTGATCTCTAATTCTCATCTTGGTCAATATGCACAATCATTTCATTTATTTCCTCAATTTAAATATTAAATTACATTCACACAATACTTATCCTTTGGGGTCCACTCCCCTTAGGATTAAAGTTCAAATGTCTAACTTTTTCAAATTCAACACAGAAATTGGGGGTGTTACATATATAGTCCTGGTATTTTATGTTCATGTTGATGTACTTAATTTACATGTTGGTTTCCATCATGATGTGTATATTGGTAGGTCATGTTAGATATGTTCATTTAATGTTCTTGCACATAGATGTGTATGTGATAGCAGCTATTTGAGATGAGATGTATATTTGATGTTTCTGTTGTGATGATGTTATACAATGCTTCTGTTTTGTTAGATGATCATGATCACTATGATTAGATGATGTTAGTGAATTTGAATGTGTATTTTAGAATATGATGTTTGTACAATGGTTATCATGATGTTTGTTTTTAATATTAAATTGTGTTATTAATTAAATGTTTTTTTTTTCTGAATAAGACTAATTCTATTAAGCAGGAATATAGTACAAGATAGTAATACAATCATGAGAAGCAGAAAACCAGCAATCGGAAATGATAAAACTATCAACCTCGGCTCTGGAGAAGGAGAGAAACAAGCAGGAATCACAAGAAAAGACTGGATGTCAAAAAAAACTGAAAACTACCCAAAGAGGGCAGAGGCCTCTGTACGTAGCTTTTTCCCTTTCTTTTTACCGACTTTAACCCATCCATCCTGGGGTGAATGAGCTAAAAAAACTTGAAGATCGGAGTTATCAATAGGGGGGATCTCCTTATCTGAGTCGGAAGAGGAGGTCCCATGGGAGCGCTTCTGAGCAACGGCAATATCAGGAGGGTGCGCCAGAGCATCGGTGGGGATTTCCATTGACTGAATCTGAACCGAATCTGCATCACTTTCATCATCTTCTGAGCAAGAGGAATCAGAGTCTGCTGCAGGAGTCGGAGAGTACGGAGCCCATTGTTTAGAATTGGCCTTGGAATTCACCTTTTTTCTGTTTTTCCGGGAGAGCTGGGCAAGAGTTCTGCAGATGCCCTGTTTGGTGACAGTGTCGGTAGCGGAAGGAAGTATTCTCATAATCCAAAGTCTGAGTCTAGACAAAGTCATTTATTTTGAGATTGATCTGGTCTGGAAGCCCCTTGCTTAAATCTAGTTCCACACATATTCTGGCATATGTGTAAAGACCTTTGTTTTCTCGCCAATTGTCTCCCATCAGAAAACTACCCAAGGTGTTGCCAATCGCTTTATAGACTCTGACATGCCATAGATGGACTGGTAAGTTGGGAAGCCTGATCCAAACAAGTGTCTTGGTCATGACAGTAGTTGCTGGGTCAAAATCTAGGAACCATGGTGTTAAGAAGAGCCCTGTTGTTCCCATGAACCAGGGACCTTCTTCGATAGCCTTTTCATAATGCTTAATATTATCAAACAAAACTATGAAATATCCTTTTGAACAGAATCTGACTTTGCAATGGTGAGTCCAGTTAGCATGGATCCAATCGTAGAGTTCCTTTGATCGTGGCCACAGTCCATTAAATCTGCATATGATGGCTCTTTCTGCTAAATTTTGAAGGTCGTCTGCAATTTCTGCATGGGAAAACTATACAGTGGGAACCTCCTCAAGCTTGTCCACCAGAAAAGGCTTAGGAGCTTCAGGTGGTTGAGCTGCTTTCTTGGTTGTGTGTGCGTGAACTGCATCCTTGTAGGAGAAGGCAGGGGCCGAGGAGGATTGCCCAGGAGCTCTGCCTCTCAAGCGAAAGGATAACACAACTGAAGCATCTTTCACAATATTATAGCAAAACAGAGGTAAATGGTTTTCAAGTTGTTTACCTTTGTAAAGCATTCTCAGGATTCTTGAGGGAATTCCCAATCTGAGGTCAAGATCTTGCAGAAGGTCCTGCACCAGATCCGTGGCATGCACCCATAACAGCTTCGTTCCCCCGGAAGGAAGAGAGATCTGGATCTGGTATTGTGTACCCAGATTTGGAAGGCCATTAGCTGTGAGAGCCGCTGGCTGAATATCAGAACCCTTGTGAAGCCATCGCCTATCTGTTTTTCCCTTCTTCTCCGAGAGGCAGAGACTGAGCTGTTGCAGGGGCCAGGCATAGGTTGGGGCGGCAGGAATGCTGGAGCGAATAGCCCCTTTCTGGCCATCAAAGATGTCCCCTCCGCTGTCCATATTTCGGAGAAGGGAGGCATTAGAAACTGGTGATCGCTTGTAGGGATGACCTTCCGGAACAGCGAAAGCTATCTTAATAGATCTAGGGCCTGGGCGGAGAAAGTCGTCATATGCATCCACTGTGAAGGGCGTAGAGCAAGCAATGGAGCTGTCGATTGCAGGAATGATGCATGCGTTCCGATGAAGTCTGCAACCCGAGAGATGGTAGCCGCTTGGAGCAGCGGCTGAGAGAAGCACCGCGCTAACTGTGCAGTCGACGGCGCTGTTAGGGCCGAACAGGGCAGGGGCAGAGGAAAAGTCTGTGTCGGCGGCAGCCAGGCGTAAAACCCTAGCAGAAGCCATCTCCAATCCGTCCCGGTGTATTCCCCCGTTATTAATTAAATGTTATTTCGTGATTGTAATCGTAATTGCAATTGAAATTTTAATTTTAATTCTATGTAAAATTGTAATTGTAATGGTATGCATCGTGATTGCAATTGTAATTGTATGTAAAATTGTAGAATTGTAATTTTAATTGTAATTGAAATTTTAATTTTAATTATATGTAAAATTGTAAAATTGTAAGATTGAAAAATTGTAATTGTAATTGTGTGCATCGTGATTGTGATTGTAATTGTAATTGTATGTAAAATTGTAAACTTGTAATTGTAATTGTAATTGTAATTGTATTGTGAAATGATTGTGATTGTAATTGTATGTCAAAATTCTAAAATTGTAATTGTAACTGTGGTTGTAATTTTGATTGTAATTGTATGTAAAATATTTATAAAATTGTAATATTAATTGTAATTGTATTGTGAAATTGTAAAATTGTAATTGTAATTGTATGTATTGTCATCATTCAATTTTATTAAAATTTGTAAATTTGTAAAATAATTGTCAATTTAGAACCATAACTACCGTAAGTAAAATTTATACCATAAATATTGTTAAGTTACCATAATTGTAAAACTGTAAATTTATAAATTTGTATGAATATAAATAAATGTGAAATAATAAACATAGAATAATATGGATTTTTGTAACATAATAAAGTTTAGAGAATAATGCAAACAAAATCATGTTTAGAATCATCATTATTTAATTATGATATTACATATCATAAATAAGAGTATACACTTTGAATATATCATCCACACACATTTAAAGAAATCAAGTAGTTGTATTATTTTTGGAATTGACATAACAAAAAATAACTTGATACAGTGCATTGTTTTCGAAATCAACATAATTGCAAATTATTAAGTGAAATTATTTTAACATTAGCACAATGAAAACCAATTAATTCAAAATTAATATTATAATTTTTTGAAAAAAAAGTGTCTTAGTTATAAGGTTATGTCCTATTCTTTATAAAAACCCGTCTTAAAATGTATAAGTGATGACATAACACATGTAACATAGCACTCTCTATTCTCATGATCACCCTCATTATCTTCCAGCTCGCTTGGCATGATAACACTATTGTTCTAAAAAATATGTTTTTATCTAGTTTCATGTCTCAATATGAACCGTCAATCCCTATCCAACATATCCAGGTAAAAAAACACATAGTTGTATTGTTTGTGGAAAATATAAGGCTCCTTAGCTTCTTCCCACATCTTTCTAGAGTTGATACATATCAGCCTACTATCACAATATTCCTTTACATTATTCTGATCAAAGGTGTCACACCACTTACACCTTAAAATAAAACATTGGAATGAAGAGAAGTCCACTTGAATGATCTATTTTATCTTTCTGACGTAGCCTAATGTCCCTCATACTAGGTTTTGATCATGGTGGCTAGCTCGACTAGATTGGTAGAACTAGACTTCACTCCAAATTCTTTTATCATGTGTCCATCGTCGACATTTTATGTGTGAAAATGGTGTCCATATGCCCACATAGATGGGAACAAATGCACCTATAAAAAATTTAAAAAATCATAGTGTCATGTGTCTTATAATAAACCAACTATTAAAATATTAAATATAGATGTTATATTTGAAACATGCATTATAGTTTAAAATGTACATAAATAGATTATAAATGAGTTCTTGCACCCAATCCCTATGTTTAGCACATCCTCTTCATCACACGGATAACGAATGATTTCACTGTATTTATCTCTGACTTGGTCAACAACCCAAATGTTGGGGCATGTAGTTGGCATATTTTCTTTTAAATGGTCAGGATAAGGCACAAATATAGCATTCAACCATCCGAATTATTTCCTGTCACTATACCATTTCATCCTCTTTTGTCCGTACAATGCGACTCAGGGTTGTGTCATTTAGGAATTGTAAAGAACAAATTTATTTATTGCTTCAATTTTTGCACTCGTTAATGAAATCAATGTGACATGTACATATGATATCAAAATATACATTGTATCAAAGTTGGACGTGAATATTTACTTTCTATAAATTTTAATATTTATAAGTTTCTTATTGTATATCAAGCGCCTTTTTCCTTTCGTTTGGAGAAGCTCCCCTTCTCTTTTGTCTTCATCCTTTTCATTGTCTGGAATCACCGCTCATGGTCTGTTGTCGATCTGGTTGATGTAATCACCAACATAATAGAACTACTCATACCATGTGCACCCCTCTAACATAGACCCCTCGGTTTTTGCCTTATGTCGAACAAAGACTTTCAATTTCTTCATGTACCTCTCTAAGAACAACATCCAATGACAGGAAACCACCCCAACTAATTCAACGTCATCTACTAGGGGAATTAGAATAGGAACCTTCAAGTACAAGAAGCTCATTGATAGTTCCTTCCAAAACATATAAAAAATCTCAAGTATCTCTGGACACTACCATGGAATGCTAGCCACATGGATCTCCTTTGACCTGATCAAACATACAAACACAAATAATTTAGATATGGCACATCCTAGGTGTTGGGGTAAGTCATGTTTTATACACCCACACATGAACAAAGGAAAATGACATTGTAAAATTATAAACACATGCAATAATATACAAAATTAGTTATGTTTTATGATTCCTGCATGGGATAAAAATTTTAATAAAAAAATTATAAAATCATTCTTTTGGCATTATACGTACTCTCAAAAGATTAAAATGGTCATGTGATTTCAACCCCAACAAATGGCCATCCATGGTGAAGCAATGTCGTAGTGAATACCCATATGAATATGGCACCGTCACACCCGTTATAACTTCCTTTGCCAAAGAAATGTTGTCTTTTTTCAAAATCCATGGGACATCAACTTCCTTGAAATAACAATTAGAGGGACTAACTACCTTTGATCCTATGCTTTCTAGTTATCTTGGCCAAAGTTTATTTTTAGTTTCTGAAGTAACAAGATCTTTCCTAAGAGCCAATGTTTCAGTTTGTTTCAATGATATGTGCCTCCATAAACAAGATGAAACATTTTTAAATACATTCATGGGATCTAAAAAGTGGGTAATATTAAGATGCTCCCAATATGAGAGGTTATAAAAGATAGATTTCTTTTTCATCCCAATGGGAAATTTATCGACATAGGTGTCGAAGAATTTTGAATCATCGAACATAGGCTTCCCATTTGAATTGAACATTTATATGAACTCCTTCTCCTTCTCTCTGTCATATACTCTAATCCATGCAATTGGTGTCGTTATTGCAGGCCTCTGTCTTCTCTCTTGTTTACCATTGAAAGCAAATGTTTCTCTTCTGTAAGGGTGTGCCTCTCGGAGGAGTACCTTGGAGGAGTAATACACTGGCTTTCATAGGTTGTTGGACCATCTAGCTTTTAGAGAAGGTCCACAACATTTACATCCATAATACCCTTTTGATATAAGATCTGAGAAATTATTACACATAATATTCATGGCACATTAATATCAGAACAATTACAACGAGTTAAATAGATAATATGTGAAACAATATTCTTAACTATATAAAAAATTCAATAAAAATGAAATTTACCTAAGGAAAATCGTAAGCCTGGATAATCATGTGTCATGTAAGCACATATTCCATACAGCTTAAAACTCCTCTCTGCTGTGATGGGTCTTGATACATCACATACATTTATCCCATGCCATAATTCCTTCAATTCATCTACTAGTGGTTGTAAGTAAACATGCATATTCTTCACTTGTCTTCTACCAGGGACTATGAGAGCGAACATAAGATGTTAATTCTTCACGAGAAACCATGGGGGGTTATTGTTATTGATCACTACTACATGCTAAATAGATTAGTTGCTATTCTGGAGGAAATATGGGTTGACGCCATCCATGGCTATGCCGAGTCATAAAATTTGTACTTAATCTTTGAATTTTTCGGGCAATGTATCCCCTATATGATTCATGGCTATTGAATTTGTTGGAATTCACATAAATCCCAACCCACTTGTGTGTGAGGCATGCCATCCGTGCAATATAGCTAATTATTTGCAACGAAAGAGCCTTTGAATCCTTGGGATTATAGGCATGCGTCTCAATATCTTAAAAGTAGGAGCACACGATTTACCCTTATTTTTTTTATTTATGATACCTTTCATGCCCACATTTCAAACATATCTCTTTGTCTCCATATTCTCCTCTATAAAGGATACAATCATTTTAACATGCATGATATGATATGTACCCAACACCCAACATTTTCAAGAATTTCTTTGCCTCTTCACAGCTATTGGAAAATACATTATCACTCAGAAGAATCTTATCTTTGAATAACTTGTAGTTGTTCATGGAAAATATTAAATACATTAATGCTCAAAATTATTAACGTTCATAAAATTGACCATTTGTAATGTTCATTGTGTGATTATATTTCTCAAAATATAATGGACTTGATGGTCAATTACCTCAAAATTTCTAAGAAACATCCATTAGACAAGCCAAACATTTTTTTCATGGTGTATAGTAACATTAGTGTCCCCAACTAGGTAAAATTTGACTGACCATCAGGTCCAGAGAGAGGTGTGGTGGAAGAAAATTTCAGTATTTCGAAAAATGTATCAGCGATACGAGCATCATCCCCTAGTTGATCATCATTATGGAATGCATCTAATAACATTGTATCCATGGTAGTCATATCTCTTAATTATTCATCCATACCAACCTCTATTTTATTGCCTCCATTTCCATCTTGTGAGGAACTACTATTTTTGTAGTGATTCCTAATTGGTGATTTTGGACATAGTGGGAATTGAATATGTGGTCGACTCAACCATTCTTGGTATCATTCCTCTACTATTTTTTCTCTTAATTAAGCCTTCTCTTGATGTAACACCACTAGTTTATGTTTTTCAAGTCAGACATCTGAACTTTAGTCTAAATGGGAGTGGACCCCAATGGATAAGTATTGTGTGGATGTGGTTAATTAATTATTTTTGAAAAATAAATAAAATGTTTTCTGTGCATTATGAACAAATGATATTTTTGAGATCACTTGCCTAATCCATGAGGTATGGAAAGAGGCTAAGAATTTCCCCAAAAATCTTTCAAAAAGCCTTGAAAGAATTTATTTCTAATTTAGATTTTTGAGGAAAAATCTAAATCTCTCCAATGATGAGGAAAGTAGTTGGGAAGAGGTAAAAAGCTAGAAATGCAGAAAGCAACTTTAAAGTCCCTAAATAAGGGAAGCCTAGGAAAACAGGAATAAAATCATCCTGAAATTCTCGACACAGAATTAGAAACAGGCTTTGGGGAGAGCATAAGCTTAAATAAGCTACTCTAGAATGGATTTGGGGTTGGTCTGTTCTGGGAGTGGATCTCAGCTCGGGGGTGAGTTCTGGAGATAGAGGAACTCTAAGGTTGGGAGGACTGGTCATAAGAAGAAGTGGTATGCACACTACTTCTATGAATGGTTAAAATAGATGCTGGTGTACAATATTGATAGATGTTGTAGCTGTTATTTTGAATTAAGTTTTATGAGATTTGTTATTCCTTACATTGAACAGATTTCCTTAGGAGAAATTAATCTCTAAAATATGTATAGTAGTAGGAATAATTCATTGGGAAATATCAAGCAAAGTCTCCACACCAATACTGGTGTAAATCTCAAGATATTGTGTTCCCAAGAACTGTACAAAGGAAAATTTTAACATATTTATGTACTTTAAAAGTAATATGGAAGTGGAAGTAAATTCTAGAATAATAAATATTGTTCTACATATTTCACCAAAGGAAGTAAAAATATTATTAACGAAACCACAGATTTAAACAAATAAATAAATATGAGGATTTTAAATTTATTAATTTCTATTCTGGAGTTACATGAAAATCATAAAAGAAGTAATTAATGAAATTTTTACTCTGCATGTTCACTTAAGGAAACGAAATTGGTATATAATGTAATAATATGCTTGAATTTCCATTGATAATACTAACAACATCTTATAACCAAATTTTATCCACATGGAGATACATATGTAACTAAGTCATGTCATTATATAAGAATCCTGTAGAAGTACTAGGATACATTATAGCTATTAATGACATAGTAACCCGTAATTCTCTGTATAGAGTGAGTTATTTTATTATGTTCTAGTTATTTAATAACAGTCATACTTCCAATAGAAATTTTGATACATAAATTTTCTTCCTATGTTATATCAAGATAATAGGAAATAAAAATACTATATAAATTGCAGAATACGTTTTATCCCGATAGAAGAAACTTTGGAATATCCTCTGAAATTATTCTTAATGAAAGAATCATGAGAATTGATGAAAGCACATAGGAATAAGAAAAAGTATTATAGTCATTTATAATATGGACAGTCTGAAGTAAATAAACGAGTTCTAATTAAATACAGAGTTAGAAACGTATGAGATTAAGAAGTCTTGTAGTTTGAAACTAAATATCCATATGTATACAAAGGTATACATATTGTTTTAAAAACCTGTGTAAAATAAAATCATTGTACAGAGTATCAAAATTATTAAAATGTAAATATTCCAGGAAATCACATGATAAATTTTTGGAACGATGCGTTTCGAACTATCCATTATGTGATTTCCCAGAAGATTTATATTTTAATATGTTATGGATCACAGAATTTTTCACTCTCAAGAGTATCAAAATGTATGGATCTCAGTTGGATCCATATCATTTATGGACATAAATCAATGTGTGTTCAATATAAAATTATAAATGTCTGAAATAAAACTTGGGATTTCATCCAGAGGTTAAATCGTTGAAGCAAGCCAGTTGAAGAAAAATTAATCGACCTGGAAGGTAAGCGAAGTATTCGTTAAATCTTTCTTGATAACGAACAAGAAGTTAAATGGAATGTTGATAAAATAAAATGACTGTCGATACCTGTATGTAATTCACAAGAATAAAAATTGTTAATATTGATTTAAATCTGGGAAAATCTGTAAACATTCCATTAAAAATCGCAGAAAATAAAAGATTTACCTGAGGGTAAGAGCATATATCTCGAAAATGACAAGGTAAATATGGGGAGAATAAACCCGAGTCATAAATATACATGAGGGGATATAAAATCGTATAAAATAATAGAGACATTCAAATAAGATAACTAGAACCCTTACAGTCAAATTCGGTTCAGGAAGAATCGAACCCACATAGAAGCGAAGTGGAAATCACCATACAAACGAGGGAGATTTTGTACTACGTTCCAGAAAATAAACAAATGACATTACAAATTAGCTTACGAGAAATACTGGTAATAGAATGATTTCTTGTTAAAATTGAACAATCAGTAATAATGAAACCCTCTCTAAAATCCGAGGACAAGCAGAGGAGAACGTTGTTACTAAATTTTAAACACCAAGAATGAAGATGAAACTAAACGAAATTAAGTGGAAATAAATAAACATTACTATTGGGAGTATATATCAGTATAATGAAAAAAATATGAAGTATTCTTATGCCCGCAAGGGCTACAGAAGAAAATTGAGACGCATTGAGGATAGAAGTCTAAATGTCAATGGAAAATGAAATAATAAATTTCCATATAATCGATGGAAAATGATGGTATTCATACCTGAAAGTTATTCAAGAAAACGAAGAGAAAATCTTCGTAGAGCAATCAGACGTCTTGAATAGTTGATGTAAGTTCCATTGTGAACACCATAAGGCATACGTTGGAAATGAACTAGTAAAAGGAAACGAACCACATAGCAGAGGACTTAAATAAAAATCGAAGACAAAAACCCTAAGTTGAAATCGTATCATCCAAATCATACACTTGTCAACAGATCCCCATCGGTGTTGGGATCGATGTGTAAATCTCGGGATTAAAATCAAGGAAACGACGAAGACAATCAGGAGAAATTTTCCATTAAAAACAATGGTACCTCTATTTCGTATTACAAATTAAAACATTTAAGTAACGTGTACCAACAAATTTGTTAAATACATATATAAATCCCATAGTATCGAAATGTGGTTCAATGCATATAAATTTTACTTAGAATGAATTTAAAACGCTCGTTGAACCTACCAATGAAGAGATTTCTTCATCATTACATAATACGAACAAATAAAATTGAACTCTAATGCCAACTAGATATATATGCATTGGAGAAAAATACAAAGGGTGAATCATGTTATAAAATCGAATCAAGGTTTTAATGACCAAGTACTCATAGCGTAAACAATCCAATCAGTCCATTAACGAAATGTGCCTCAAAATTTATGTAACCGAAATTGATGTGGACAATCAAAAGTAGTTGTACTTACCATGGGAATGGAAATATCAACCATTTCCATCAGTTATAATCACATAAAAAATATGTATAGTTGATAGATTTTATTATAAAGATGGGATATGATTGTTGAGAATTGATGAATGTCTATTTAAGTTCTAAGGATTTGCATTGAACGACATATAGATATATGTAAATCGAATTCATCGTAAGGTTACAAAAGTAATCACTTTCACCTATAGATAAGAGGTAAATCAAATAAATGGGTTCGGTAATATATATTAATAGAGAGACGCATATATACAACCTTAGAAATATAACGATAGTAATAAAATACTTCAATACAATATATGTTATGAAAAATAAAACAAAATGGTGAAATAACATATAGTTGCTAAAACTCACAAGGAAATTCTCTGGAGGACAATTAATTAGTATATTACCTTTCTATCATGATGAGATTGAAAATGATGTAAAGGGTATACTTGGAGCATGAAAACATTTGGAAAAGGAATTATTTTAATAATTCAATAAACCTCTTTTCCTTAAAAATATTAAGAGGGTAGTTAAGTATTAATGACGAAATCGTTTAAGAATAAATTAGAAGAGTAATGTTCACTCTTCCTTATAATGGATTTTTTTTTTTTTGGATTGGATGAGAGTCGTTACAAATGGTATCAGAGCTTAGGTTAGAAAAAAACTGGGGTGTTGTTGTGCTCACTGAATAAAATAATTTTTTGAAAATTTTATAATGTTACTGATGTTGTTTTGTTTTAGTGTACAAAGGTACAGAATTCAAAATTCAATGGCTGAAGGAGATGAAATTTATGTTGATTTGGGTGATGGAGATAACACTCTGGATCCCAATGCTCCTTTGATGGCTATGTTGCACAGGTTGAAACAGGATATGGCCGAGCTAAGAAGCCACAATGACAGGCTGTCATTAGCCAGTGAGGAGCAAGAAAAGTTGATAGGAGAACTGACTTCGCGAAATAGCCATGAAGATGAGGGTTCTGGAAGGAGGAGAAAAGGAAAGTTCTTAGATTATTCTAAGGAAGATGACACTACTAGACATCAGTCTAAATAGAAGAAGGATTTACAGGGGGAATTCTGAAAAATTAAACCTCCCTCCTATGATGGAGAGAAGGAGGAAGATGCTGAGACATGGCTATTGAATATGATTAAGTATTTTTAGGTCTACGAATATGAAATCAATCTAAAGGCCAGATTAGCTATCTACCAGCTGCAAGGTAAGGCTACCTTGTGGTGGGAAGAGACAAAAATGGTTCATGCCATTGATGAAAAAACAATGACTTAGGAAGATTTCCAAGTCAATTTTAAAAACTATTATTTGAATGAACTCTATTATGATGATAAAGCAAAGGAGTTTCACGAACTTATATTGGGACAACTCACCATACATGAGTTTGTCACCAAGTTTACAAATATACTAAGTTATGTTCCTTATATTTGTGAAGAGAAAGCAAAGGTACAATGGTTTTTGAACTGTTTTCCTATTGTGTACAAGGATAAGATAGAGTTTGATAATCCAAAAACTATGGACGAAGTGGTGAGGAAAGCTAGATTATGCTACCAACAGTTTAAAGGAAAGAGTGAGCATGGAAAAAGCAAGATAAATAAGGGTGAATTCAAAGGAAAGAAACAAAAACCAGCTTACTTGAAGAACTTTGGTAGGGATCATCAGCAGAAGAAATTTAATAAACCAAAGGAAAGCCAAACTGCTCAGTCCCAAGTTGGTTCAAAGAAAATAGATGGGGATAATAAGAGGGAAGGAACAATTAAAATGAGGGAGCCTTTGAACTATTGGTGTTGTGGAGAACCTCATCTGTTGAGAGACTGTCCACACAGAAATATTCAAATGATTCTGAGAGATATAGAAGCTACCACAGTGAATGATATAGCAAGGAACATACCCACTATCAGTGCATCCTTGGAGAACCGACAAGAAGAACACCAGGATATAATGGTCGAGATGGAAGGTAAGCTTACTGACCAATATGTTACAGTTTTAATTGATCTGGGTGCTTCTTTGAGTTACATTAGTCGACAAGTTGTAGAGAAATGCAATCTCGAAACTGAAAAATTTCAGCAGTATTGGTTGGTCCAGTTAGCCATTGGTACCAAATGAAAAGTAACTCATAAGTTACCTCAAACAACAATTAAATTAAATGATTTTCAAACAGAAGTAAATTTAAACATTCTTCCCTTAGGCTCATATGATTTGCTAATAGGAATGGACTAGTTAGAGAAAATAAAGGCTATGATGAACTGTTGGGATAAAACTCTGCATTGCATAGATGAGGAAGGGAGACCCATTATACTCAAAGGAAAACCAAAGCCAATCTCAATAAGAAAAATATCATCTCTGCAGTTAAAAATGACAGCTAGAAAAGGATATCAAGTATATGCTGTACATGTTGAAAAATTAAGACAACAACCTGAAGAAGACCTGTTAGACACTTTACCAGTGGTAAGAGAATTTAAGGAAGTTTTTCTAGATGATATTCCTCATCTTCCTCCCAAAAGAGAGATTGATTTTTCAATCGATTTGGTGCCAAGCGCCACACCCGTTTCTAGAGCCCCTTACTGGATGAGCCCCCCTGAACTCATGGAATTAAAAATGCAATTACAAGAATTGTTGGATAAAGGTTACATTAGATCGAGTGTATCTCCTTGGGGAGCACCAGTGTTTTTCGTGAAAAAGAAGCATGGAACCTTCAGAGTGTGCATTGACTACCATCAACTGAATAAGTTGACAATCAAAAATAGGTACCCATTGCCTAGAATAGATGATATTTTTGATCAGGTGAGAGGGGCTTCAGTATTTTCTAAGATTGATCTGAGAACTGGTTATCACCAACTCAGAATTAAGGAGGAAGATATCAGTAAAACAACTTTTTGAACTAGGTATGGGCACTATGAAGTTGTAGTCCTACCTTTTGGTTTGAAAAATGCCCCTGCCACTTTTATGTGCTTAATGAACAGTGTGTTGAACAAGTACTTAGATAAATTTGCACTAGTGTTCATAGACGATATTCTAGTCTATGCAAAGAGTGAGGCAGAACATAAGGAACACCTTAGAATTGTATTACAGACTCTTAAGGAGAATCAGTTATATGCCAAGTTTAGCAAATGTGAATTTTATAAGGATAAGATTCAATATCTAGGCCATATTATTTTTGAACAAGGATTGGCTATTGACCCTGAGAAAATAAAGGTTATTAGAGAGTGGCTGGTGCTGACTGATGTTTCAACAGTGAGATCATTTATGGGGATTGTGGGATATTATCGACATTTTGTAGAAATATTTTCTACAATAGCATATCCCATAACTTCACTACAGAGAAAATGCACCAAATTTGAGTAGACTGAGAAATGCCAAAACAACTTTGAACAACTAAAATTAAAACTTACTACAACCCCTATACTGAAGATTTCAGATCCTGATAAAGAGTTTTTCGTGTGTACAGACACTTGTAGAGAAGGGTTGGGAGGAGTTTTACTGCAAGAAAATTCTGTTATTGCATATGAATCTAGAAAACTTAAGAAACATGAACAGAATTACAGTGTATATGATCTGAAATTGGTTGCTGTAATTCATGCCTTGAAGATGTGGCGACACTATCTTCTTTGAAAAAAATTTACATTGATGACAGATCATATTAGTCTCAAGTATTTCTTTTCTCAAATAGATTTGAATGCTCGACAAGCCAGATGGCTGTCTTTTCTCAGTGAATTTGATATGGACATAAAACATATCAAGGGGAAAGAAAACAAAATTGATGATGCTCTAAGTAGAAATGCTTGCCAAGACATAAGCAGAATTGGGAGTAGTGCTAGTTTTAACCTAGAAGAATTAGTTTAAAATGTAGCAGGTCAAGATCCCAACTATAAATATCTACAATTGAAAATGTTGAAAAAGGAAATGGCTGAATACACCCAAAATCCGAAAGGACCGATTTGCTATAGAAACATATTGTACCTCCCCAATGTGGATTCTTTGAAAAAATAAATCCTCAATGAATATCATAAAGAACCATATTCGGGACATCCTGGATATTAGAAAATTCTTACAGCCTTGAAAAAGAAATTGTTTTCGCCAGGAATGAAAAAGGATGTAGAAAACTATTTAGCTAGATGCATGGAATGTCAACTAGTCAAAGTTGAACATTAGCATCCAGCTGGACTTTTAAATCCCTTGCCAATTGCAAAATGGAAATGGGACATTCATTCTATAGATTTTATAACTGGGTTACCTAGAACAAAGTATCATCATGACTCAGTGATGGTAGTGGTAGATACTTTAACAAAGGCTGCACACTTCATACCTATGAAATCTACTTTTGGGATAGCCCAAGTAGCAAATGTGTTCCTAAAAGAAATATTAAGGCTACACGGGGTCCTAAAGATGATTATTTCAGATAGAGATGCTAAGTTTACAGCTACTTTCTGGAAAGGTCTGTTTGGGGGCATGGGCACTAAATTGAATTTTAGCACTGCTTATCACCCTCAAACGGATGGTCAAACAGAGAGAACAAATCAGAATTTGGAGGATATGCTGAGAATGTATGTGATTGATAGGCCATAAAAATGGGAGGAATACTTACGTGTAATCGAATTTTCCTATAACAACAGCTATCAATCCTCCATCAAAATGAGTCCATTTGAAGCACTATATGGAAGAAAGCGTCATACTCCTTTAATTTGGAGCCAACCTGAAGATAGGCTAGTAATGGGGCGAGATACTCTACAATAAATGGAAAGGATTGTCAAACAAATTCAAAGAAACATCAAGACAACAAAAGATCGACAGAAAAGCTATGTTGATAAGAAGAGAGTGCATCGAGAGTTCAAAGTGGCTGATCATGTGTATCTGCGAATTAAACCCAAAAGAGTACACTTTATGCTGGAAGTTGCGCAAAATTGGCTCCTAGATACTGTGGGCCTTTTGAGACATTAGAAAGGTTGGGACTAGTGGCTTATAAACTGGCCTTACCGCCCCATGTTAAAGTTCATGATGTGTTTCATGTTTCGTTATTAAAAAGATATGTACATGATGCTTCTCACATTGTTGATTGGAATGTGATATAGGTGGAACCAGAAGGGGAGTTCCTTCTAGAACCACTTCAAATATTGGAGTGGGAAGAAATTGAATTTAGAAATCGAACAGTAGCTAGAGTAAAGGTGCAGTGGAAGCACTTTAATGTTGATGAAGCTACGTGGGAAAGAGAAGCTGAAATGATAGAAAAATATCCATATCTATTTCAAAATAAACTCTAGTAGTTAGCTGTTAACACCAAGGACAGTGTTTGTTTTCAGAGGGGGAATATGTAACACCCCTAGTTTATGTTTTTCAAGTCAGACATTTGAACTTTAGTCCAAAGGGGAGTGGACCCCAATGGATAAGTATTGTGTGGATGTAGTTAATTAATTGTTTTTGAAAAATAAATAAAATGTTTTTTGTGCATTATGACCAAATGAGATTTTTGAGATCACTTGCCTAATCCATGAAGTATGGATAGAGGCTAAGACTTTCCCCAAAAATATTTCAAAAAGCCTTGAAAGAATTTATTTCTAATTTATATTTTTGAAGAAAAATCTATATTTCCCCAATGATGAGGAAAGTAGTTGGGAAGAGGTAAAAAGCTAGAAAAGAAGAAAGCATATTTAAAGTCCCTAAATAAGGGAAGCCTAGGAGAACAGGAATAAAAGCATCCTGAAATTCTGGACACAGAATTAGAAACAGGATTTGGGGAGAGCATAAGCTTAAATAAGATACTCCAGAACAGATTGGGGGTTGGTCTATTCTGGGAGTGGATCTCAGCTCGGGGGTGAGTTCTGGAGAGAGAGGAGCTCTAAGGTTGGGAGGACTGGTCATAAGAAAAAGTGGTATGCACAGTACTTTTATGAATGGTTAAAATAGATGCTGGTTTACAGTACTGATAGATGTGGTAGCTATTATTTTGAATTAAGTTTTATGAGATTTGTTATTCCTTACATTTAATAGATTTCATTAGGAGAAATTAATCTTTAAAATTTGTATAGTAGTAGGAACAATTCTTTGGGAAATATCAAGAAGAGTCTCTACACCAATACTGGTGTAAATCTCAAGATATTGTGTTCCCAAGAACAGTACAAAGGAAAATTTTAACATATTTATGTGCTTTAAAAGTAATATGGAAGTGGAATTAAATTCTAGAATAATAAATATTGTTCTACTATTATATTAAAGGAAGTATAAAATCTTATTAACCAAACCACATATTTCAACAAATAAATAAATATGAAGATTTTAAATTTATTAATTTCTATTCTGGAGTTACATGACAATCATAAAAGAATTAATGAATGAAATTTTCACTCTGCATGTTCACTTAAGGAAATGAAATTGGTATATAATATAATAATATATCCGAATGTCCATAGATAATATTAAGAACATTTTATAACCAAATTTTATCCACATGCAGATACATATGTAACTAAGTTGTGTCATTATATAAGAATCCTGTAGAAGTACTAGGAAACATTATAGCTATTAGTGACATAGTAACCCAGAATTCTCTGTATAGAGTGAGTTATTTTATTATGTTCTAGTTATTTAATAACAGTCATACTTCCAATAGAAATTTTGGTACATAAATTTTTTTCGTATGTTAAATCAAGATAATATGAAATAAAAATACTATATAAATTGCAAAATATGTTTTATCCCGATAGAAGAAACTTTGGAATATCCTTTGAAATTATTCTTAATGAAAGAATCATGGGAATTGACGAAAGAACATAGGAATAATAAAAAGTATTATAGTCATTTATAATATGGACATTCTGAAGTAAATAAACGAGTTCTAATTAAATACAAAGTTATAAATGTATGAGATTAACAAGTCTTGTAATTCGAAACTAAATATACATATGTATACAAAGGTATACATATTGTTTTAAAAACCTGTGTAAACTAAAATCATTGTACAGAGTATCAAAATGTCCAGATCTCAGTTAGATACATATTGTTTATGGACATAAATCAATGTGCGTTCAATACAAAATTATAAATGTCTGAAATAAAACTTGGGATTTCATCCAGAGGATGAATCGTTGAAGCAAGCCAATCGAAGCGAAATTAACTGACCTAGAAGGTAAGCGAAGTATTCGTTAAATATTTCTTGATAACGAACAAGAAGTTAAATGGAATGTTGATAAAATACAATGATCGTCGATACCTGTATGTAATTCACAAGAATAAAAATTGTTAATATTTATTTAAATTGGGAAAATTTGTAGACATTCCATTAAAAATCGCAGCAAACAAAAGATTTACTTAAGGGTAAGAGCATATATCTTGAAAATGACAAGGGAAATCTGAGGAGAATAAAACCGAGTCATATATATACATGAGGAGATATAAAATTGTATAAACTAATAGATACATTCAAATAAAATAATTAGAACCCTTACAGTCAAATTCGGTTCAGGAAGAATCGAACCTACAGAGAAGCGAAGTGGAAATCAGCATACAAACGAGGGAGCTTTTGTTCTACGTTCCAGAAAATAAACAAATGACATTACAAATTAGCTTATGAGAAATACTGGTAATAGAACGATTGCTTGTTTAAATAGAACAATCAGTAATAATGAAACCCTCTCTAAAATCCGAGGATGAGCAGAGGAGAATGTTATTACTAAATTTTAAACACCAAGAATGAAGATGAAACTAAACGAAAATCAGTGGAAATAAATAAACATTACTAATGTGAGTATATATCAGTATAATGAAAAATATCCGAAGTATTCTTATGCCCGCGAGGGCTACAAAATAAAATCGAGATGCATTGAGGATAAAAGTCTAAATCTCAATGGAAAATGCAATAATAAATTTCCATATAATGGATGGAAAAGGATGGTATTCATACCTGAAATTTATTCAAGAAAACGAAGAGAAAGTATTCGTAGAGAAATCAGATGTCTCGAACAGTGGATGTAAGTTCCATTGTGAACACCAGAACGCATACGGTGGAAATTAACTGGTAAAAAGAAATGAACCACAGAGCAGAGGACTTAAATAAAAATTGAAAACAAAAACCCTAAGTTGAAATTGAATCATCCGAATCATACACTTGTCAACAGATCCCCATTGGTGTTGGGATCGATGTGTATATCTTGGGATTAAAATCAAGGAAACAACGAAGACGATCTGGAGAATTCTTCCATTAAAAACAATGGTACCTCTATTCCGTATTACAAATTAAAACATTTAAGTAAAGTGTTCCAAAAACTCTGTTAAAAACATATATAAATCCCATAGTACTGAAATGTGGTTCAACACATATAAATTATACTTATAATGAATTTAAAACGCTCGTTGAATCTACCAATGAAAATCTGTCTTCATCATTACATAATCCAAACAAATCAAATCGAACTCTAATGCCAATCAAATATATATGCATTGGAGAAAAATACAAAGGGTGAATCATGTTATAAAATCAGATCAAGGTTTTAATGACCAAGTACTCATAGCGTCAACAATCCAATCAATCCATTAATTAAATGTGCCTCAAAAGTTATGTAACTGAAATTGATGTGGAAAATCAAAAGTAGGTGTACTTACCATGAGAATGGAAATATCAACCATTGTCATCAGTTATAATCACATCGAAAATATATATAGTCGATATATTTTATTATAAATGTGGGATATGATTGTTGAGAATTCATGAATGTCTATTAAAGTTCTAAGGATTTGCACTGAACGACATATAGATATATGTAAATCAAATTCATCGTAAGGTTACAAAAGTAATCACTCACACCTATAGATAAGAGGTAGATTGAATAAATGGGTTCGACAATATATATGCATAGACAGAGGCATATATACAACCTTATAAATATAACGATAGTAATAAAATACTTCAATACAATATATGTTATGAAAAATAAAACAAAATGGTGAAATAACATATAGTTGCTAAAACTAACAAGGAAATTGTGTGGGGGACAATTAATTAGTATATTACCTTTCTATCACGATGAGATTGAAAATGACGTGAAGGGTATACTTGGAGCCTGAAAACATTTGGAAAATGAATTATGTTAATAATTCAATAAACCTCTTTTCCTTAAAAATATTAAGAGGGTAGTTAAGTATTAATGATGAAATCGTTTAAGAATAAATTAGAAGAGTAATGTTCACTCTTCCTTATAATGGATTTTTTTTTTTTTTTGGGTTGGATGAGAGTTATTACACTCGATTTGACATTGTTCTGGGTTGCAATGGAAGATGGTAGGTAGGTCGTTCATCAACATTAGAATCCTAATAATTTCAGAAAATATATTTGAACATACTTTGTACAAAATTGGTGATATCAATTAGTAAGCACGTTGAAAATGTATCATTAATTGGTTTGACGTTGAAATAATTACATTAATATACCAAAAAATTATTATTACCATCATTGTCCAAGGATTGTGGCTAGAAGATGGCGTGTTACAATTTGCAGGTTGTAGCAGCCTTCCATTTTCATCTACCAATTGCACCTTGTGGTATGTTGCTCCTGATAAGAGCTTCAGATGTTTTGGAGTTGTTTGAATATTTTGTGCATCTGAGATTGATTCTAAATGTTCATGAACCTAAAAATTTGTATACATAAATTTTATTTAGTTGATTGACATGGATAGAAAAAATAAATTCAATTAGATAATGAAAATGTAAATAAAAATTGAAGTAGTTACATCTGGAGATGGATAGGGAGAACTCTGCGATGGAGTTTGAGAAGTATTATGGAATGAGCTGGATTGTGAAGAATTGTCCATTTGATATGATTATGAGATTTTTTCCCCGCATTTGAGAAAAATCAATAATAAATTTTGGTGTACATACCTACAAGTAATTTTAGTTCCTTAAAAATGGACATATTCTTATCGGTGGTAATGTACTATTACCCACAATAGTGTGTTTTAGTTACTGCGCACCAGTGTGGTTTCATTAATGGTTGCATGAGTGTTCTTATTTAACAAATTCACCAAATATATGGAAATTAAAAAAAACCACAAATTAATATTTTTGAAGTGAAATAAAAAGAGATAAATTGGAAAATGGGCGGAAATTTATTTTCGGAAATCTAATGTCATAAAAAAGGTCTTTAAGTAGTAAATTTTATTCATTATTTTGATATTTTTGCAAGAAATTTTAGGGAGGGGTTTTCATGAGAGACATACTTGAAGCAAGAGAGCACGAAAGCACTGTGGAGCAACAAAATACTTTCGAACAACACTATTCAGAGAATCAGAATTTGCAACGTCTGGTGATTCGCACAAACCCCTGTAGTATAGTAAAATTGTTAAATTTTACTCTAATAATTTTTTTTTTTAGTTTCTGTTAGATTTAATACATGAATAGTCCATTCTTATGTTAAATTATTGCTTCTTCTTGTTTATGACTCTCTCTTATTTTTGCTTATGTGAACTCAAAATTAGGGCTTTTCATTTTAGATTTATAGGGTTTGTATTACTATATATATAGGCATATGATATCTAACCCACGAGACCACTTGCAGATTCAGATCCCAATCCATGTTGTCTAGTGCACGATTTTTTAGAAAACATATTTTTTTTAATCTGAGCACACTATTTAAAATAGTGCATCGGTGCGTTCTTGTAGTATAGCGCACCAGGCCCCTACTAAAAAAAAAAAAAATTCTTATTAATATATGTTTGTTTTAATCGGTGCACCAGTTAACATATAACACATCGAGTCTCCTTGTTTACAAATAGAACCATACGATGTTTTGAATGTATTGGCGGTGCATTTATAAGAACCTACCGCACTGTGTTCGGTCCGTACTATAGGAAACATGCACCGGTTTCTTGATTTTTTTTTACCTGAAAATTATATGATTTATTTATAAAATATATTAATGAATGGTATTTAATAGGTTTCATATTGATAGATAAATCGCTGGAAATATATCAAGTAATAATAATATTGATATCACATCGAGAAAAGAAGAAAAGGCAACTTCTTTATAAATTATTTACAAAAAATATTATTTTTGAACTATATGTAAGTTTAACTAATATCTATTGTTTAGTGTGTATCATGCAGAGACGCAAAATGATGAATATTGATAAGATTTTCTCTGTTATAAGACCAGAAGAGCATAGAAGCTTTATGGAAAAATTGCAGAAGGATGAATCACGTCAGTGAAGAAATACTATCGATGCAATATGAATTTCTTTTTTGAAATATCATTTATAATATATTTAAAAATATTAGATAATAAAATGGATGTTGTTATAAGGAAATAAAAATATAGAACATGCAAATGAAAACGAATTGTTGCTTAGCTCATCTAGAGTGGTGCTAGAGGTTAACGAAAGGGGGAAAAACTTTTACAAAACTTTGAGGGATGTAGTGGAAAAAAATGTCTAGACATTCATTCCACTTACAATACGAAAATTAATGCAATGATTCCAAGAACCAAATTTTGTTTAAACTATAGGATGATTTTCCAAAGAATTGGTCAATGAGACATATGATAATTTTAATAGCAAAAATGTACAAAAACAAAAAAAAGGAGTAAAAAAGTAATATTCATTTAAATGTTTTTTCTAGAATAGTATATATATATATATATATATATATATATATATATATATATATATTACTTCAAATAAATCATTTATAAATATCACTTTTATTATATTTCCTTTTCATATATCAATATAAAAATTATTTATAGTTTATGGTCATGTTACATTTTCACGAACATTATGAAAATATCAAAGGATGAACGATCTAATACTAGAAATATGCCAGTACGAATGTCTAAAAAGGTGTACAAGGAGATGGTCAAAGAAATGGGCATAATTACATCACACGAGGAGCCATCTCAACAAGAACGTGCTTCAAATTTCATATATAATCATTGCATTTTTCGATTAGGTACACTTAAAGAACAATTTAGCATTAAATGTTAATTTTCAAGTATTTCCTTGCAGAAAATAAAATAAAATGGAACCCATTCAACACATAAAACAATACAACAAGAAAAAAAGGCGGTAATATCTATGTTTGTGAGTAATTGTTACTTCTTTATAACAACTTAACTAGATTTCAATTTTGTATATTTTAAGTTGTTTTAGAAGAATCATCATTGAATGTATTCAAAGAAGTGATAACACACAAAGAAGAACCATCAGAAGAATTGATTGACACTGGGCTAAATATGGGTTGTGAGTATATGCTGGCATATCAGAAATTAATTGTTGAATTTGTAATCATATATCTTGTTTTACTTATTTCCGTGTATAATTAATAGAACAAAAAAATCATTTATAGTAAATTTGTGATTTGTTGTGGGGTATAAAACTTGCAAGAAACAAAGTATGGAATTGCGCTAACAAATGAATTGTTGGGAGGTGGCATGAAATTTTGTATTTAAAGAATGTGTCTAGTTAACGAGTCAGTGCTTTTTATGGTACATTTCTTTCCGATTTTCATTGATGTATATAATTTAATATTAAAATTTTCATTATTCTCACCAATGTATATACACTCATTACACGTGTAATATACCTCAATCCTCAATTTTTTTTTTCTATTTGATTTTTATAATTTCATTCTTATCTTAATCATATATAATCTATGCGTTATTTTCATTTCCACTTGGCATAGACACCTTTTAACCTCCAAGCGATATAATATTTTCTCTTAGCTAATTCTCACTTTGACTTCAATTATTTTCCTTATTACCATAGATATATAAACCTCTATATATATATATATATATATATATATATATATATATATATATATATATATATATATATTTCATGGGCCATTATTCAATTATCCTTCCCCAATTTAATACTTACTGTACTTTGACTAATTTTATTTTTAACATAGCCTTTATCCCATGAAATAATCTCCACTCCACTTCACCTTGGCTATATACACATATATATGGTAATGATTTCCATACCATTTGACTTTAATTGCCATTACACTTAACATTTTAAATTGCATAATATGTACTTCTATTCTTTTGCTTCTTATACCTATCCAATATGATTTTATCACCATAATGAATTACAATTTATAAACTATATTACTTTCAACTTTTAAATAACAATACTATTCGATCTTATAAAATGGTATATTTGAATTATATATTGGCATCGTTATAAATTATTGGTACCCAGTAATAGTGCATTGATTTTCGTTGGATTATAATCCCCTTTCACTTAAGTATTACACGAATATCATTGTACCTTACCGTATTTAAATTGTGCTAGTTTCGTGGTTAAAATATTTTGGTAGATATTTCATTTGACATATATGAATGATATACTCCTTGGATTTCGATGCAAGTACTTTGATAAGTAAGACTTTACTCTAAACGAATCCTCGAGCCCCGGTATTTGATAAATTGTATAGTTTTTATATGAGTTTATATGATGGTTCTGACTTCATTTTAAATGTGTCTCTCTTAAATAGTACACTTGACTTTCAATGGTATTAAATTTATGTCCTTTCGCTGGGAAATCATCGATCCATGGGAGGAATGACGGATTGTTAACACTTGGACGATGGGATTTACTTAGGGTTTATGTGTTTTGTGATCTATAATTATTGAAGTTATTTACCTTCTTTCATTTCCTCGGTCTTCTTTTGGCCTCATACACCCACTCTCTGGTTCTTTTCACGATAATAATATGTGAGTTCTGAACATTCCATGGAGAAGTATGGCTCATCTGAAAGACCTTTCCATGGCGCAATGAGGTAACTTATTTTTTCTTAACCTCAGTATTTGAATCGCATAAGATCTCACTATATGATTTCAGGAATTGCATTTTGCACTTTGTTATTGTTTACATCATCTCCTTTGAATTGTTTATTTACGACGCCTTGAAACCTTGTAATGTAGAAATTAATATCCAAAATCGAAGCCTATAGTATGGCTTCAAACGTATTTAGATGGTGGATATTTTAACGTCTATCATGAATTTGATTTGGGATTTCCCTAAGAAAACTATTTCGATTTAGGTAAAAAAAAATTTGAAAGTTCTTTTATATCATATTTTGTTTCTTAACTACACATTTCGTTTTTCAAATTTATTCATATTCGACAGTGTACTCCATCTCATTGATTTCACTACTTTGTTTATCAATGTATGTAACTGATATTTATCAGTATTCTAATTTATTTCCATTTAAATGTCTATATGTGCTTTCACTGACACAAGGAAGATGATTTTTCGACCTCAGTCATGATTTGTTTTAAAAATTTACTTCAGCTATGCAGAACGATGCATGATTTCTTCCTTTCAGAATAGATGACTATAGTCTTCTCAAGCTCGTTCATAAGTAAGTATATGCCACTGTAAAAAAAAAAAAAAATTATAGAACCCCCCCTTTTTTTGAATTTATTTTTATATATTTTCCTGATTCTTATCTCGTTTCTATTGATTTTGTTTCAAGGTTGTCCTAATGTTTACCTTCATTTGGAAAGGTAACCAATTTATCTTCATTCATAATCTCTGTGCTATTTATTATCAAAGCCTGATTTATAGTTCGGCTTTTAACTTCAACCACTGTGCTTACACACAGGTTGATCTTTTTTCACAGTTTCCCCATTGCCGCCTTAAGCTGGCAATAAATTCCACTTTGGGTTTTTTTTTTGTATAGTAATTTATTTAGGGTTTTATCCCTAAATCTCTTCAGACATACTCTCTAACGCTTGTTATCATATGTATAAATCTGGATTTCAAAATAACTATGTCTCAAACTATCAAATTTGAACTGTACATGTTCCATTAAATTTTCCTTTCTGTACACTCCCATAAGGTTAATATATATATTTGATAGCAGTTACTATTTTAGTATTTAATTTAAAATGTTTCCTATTTTACATATTGATCAATTATAATGATGTAAAAATTTACTTAATAATAGGAAATTATTACTCATGCAGAACGATAATAATTTCTACTATGTTCCCATTGTTCTCACTCGCATACTACTGTATAAGTTCTTGTGATTATTTTGCAATAATTTTGTATACTGCTATGCTTGTTGTTGCAGACAGAAATTAGAAATTAGGCTTAACACAAAAGCGTTGTTTCTAATTATGTTCAAAAAATGTTTGCATCTATTTCCAGTACTTATATATATATATATATATCAACATTGAAATTTAGCATAGAATATATATCTATTTCAGTATTTGTGTTTGTTGCATTTCTGTATAAATACCGCATAATATTATAGTTGTTCTAATTTTTCTAGTTTCACAATACAAATGATGGGATTTGTAACATATACCATTAACTTCACATGGAAATGTAAACAGATAAATTTTCTTATACAATTTACTCATAGGTAACTAACCATTCACCATTAAATATTCCTTACTCATCATTACATAGAATGTTTACTAGTTCCTAGTGTAACTTTTAGAATAGGACTAGTAAGCTCCTTAACCATTAACAACCTCCATTATAGTACATTAACATAATACTGTATGACGTAAACTCCATTCATTTCTTCACTCTTATAGTAATCACATACTTGCCATTATGAACATCATAACAAGAAAGGAATCAACATCATCAACTTGACACAATAATCAATCACATCATTGAACACCAATATACCCTGGAAACCCCGTAGGGTGAAAAATAGAAAATGTTTAATTTTATTATTAAACGCTCGTGAGGGTGCTCAACCCATCACTCCATGGCTTATAAGGCAGACCATCCCTTAACCATCATCTATATAATGTTACAAGGAAATATGCAAATATCTAGCTTAAAGCCATTACAATAAATATGATACCATTTACCCTCTGGTCTTCATATCTTCAGATCTTCACATCTTGGTGGCATGGATGTACCTACAATGGACCATCGTACATTGGAACTTTCTGCAACTCACACTCATCTGCATGAACATTAATCATTTACCTACCACCAGGACAAGCATAATTTTCCTTTGTACATGACAAGCATAATATTTCTTTGTACATTTCACCATCATTCCCTGCTATGATGCCTTCAACATAAAATGATGTCAATATTTATAAAGTATTAATCAATCATTTCACATATCTATAATATAGTAGCTTCTCCATCTACTCATGTATATTCATGGCATGCAAGTAAAATACCTTGTAATTCTCTCTTTAACGACACATACCTCATATGTGTTGGTTATAAGTCATCACAATAAATAATGCTTCCGTCGCATAAGCACACATTCCTGCAAGGCAATGGCTACATCTCCCAAGCTTTTCTTTAAAATAAACTGATACATCAGTTAAGATATTTATGCATGTGATTTACATAAATTTAGTCGAAATAGCTAACCCTTAAGCTATTACTTTTATTGCATGGACTGCAAGCTATCATAACATTTGTTTCTTCCATGTATGTGAATGCATACCTATTCCAAAAGACTCTCCCTAAAGGAGTGCTTACACAACGAAGCACATAACCTCCTTCACGAGTCTTCCCAAAGAAAATCTAAATGCTAGTGAGCATGTAAACATATGTAAAAATACGCAATTAAGAATATAAATATATGTGTCATTTTCAAGATTATACTAATAATCATATTCAATGTAGTTTTAATACTACAAGCTATCTTTCTACATACAAATATGTATATTATTTTTCAATAGAATTTAATACACATGTTGCATGTATATGCAAGAACTTCCTCCAAAAGGAATTTAACATCATAATCATGATAATATAAAATAATCACTTAGTTTATTTATCTAAGGAATAAAATTGATTAGTTCCTTTAAACATGAATTTATTAAATAACTTAACTTGACCAACAACATGGTAATTTATTCATGGATTTATTAAATAACTAATATTTGCAAACACCATGGTAATCTACCCATGGTTTTATGAAATAATTAATCTTTGTTAACACCATCGAAAAACTACCCATGGTTTTGTGAAACTATCCATGGATTTATTGAATAACTAATCTTTACCAATGTAATATCATTAGTTGATAAATATTATTCGTATCTCACATATTTTAAATATATGCATATGTTTTTCCTATCTATATGCATTAAATAAAATGTATAGAGAATATGAAAACATGCATGTTTATCCAAACATGCATGAAATAAATACACACAATAGACACATGCCTATTTTAGATATGCATGCATTTCAAACGTCTCAATATAAGGTTACCAAAGCCTTAATCTCAATATGTCCACCAAAACATATTTTCACCTTAAGAAGGAAAATCCAAACTTATTTCCCTTGAATTATTTTCTCATATATTTACCCATCTTGATATGAAAATAATTTGTAAATTAAGTGAACTATATATTTCAACTCACAAGTGAACTATATATTTTTCAATTCACAAAAAAAGAGATTATATAATAAATAAATTTAGCCAAAATTATTATCTTGGCAGTCATATATATATAATCTTTTCTTTATCTTTTAACTCACAAAGAGAAAGACTATCTAATAAAGAAAGCAAGCCAAAATCACCTATCTTGGCAGTCATATATATAATCTTTATTTATATATTTCATCTCACAAAGAGACAGTCTATATAATAAAGAAGTAAGCCAAAATCACGAAATTCTTTCACAGATTTGTTGCCCGTGACTTATGCATGAATTTAAAAAAACAAATATAAAAAAAATATAAAATTATATGCATTTGCAGGTTATGGTTGTTGTACTCTATATTTAATTTTTCAGGTAGCAATATCGAATGGAAGCCAATCCATGAAGCAAGATTCTATGCCATTACAAGGATTTTGTGAAGTTTAATAGAATTTTGATAATTTTTTGGGGGGATTATCTAATTTCTTCGAACGTTACTTCCACTCTCAACCCCTTCTATGTGAAGTTTAAACGAAGTAATGAGATGAAAATTAAACTCCACACAACAACTAATTTACAACCATTTACATAACATGCTATATAAAGTGTGAGCACATTTGCTTACTTGTGATGCTGAGTTCTTGGAGTATGAAACTGGTGGTTAGCAGCGTGTACAAGGTTCTTATCTTGGCAGTCAACTCCCATTCCAGTCGACTCTTATCGAATAAAAGGAATTAACACTCACCAAGATGACTCGAAGCTCATTGACATGCCTATTGAACCTGCAAGAAAACATTATAAAA
This sequence comes from Pinus albicaulis, assembly GCA_034641835.2. Classification (NCBI taxonomy): domain Eukaryota; kingdom Viridiplantae; phylum Streptophyta; class Pinopsida; order Pinales; family Pinaceae; genus Pinus; species Pinus albicaulis. The sequence continues at coordinate 623,413,443 of CM076583.1, forward strand.
AGAGGAGAATCATAGAAAATGGCAGCAATGAAGCCATCAAATAACTTCCTGGCCTTCCTCGCAGTGCCAAGAGCGATACCAAGGCCATCAGCACAAAATAAACCAGTGTTTCTTGACTCGAATGCCACCACGTAGCAGAGTTCAAGGACCGTTCTCCTTCCATTCTCTTCCTGACGACAAGGTTATTCGGTTGATATAAATAGCAGGTCATCCCTCAAGACGCCGCACAAATCATTTTTTCAAAACGATTTCAAAATTCGTTCAACCATTTCTTGATACAACTGTTTTTGTAAATCATGGTACAACTGTAAATTACGATAATTTACGTGGGCGTTACAGGATTCCACTAAAGTACTCAATATATAATTTCACCAGTAAGGAATTGTACATTCTAAAATTATTTTTATATTGCTATATCAGTTCAACCGAACTGCACTCTCTGTTGAATACAATTTATAATTCTTAATAAATAAATAAATCCTTTCCTAAGTATTGAGATAAATTTCTCTTTGCATGTTTATACAGAGTTACAGTTATCATTTCAGCTTGCAGATTTATAGTATCTATCTCTTCATGTTCATATAAGTTTTCATTATAGAAGTAGATTAAAGTTACAACATTTCATTTGAATATGGGAATCTATTTTAATATCTAAGGAATTATTTTAATATCTCCGGACTTAAACCAAACTATGGTTTAGAGATTCCAGCAGATAGTGTTCCTTAGAATTTTATTCCTACTATAATACAGAAAGTTAGAAGAGTTATTTCTTCTGTTTACTTCTGTTAAAAGTGAGGAATTTCAACTTCAGAAATTTGGTTTAAAATAACATCTACAACAATTAAAAATATTGCATAATAGCAGGTATTTTAACCATTCATAAAATTTGTGAACATACCACTTCTGCAGATGACCAATCCTCTGAACCTTAGGGTTCTTCTGTCTCCAGAACTCACCCCTGAGGTGAGATCCTCTCCCAGAACAGGCCAACCTCAATCTATTCTGGGGTAGCTTATTTAAGCTTATGCTCCCCAAAGCCTATTTGCAATTATGTGTCTAGAATTTCAGGATGCCTTTATTCCTGTTTGCCTAGGCTTCCCTTATTTAGGGACTTTAAAGCTGCTTTTTGCTTTTCCAGCTTTTTACCTCTTCCCAAATACTTTCCTCATCATTGGGGAAATTTAGAAATAAATTCTTTCAAGGATTTTTGAAAGATTTTTGGGGAAAGTCTTAGCCTCTTTCCATACCTCATGGATTAGGCAAGTGATCTCAAAAATCTCATTTGGTCAATATGCACAGAAATATTTTATTTTTTTTCCATAATTAAATGATTAATTACATCCACACAATAATTATCCATTGTGGTCCACTCCCCTTTGGACTAAAGTTCAAATGTCTACTTTGAAAACATAAAACTATGGGTGTTACATATTCCCCCTCTGAAAGCAAACACCGTCCTCGGTGTTAACAACTAACTAGTAGAGTTTATTTTTTTGAAAATAAATATGGATATTTTTCCATCATCTCAACTTCTCTTTCCCACATAGCTTCTTCAGCAATAAAGTGCTTCCACTACACCTTTACTCTGGCTACTGTTCGATTTCTCAATTCAATTTCTTCTCGCTCCAATACTTGAAGCGACTTTGGAATGAACTCTCCTTCTGGTTCCACCTGTATCACATTCCAATCAAAAATGTGAGAAGCATTATGTACATATCTTTTTAATAACGAAACATGAAATACATCATGAAATTTAACATGGGGCGGTAAGGCCAGCTTATAAGCCACTGTTCTCACCCTTTCTAACACCTCAAAAAGCCCACAATATGTAGGAGCCAAATTTGCACAACTTCCAGCATAAAGTGTGCTCTTTTTGGGTTTAATACGCGGATACACATGATCACCCACTTTGAACTCTCGATGTACTCTCTTCTTATAAGCATAGCTTTTCTATCGATCTTGTTCTATCTTGATGTTTCTCTGTATTTTTTTGACAATCCTTTCCATTTATTGTAGAGTATCAGGCCCCAATACTAGCTTATCTTCAGGTTGGCTCCAACTTAGAGGAGTACGATACTTTCTTCCATAGAGTGCTTCAAATGGACTCATTTTGATGGAGGATTGATAGCTATTGTTGTAAGAAAATTCAACTAAATGCAAGTAGTCTTCCCATTTTGATGGTCAATCCATCACATACATTCTCAGCATATCCTCCAAAATCTAATTTGTTCTCTCTGTTTTCCCATCCGTCTAAGGGTGATAAGCAGTACTAAAATTCAATTTAGTGCCCATGCCCCCAAACCGACCTTTATAGAAGGTGGCTGTGAACTTAGCGTCTCTATCTAAAATAATCATCTTTGGGATCCCATGTAGCCTTACTATTTATTTTAGGAACACATCTGCTACTTGGGCTATCCCAAAAGTAGATTTTACAGGTATGAAGTGTGCAGCCTTTGGTAAGGTATCTACCACTACCATCACTAAATCATGTTGATACTTTGTTCTGGGTAACCTGGTTATAAAATATATAGAAACAATGTCCCATTTCCATTCTGCAATTGACAAGGGATTCAGAAGACTAGCTGGATGCTGATGTTCAACTTTGACTAGTTGACATTCCATGCATCTAGCTAAATAGTTTGCTACATCCTTTTTCATTCCTAGCCAAAAAAAATTCTTTTTCAAGCCGATAAGAATTTTCTGATATCCAGGATGTCCTGAATATGGTTGTTTATGATATTCATCTAGAATTTCTTTCTTCAAAGACTCCACATTGGGGATATACAGTCTGTTTTTATAGTAGATCAGCCCTTTCTGGTTTTGGGTGTATTCAACCATTTCCTTTTTCAACATTTTCAATTGTAGATATTCATAATTGGGGTCTTGATCTACTACCTTTTAAACTAATTCTTCTAAGTCAAAACTAGCACTACTCCCAATGTTGCTTATGTTTTGGCAAGCATTTCTTCTTACAACATCAACAATTTTGTTTTCTTTCCCTTTGATATGTTTTATGTCCATATCAAATTCACTCAGAAAAGACATCCATCTCGCTTGTCCAACATTCAAATCGATTTGAGAAAAGAAATACTTGAGACTAATATGATCTGTCATCAATGTAAATTTTTTTCCAAGAAGATAGTGTCGCCACATCTTCAAGGCATGAATTACAGTAGCCAATTCTAGATCATATACACTATAATTCTGTTCATGTTTCTTAAATTGCCTAGATTCATATGGAATGACAGAATTTTCTTGTAGTAGAACTCCTCCCAACCCCTCTCTACATGCATCTGTACACACAACAAAATATTTATCAGGATCTGCAATCTTCAGTATAGGTGTTGTGGTAAGTTTTAATTTCATCTGTTCAAAGCTGTTTTGGCATTTTTCAGTCCACTCAAATTTGGTGCCTTTCCTCTGTAGTGAAGTTATGGGATATGCTATTGCATAAAATCTTTCTACAAACCTTCAATAATAACCTGCAATCACCATAAATGATCTTACTGCTAAAACATCAGTCGGCACCGGCCATTCTCTAATAGCATTTATTTTCTCAGGGTCAATGGCCAATCCTTGTTCAAAAATGATATGCCCAAAATATTGAATCTTTTCTTTATAAAATTCACATTTACTGAATTTGGCATATAACTGGTTCTCTTTCAAAGTCTGTAAAACTATCCTTAACTATTCTTTGTGCTCTTCCTCACTTTTTGAATAGACTATAATATCATCTATGAACACTAGTACAAATTTATCTAAGTACTTGTTCAAAACGCTATTCATTAAGCACATAAAAGTGGCAGGGGCATTTGTCAAACCAAAAAGTAGGACTACAAATTTGTAGTGACCATACCTGGTTCGAAAATATGTTTTACTGATGTCTTCCTCCTTAATTCTGAGTTGGTGATAACCATTCCTCAGATCAATCTTAGAAAATTATGAAGCCCCTCTCACCTGATCAAAAAGGTCATCTATTCTGGGCAATGGGTACCTATTTTTTACTGTCAACTTATTTAGTTGACGGTAGTCAATGCACATTCTGAAGGTTCCATCCTTATTTTTCACAAATAGCACCGGTGCTCCCCAAGGAGATAACTCGATCTGATGTACCCTTTATCCAACAATTCTTGTAATTGCATTTTTAAGTCCATGAGTTCAGGGGGGCTCATCTTGTAAGGGGCTCTAGAAATGGGTGTTTCTCCTAGCACCAAATCGATTGAAAAATTGATTTCGCTTTTAGGGGGAAGATGAGGAATCTGATCTTGAAAAACTTGTTTAAAATCTCTCACAACTCGTAAAGTGTCTAGCAGGTCTTCTTCAGGTCGCTGTCCTAATTCTTCAACATGTACAACATATACTTGATATCCTTTTCTTGCTGTCATTTTTAATTGCAGAGCTGATATTTGTCTTACTGAGATTGGTTTTGGTTTTCCTTGAAGTATAAAAGGTCTCCCTTCCTCATCTCTGCAATGCAAAGTTTTATCCCAACAATTCATCATAGCCTTTATTTTTTCTAACTAGTCCATTCCTATCAGCAAATCATATGAGCCTAAGGGAAGAATGTTTAAATTTACTTCTGTATGAAAATCATTTAGTTTAATTGTTGTTTGAGGTAACTTATGAGTTACTTTTCGTTTGGTGCCAGTGGCTAAGTGGACTAACCAAGACTGTTGAAATTTTTCAGTTTTGAGCTTGCAATTCTCTACAACTTGTGGACTAATATAACTCAAAGAAGCACCTGGATCAATTAAAATTGTGATAGATTGGTCAACAATCTTACCTTCCATCTCAACCATGGTAGCCTAGTGTTCTGCTTGCTGGTTCTCCAATGTTGCACTGATAGTGGGTATGTTCCTTGCAATATCATTTACTGTGGTAGTTTCTCTCTCTCTCATAATCATCTGAATATTTCTGTGTCGAAAGTCCCTCAACATAATGAGGTTCTCTGAAACACCAACATTTCAAAGGTTCCCGCATTTTGACTGTTCCTTCCTTCTTATTATCCCCATCTATTTGTTTTGAACCAACTTGGGACTGAGCAGTTTGAATTTCCTTTGGTTTGTTAATTTTTTTTTGCTGATGATCCCTACCAAAGTTCTTCAAGTAAGCTGGTTTCTGTTTCTTTCCTTTGAATTCACCATTTTTTACCCAACTTTTTCCATGTTCACTCTTTTCTTTAAACTGCTGGTAGCATAATCTAGCTTTCCTCACCGCTTCATCCATAATTTTTGGATTATCGAACTCTATTTTCTCCTTGTACACAGTAGGAAAACAATTAAAAAACCTTTGTACCTTTGCCTTCTCTTCACGAATATAAGGAACATACCTTAACAGATTTGTAAACTTGGTGACAAACTCATCTATGGTGAGTTGTCCCAATTTGAGTGCGTGGAAGTCCTTTTCTTTATCATCATAGTAGCATTCGTTCAAATAGTGGTTTTTAAACTTGACTTGGAAATCTTCCCAAGTCACTATCTTTTCATCAATGCCATGAACAATTTTTGTCTCCTCCGACCACAAGGTAGCCTTACCCTGCAACTAGTAGATAGATAATCTGGCCTTCAGATTGCTTTCATATTCACAGACCTAAAAATACTTAATCATATTCAACAACCATGCCTCAGCATCTTCACCCTTCTCCCCATCATACGAGGGAGGTTTAATTTTTTAGAATTCACCCCGTAATTCCTTCTTCTGTTTAGACTGATGTCTAGTAGTGTCATCTTCCTTAGAATCATCTGAGAATTTTCCTTTCCTCCACTTTCTGGAACCTTCACCTTCTTGGTTGTTCCGCGAGGTCAGTTCTCTTATCAACTTTTCCTACTCCTCACTGGCTAATGACAGCATGTCATTCTAGCTTCTTAGCTTAGCCATTTCCAATTGCAACTTGTGCAACATAGCCATAAAAGGAGTGTTGGGATTTGGCATGTTATCTCCATCACCCAGATGAACATAAATTTCATATCCTTCAGCCATTGACTTTTTAGTTCTAGTACCACTGTACACTAAAGAAGACAACATCAGTAACAATTAAAATTTTTTTTTTCCTCAAAAAAATAATTTATACCGTGAGCACAACAACAACCCAATTTTTCTAACATGAACTCTGATACCATTTGTAATATACCTCAATCCTCAATTTTTTTTATTTTTTTTTCTATTTGATTTTTCTAATTTCATTATTATCTTAATCATATCTAATCTATACGTAATTTTCATTTCCACTTGGCATAGACACCTTTTAACCTCCAAGCCATATAATATTTTCTCTTAGCCAATTCTCACTTTGACTTCAATTATTTTCCTTATTACCATAGATGTATAGACCTCTCTCTCTCTCTCTATATATATATACATATATAGATACAAATTTTTCATAGGTCGTTATTCAATTATCCTTCGCCAATTTAATACTTACTGTACCTTGAATAATTTTTTTTTTAACATAGCCTTGGTCCCATGAAATAATCTCCACTGCACTTCACCTTGGCTATATACACATATATATGGTAATGATTTCCATACCATTTGATTTTAATTTCCATTACACTTAACATTTTAAATTGCATAATATTTACTTCTATTCGTGTGCTTCTTATACCTATCCAATATGATTTTATCACCATAATGAATTACATTTTATAAACTATATTACTTTCAACTTTTAAATAACAATACTCTTCGACCTTATGATACTCTACCCATCATAAAATGGTAGATTCGAATTATATATTGGCATCGTTCTAAATTATTGGTACCCAGTAATATTGCATTGATTTTTGTTGGATTTTTTTTTTTTTTCTAAGTTAGAGTAATCTATTAACAGTGGAAAATATAGTACATCTGGCTAAGGCCATAACAGTGCCTACGGGGAGGCAATTTTAACTGACAGAGACTAGTTTTTGGCTGCCCTGCTAGAGGGAAACCAGCCTGAGGAACCACCAACTGAAAAAATCCCACGCAGGGGATCGGACTGAAATGTATTTGACTTAAAACTAGGAACATATACATTTTGTAGCTATAACACTTGACCATAACAGTACTGGACCTCTATAAAGACTGAGACTGGTCATTAACAAAAAATGCTCCAGAGTTGTAGGAAACATTTAAACAACTAAACACTCCCTCGGAGAGGGCAGAGAAAAAACAAAAAGACAAGAAAAAGAGGGCTGAGTTACTCATCAGAAGCAACCTCCTCAATCCTGCATCTGTATTCTTCTGGTTCGCCTTGAGCATGGGAGAGGTCAGCGGTATTGTTGACAGCTGGAGGAGTTTCTCTGACATTTGCCTGCACGCGCCCAGAGTCTTCCTGCAAAAACTCCCTGGTCTCGGAAGGCTGACCCCTCAAGTCCTGCTGCACCGCTTCCAAATGTGCGTCGTCGACAGGAGCATGCTCGTCTGGCGGATTCTCAGGCAGGGGCTCCTCCAAGAAGACAACAGAGATGGCCACCATTACTCTAGGTCTGTTGAGAGCACAATCGAACGAGAAGAGGGCCGTGTGGGACTGAGCAGGCAACGCATCACCTGAAGGCGAGTCAAGCCTGCGACCAGAGCGAAGCAAGCACCCACGGAAGAGGCGGGGGAGGCTGCCTAAGGGCGTAGAAGTATCTGACGGTGAAGAGGAAATGGATGGCGAATGTCTTCTGGCCGAACGAGAAGACCCCCTCCTACACCGCATCCTCTGCCGAAGCCTTGGCATTTTAGCAACTGTAAAGGAGCTGGAGCGCTGAAGCGACTGAGTATTGACAGGGTTCGGCTCAGGTAGAGTGCCCAGAACCACTGTTGCGGACAAGCAAGAGCCTGCAATTGAAATGTGAAGACTGTCAGCGGGTTCCAAGCAACAGGTATGGCGACGGTGCTTCCCAGTGGTGGTGCGCTCTCTGCCTCTATCCTGAACGAAATTACACCACGAATGCATTGGCGTAGGGGCGAGCAGCTCCATAACATTTAACAACCCGTTCCTGCAACCATCCAACCTCCGCATTGAATGACCAGGCCTGAAAATCCTATGCGAAATGCTATTGCAGCAGTCGAGGCTGCCTCGAATATCAGCTTCTATGATGAGAATCGACTCCATATCTAACGCCATAAAGAGCATACGAGGGCATTAACTATGATCAGGTGGGCGCCAAGGTTCCGTGAGGGATGGCATGTGGCCTCCCGTCTAATTGCCTTGCGTCCAATCGCTCCCATTAACGACACTTGCACCCGCATCCAGGGGATTTTCGTTGGATTATAATCCCCTTTCACTTAAGTATTACACGAATATCATTGTACCTTACCATATTGAAATTGTGCTAGTTTCGTGGTTAAAAAATTTTAGTGGATATTTCATCTGACATATATGAATGATATACTCCTCATATTTCTATGAAAGTACTTTGATAAGTAAGACTTTACTCTAAATGAATCTTCGAGCCCCGGTATTTGATAAATTGTATAGTTTTTTTATGAGTTTATATGACGGTTTTGACTTCATTTTAAATGCATCTCTCTACAATAGTACACTTGACTTTCAATGGTATTAAATTTATGTCCTTTCACTAGGAAATCATCGATCCATGGGAGGAACGATGGATTTTTGACACTTGGATGATGGGATTTACTTAGGTTTTATGTGTTTCGTGATCTATAATTATTGAAGTTCTTTACCTTCTTTCATTTCCTCAGTCTTCTTTTCTCCTCATACACCCACTCTCTGGTTCTTTTCATGATAATAATATGTGAGTTTTGAACATTCGATGGAGAATTATGGCTCATCTGAAAGACCTTTCCACGGTGCAACGAGGTAACTTATTTTGGCTTAGCCTCGGTATTTGAATCACATAAAATCTCACTATATGATTTTAGAAATTGCATTTTTCACTTTTTTATTGTTTACAGTGTCTCCTTTGAATTGTTTATTTACAAAGCCTTGAAACCTTGTAATGTAGAAATTAATATCCAAAAGCCAAGCCTGTAGCATGGATGGCAACGTATTTAGATGCTGGATATTTTAATGTCTATCATGAATTCGATTTGGGATTTCCCTAGGAACCCTATTTCGATTCAGGTAATTTTTTTTTTCAAAGTCGTTTTATATCATATTTTGTTTCTTAACTACATGTTTCATTTTTCAAATTGATTCATATTCGACAGTGTACTCCATATCATCAATTTCGGTACTTTGCTTATCAATGTATGTAACTGATATTTATCAATATTCTAATTTATTTCCATTTAAATGTCTATATGTGCTTTCACTGACTTGAGGAAGATGATTTTTTGTCCTCAGTCATCAGTCATCTTAAAAATTTACTTCGGCTATGCAGAACGATGCATGATTTCTTCCTTTTAGAATCGATGACTGTAGTCTTCTAAAGCTCGTTCATAAGTAAGTATATGCCACTGTAATTTTTTTTTTTTTTTATAGAACCCCTTTTTTAAATTTATTTTTATAGATTTTCCCGATTGTTATCTCATTGCTATTGATTTTGTTTTAGGGTTGTCCTGACGTTTATCTTCGTTTGGAAAGGTAAGAAATTTATCCTCGTTCATAATCTCTGTGCTATTTATTATCAAAGCCTGATTTATATTTTGGCTTTTAACTTCAGCCACTATGTTTATACACAAGTTGATTTTTTTCACGGTTTCCCCATTGCTGCCTTATGCTGGCAGTAAATTCCACTTTGGTTTTTTTTTTTGTATAGTAATTTATTTAGGGTTTTATACCTAAATCTCTTTAGACATACTATATAACACTTGTTATCATATGTATAAATCTAGATTTCAAAATAACTGTCTCGAACTGTCAAATTTGAACTGTACATGTTCCATTAACTTTTCTTTTCTGTACACTCCCATAAGGTCAATATATATATTTGATAGTAGTTACTATTTCAGTATTTAATTTAAAATTTTTCCTATTTTACATATCGATCAATTATAATGATGTAAAAATTTACTTGATAATAGGAAATTATTACTCATGCAGAACGATAATAATTTCTACTACGTTCCCACTATTGTCACTCGCATACTGCTGTATAAGTTCTTGTGGTTATTTTGCAATAATTTTATATACTGCTATGGTTGTTGTTGTAGACAGAAATTAGAAATTAGGCTTAAGAAAAAAACTTTCTTTCTAATTATGTTCAACAAATGTCTATATCTATTTCCAGTACTTATAAACAGATATATATATTTATATCAGCATTGAAATTCATCATTGAAATTCAGCATAGAATATATATCTATTTCAGTATTTGTCTTGGTTGCATTTCTGCATAAATACCGCATAATATTATAGCTGTTCTAATTTTTCTAGTTTCACAATACAACTGAGGGGATTCCACTAAAGTACTCAATATATACTTTTCACTAGTAAGGAATTGTACATTGTCAAATTGTTTTTATATTGCTATATCAGTTCAATCGAACTACACTCTCTGTTGAATACAATTATTAATTCTTAATAAATAAATAAATCCTTTCATAAGTATTGAGGTAAATTTCTCTTTGCATGCTTATACAGTGTTACAATTATCATTTCATCTTGTAGATTTATAGTATCTATCTCTTCATGTTCATATAATTGTTCATTTTAGAAGCAGATTAAGGTTACAACATTTCATTTGAATATGGGAATCTATTTTAATATCTAAGGAATTGTTTTAATATCTCCAGATTTAAACCAGACTATTGCTGATAGTGTTCCTTAAAATTTTATTCCTACTACATTACAAAAAGTTAGAAGAGTTATTTCTTCTATTTACTTCTATTAAAAGTGATGAATTTCAAGTTTAGAAATTTGGTTTAAAATGACATTTACAACAATTAACAATAATGCACAATAGTATGTATTTTAACCATTCATAAAATTTGTGAACATACCACTTCTGCAGATGACCGATCCTCTCAACCTTAGGGTTCTTCTGTCTCCATAACTCACCCCCAAGTTGAGATACTCTCCTAGAACAGACCAACCTCAATCTATTCTGGAGTAGCTTATTTAAGCTTATGCTCCCCAAAGCCTATTTCAAATTCCGCGTCTAGAATTTCAGGATGTTTTTATTCCTGTTTGCTTAGGCTTCCCTTATTTAGGGACTTTAAAACTGCTTTATGCTTTTCCAGCTTTTTACCTCTTCCCAACTACTTTCCTCATCATTGGGGAAATTTAGATTTTTCCTCAAAAATCTAAATTAGAAATAAATTCTTTCAAGGATTTTTGAAATATTTTTGGGGAAAGTCTTCGCCTCTTTCCATACCTCATGGATTAGGAAAGTGATCTCAAAAATCTCATTTGGTCAATATGCACAGAAATATTTTTTTTTCCATAATTAAATGATTAATTACATCCACACAATAATTATCCATTTGGGTCCACTCCCCTTTGTACTGAAGTTCAAATGTCTACTTTGAAACCATAAAACTAGGGGTGTTACAACACATTAGCTTTGTGTTTTTGGATGGAACTTGAAGAAGACAAAAACAATCAACACAATGAACAAAGCATTCCTCCAAATAACCCAAGTCATGGAATTAGATCAAGCATTGACAATAGTTCCAATGAAGAATGATGATCAATATGTTTGGATATCAAAGCAAGGCATTGTATTTTTTGAAATATTTGTCTGTGAAATCAGACAATTTGTTTAATGTAATGGACATAGTGTCCCAATTGAAAAATAAATGGATACCAATAATTGTCCCATTTTGTATGACAAAAATGTCTTATTCATATATATATATAATAAAATATGTTTTAATTTATTCTATTGCATTCTCAATTTTCGTTGTGAAATGTTACACCACTGATTAAATATATGGATGATTAAATATTATAATGAAGAGATGTCAAGTCTAATGATATGATATAACAAATTAATCCAAACATCACATTCAAATTCACTAATAAAAGTTTAATTGATATGAATATTGTTATAACATATGCGTCTACTTTTGATGAATAATAAATTTTAAAAAATCACAATAATTGCACTGTCACAGGTCGATGTTTCTAAGAAATACAAAATCAACACCAGTGCATATTAGTTACTGTGCAGTGGTGTTTTTATATGATTTTTTGCACAAGTGCTTTTCTACGACCTATGGGCACCGCACAAATACCAACACCAATTAAAATTCTCGGTGAATTTTATCGACGACTACCATCTGGGCGATCTGATAGGCATTACATGCACTAGTATGGTTTTCCTTTAACACGTCGGGTAATTTTTATAACTTCACAACCTGGTGCATTTTAACACCTAAATGACCCATTTCATTTTTTAACCTTAATGGCTTGGTGCATGCACTTTCCATCGGCTCGACACGTCTTGCTGAGTGATATGCACTGGGATGTTGCTAAACGCCATGGGGCATTCAAAATTTGTTTTCCATCCTAGTGCTTGGTATGTTTACAATATCGATGTCATCGTAAAACTCATCGTTGTGTTCAGAGATGATCGACACATCGATGATAAAAACATCTGTTCTATTACTTGTGTTGAAGTTTCGTTAGATGTTCACCAAAACCTTCGTTACAAAAAAAAAATGTCGTAGAGTTGTTTTTTTTGAAAATTTTGGCCAATTTTATAGCACTAAAAAACTCCTTTATAACCTCAACTAGAGGATCTTTTCTTTTTAGTGTAATAATATTCCTTCAAATAATTATAAACATGAAATATATATTGTATTATCTTTTCCGAGTTCCTAAATAATTGGGGGTGTTTGATCTCCTCCTGCATGGCTTGTTAGATATGTAATACATGGATTTTGAAATTCCCATCAACATTAACTCAAATTTATTCAACCTTCTAGATTGTAGACCAAATATTATAAAAAATTGTTTATACATGAGTACTTACTTCAAAAATAAATACTTAATCCACTAATTCTTGCTAATGTTAACCGCAACTCCATGAAATACCATGTAATACAATCAGAAACACTTTGAGCCTAAATCGTGTACATGACTAAGAAGGTTATTGGTAAATTAAAATGGATTAAAAATAAGAATCGAGGATCTGAAAAGATGGTGATTTTAAGCTTAATAAGAAACAACACCAATATACTTTAAACTATATAGTGAAGTGAAATAAATTAGTTACAAAAAACAATATGTGTATTTCAGATAGTTGACATCATTATATTTATCATTACAATATTTCTCCGAACATATTTAAACAAATTTTTGGTATACTATGAAAGAGAAAGGATTTTTGTTTTTTTAATTATGCGTGTTTATAAAAAATAACTATAATATTTGTTTTTCAAAAATTTAGAGGAAAAATATGTGAAAAAGATATTTATAAACAAAGGATTTACAGTGGAAAAGTTTATTCAAAGAACTATATTTTCAAGGGATCCCCATAGGGGAGATACAAAATTATGGGCTGATATAAAACTATAGAGAGGAAATTTTAGAGATACGATTTTGTTATATTCGTCACCTAAATTTTTCCTCTATTATATTTCAAGTTAATTTTTTTATATTCGTAAAAAAAAAAAAAATAGTTATCTTTACTGTGAGAAGTCTTATATTTCTTTATCTTTCAATTAATTTCCCTATCAATATTTCACAATAAGTTCTTTACCCGGTAAGCAATAGATTTTTACAGGGATCCTTTATTTGTACATGGAGGATTTGATATCTATTGCAATTGGACTAATCATTGCATTGGATTGTGAATCCTATTAACATCAACTATAAATTTAAATTTTGATGGTAATAAATGCACATTGTACAGAAATTTACCCCAATGCATATGTTCGTGTCAATAACATCACTTAGTTAAAAGTGTAACATTTTTTATAATACAAAAATTGCTTATGGGTTCAATAGTGGCCCATAAATACTAATGAGCCATTGATTTATATATTATTTTATTCACCATCACGTGAATATAACAATTTTTAAACAAAATCTTCATAAATTTATAATTACATGGTGATAATAAACTAGCGTGTACGTATATGTACCACGCAATAGTGTGCATTACTTTCTTATTTGTACGAACACCTTATTGTGTAAAAGATATTTCAAAATTTGTATATTTGATGATTCATGGCATATTTTAAATGATAGTCGATATCAGTTCAAGGAAAATAAATTATTGTAGATAATGTAATTCATCCCAAGAAGAGATCATTGAAAATTTTGAAAGTTTTATTGAAATTTTTTAAAGTTTTATTAAAATTTGAGTTATATAAAGATTTAAATTAATAATATATATATATATATATATATATATATATATATATATATTCTAAGTAAAAGTAATCTATTAATCAGAAAAAATAGTGTACAGCAGGCCGAGGCCTATTCATTGCTCAGTTTTGAGGTATTTTAGACAAACAAAACAGAGTTTAAGACTGCCCTGCAGGAGGGAAACCAGCTTGTAGAAACCACTAAGAAAATTTCCACGCAGGGGAGTGAGATATTTTGAGTACTGGAGACTAGAACTGAAAAAAATAAAAACATGATTTGTAACAGTAGGATAATAAAAAACATGCCCATTGAGAAGGCATAAACTAAGCAAAGAAACCATAACAGAGAAGCGAGACTACTCATCAGGGGAAACTTGCTCGACCCTGCAACAGTATTCATCTGGGTCACCACGTTCGGTGTACAGGTCTTCGACAGAGTGGACCACCTTACTGGAGGGAGGAGGGACTGCATGCTCCGCTTGGCCCTGCCTCGTGACGCCCTGCACAACATCCTTGCTTCCGCTGGGCTGCTCCATAAAGTCCTGAAGCGCTTGATCCTACCTGGATTTGCCATTTTTATCCTGTCCTTCTGAAGGAATCTGGTGCGTCTCGTCCTGGGGCTCCTCAAGAAACACAACAGAGATAGAAGCAGTGACTCTCGGTCGATTGAGGGTGCAGTCGAAAGAGAAAAGCGCAGTGTGGGATTGAGCTGGGAGGGATGAAGACGAGGAGTCTAGCCTACGGCCTGAACGGAGAAGACGGCCCCAGAGAAGCCTAAGAAAGCTGTCTGAGGGGGAACAAGACGCAGAACGCGAGCTGGAGGTGGAAGGAGAATGCCACGCTTGGCGCCGGGTGGAGCCTCTCCTACAGTGCATTTTGTGCCTGAGGCGAGGCATGATAGCAGTAGAGACGGGGCTAGAAATCCAGGGATCCGGTGAAATGACTGAGGATAGAACCGAATGAGAATTCAGAAAGAAAGAGGCGAGCATACAAGAACCAGAAATAAAGAAATGGAAGTTTTCACCTAGCTCCAGGCAGCAGTTGATACGGCTCCTCTTTTCAGTGACTGTCCGTGCGTTTGCAGACCCAGCATCTAGGTTGCACCACCAATTCACCGACGAAGGAGATGAGATCGGAACAGAGAACAAGTCCATGGATTTGAACTGGTCGGCTTTGCATCGGAAGACCATCTGCAATGAATTGCCATTAATTTGAACCGCAAGACGATCCATTTCACATCAGGGGAATATGTATCGAGGTGCGGCAACCAGGTTGTAAAGAGCGCCTAGATTTAATGCGATTAATCGCAGCATAAAGATATTTGAGGTGCGAATGACATCCTCCTTGCGGGTTGGCAGGTGGCCTCTCATCCGGTTAGACCCCCGTCCCATCAGCTCCAGCTCGATCGACATCACCCGCATCCGGGAGATCGGCCTCACCCTGAACCAATGTTTGGCATTTCTGTCTTTGTTCATTATTCTGGATTATCTCGAGAGTCCCTGTAATAAGATTGTGCTCACTGTCGACTCCCAGGTCGGCAAGAAGATCCGCGACTTTGTTGCCATCCCTTCTTATGTGCTTGAAGAGGAGAGCACGGTTGTTGTGAAGCCATCACTCAATTTCTTCCAAACGAGCCTCAAGGCGCCAACTGCTAGCAATTTTTTGCGTATGAGCCCCATTAAGGAGCTGAGTGGCCATATTAATGAGGATTTCAGAATCTCCCTCTATCTCTAGAGGATGTAGCCCGTTCTGTTGGGAGAGGAGAAGGCCCTGCCATAATCCTTCCAGCTCAGCCGAATTGTTCATATCCCATCCAAGACTTCCCAGGTAAATAACAATCGGTGTGCCTCTGTGATCCCTGATAATGCCCCCAAAGCCAGCCTTACCTGGATTACCTTTTGAAGCACCGTCAAAGTTGATTTTGAAGGTGTTCTTGGGATGAGGAATCCAAGAGTTCGTGGAGCTGTCAGTTCTGGAGGCTGTGTGCACTTGCTTGCTGGGTTGAAGCTGAATACCCCAGTTTTCCGATATGGCTTTCTCTTTAGCCAGAGTAGGGTAATCATCGGCATCCCGGGACTGCAAAGCTAAGGTTTCAGTGAGATTGAGGTAGAAGTTCCTCCAGATTATATCTATTGGAGTTCTTTGATCCTTGAAAATGTGCTTGTTTCTCTCTTTCCAGATTGTCCATAGGAGGAGGCCTGGGATTATTCTCCAGAGTTGCTTTAGAATTTCACTTTTGAAAGGATTTTCATGCCAATTACGTATGGTGCTTATTATATCCATATTGAGTCTGAAATTATGTTGGCATCGAAAATTGACTTTCTCCCACAATTGAGTGGCCATAGAGCAGGAGAATAAGAGATGTTGTTGTGTTTCCTCATGCTCACAGTAGATGGGGAAAATTGAGGGGCCATGAAAGTTTCTCTTTCTTAAATTATCCCATGTGAGGATTATTTGATGCCCGAAGAGCCAGAGAAATAATGAAACTTTAGGCCAGACTCCCGGACTCCATATTCTGCTCCATAGAGGATCTTTGGGCGTAGGATCAGAGCTGATGATTTTAACAGCTTCCTTGGTTGAAAAAGTTCCTTTAGGAGTGTATCCCCATCTGAGAATGTCCCTGTCATTTGATATTCTAATGCATCAAGTTTTGAGTTCAGCTGTTAAGGCATCCTTGGCCTACTCATCAGTGTTCCTTATAATCCTTGCAACATGTTTCCACTGCCTATAACCTTGCTCTGCAATTTCCATCCATTGTTGCTGAACTGTTTCCAATTGTTGCATGTCCCAATCTGGTCCAGGAGGCGGATGGTAGGTGTTGGTGAGTTTAGGAATTTGGTCCCCAGAGTCTGTCCAAAATCGAGCAAATATACCATCTCTTATTTCCCAAAAGCTGTGTTGTTTTATGAGAAGGTAATGTTGTTTGGACGCGTTCTAGATAAGTGAGCCAGTCTCCTCTGGAGTAAATCTGATGAGTTCTTCCTGGGGTCTGTGATGGGCATACTTGGTAGTCCAAAGAATTGTCCAGGGTTTTTTGGGGGCTGTGAGCCAATTCCACCAAATTTTGGCACTCATAATGGCATTGTTGTGGGTAGGATCCCGTAATCCTATACCTCCTTGATCCTTGGGTTTGCAGACCTTAGACCATTGAACCAACGCCCATTTGCGGTTGGTGCCTTTGGAACCCCATAGGAAATTCCACTGTAGGGCTTCGATTTTTTTAAGAACCCACTTAGGCGCTGCCAGGATGGAGAAAAGATATAGAGGCATAGCCTGTAGCACTGCCTTGATGAGGACCAGTCTGCTAGCTATGTTCAGATTTTTGAGATTCCATAAAGAGAGTCGTGCTTCAATTTTTTCCAGGATCTTGTGCCACGAAGCATGCTTAAGGGCGGAGGCGATGAGAGGGGCACCCAAGTAATCGGAGGGAAGAGTGGAAATTGAGAAACCGAGGATACGGGAAATGGAAGATTGAGTTAGAGGGGGAGTGTGGAAGAATAAAATCTGGGATTTGGCATTATTTATGCTAGCTCCGGAGGAAGCAAAAAATTCATTCAAAAGGGATTTTAGCTGGGAGGCTTCGTGTAAAGAGGGGTACCCAAACACCATATTGTCATCAACAAACTGTTGGTGAGTGATGGCAGATGAGTGGTGAAAAGAGATGCTGTGGATTTTCTGGGGTCTAAGGGCAGAAGAGAGATGGCGCCCCAAACCCTCCGCCATTAAGACAAATAGAAAGGGAGATAAGTGGTCTACCTGTATGATGCCTCTTGAGGGGTTAAAGGGATGCGAGGGAATCCCATTAATAAGGATAGAGAAAAAAGAAGAAGAGATAAGACTATAGACCCATTGAACCCAAGTGGGGGAAAAACCAAAAGCCGATAGCATTTTTTGAATGTAGGTCCAACTTAATTTATCAAAAGCTTTAGAAAGATCTATCTTGAGGATCATACCTGCCTATTTGGTGCGCTTGGGAGAGTGAATGATCTCATGAGTGAGGATAATGCCATCCAGAATTTGTCTGCCTTCGAAAAATCCAGATTTCTCAGGCGAGATGAGAAGGGGCAGAAGCGGTTTCAATCTATTTTCAATGACTTTAGAAATAACTTTGTAGATGACATTGCATAAAGAAATCGGGCGAAATTTGTCGGGCGAACTGGTATCCTCTTCTTTGGGGATTAGGGCGATGAAAGTCGCATTCAATGAAGGGAGAAGCCAATGCATTGAGCGCGATTCCTCCACCACCATCCAAACCTCCTCTCTGATAAGGTCCCAAAAATTGTGAAAGAAGGTTGTTGTGAAGCCGTCTGGACCAAGGGCCTTCCCATCTTTGAGCTGCTTCATGGTGAGTTCCACTTCCTGACTGGAGACTGGGCGTAGTAGGAGCTGGTTGTGCTCGTTAGTGATAATCGTAGGAATGTTTTGAGTGCTTTTGTCGATGTCCGGCCCTCTGTCCAAAGGAGGTTCTTGATGAATAGCCTAGAAGTGATTGATGAATGCCTTCTCGATCTATGCGTGATCTTCAACCTTTTCCCCTTCTTGATTCTTAATGGAGGTTAGTGTGTTATGCATTCGTCTTTGAATGGTGGTCCGGTGAAATAATTTGGTATTTCTTTCGCCCTCCTTCAGCCATCAAATTCTGGATTTCTGCCTCCAAAGAATTTCCTCCTACTTTGATCTTTCCTCCAGTTGAGATTGTAGTTTCTTTTCCTACTCCATTGATTCTTTCGTATAACCTTCAGTGATGATATGTTGTTGAAGATCACGCATTTCCTTGTTAAGGTCCTGCTGAGCTTGGAAAATATTGCCAAAAGTAGTGTGATTCCAGTGTTTGATATGGGTTTTGAGGAATTTGAGCTTTTTTTGGAATTGAAACATTTTGGACCCTTCTGGCGGCACAAAGTTCTTCCACCAGGAGCTGATGAGGTCCTTGAAAGCGGGGTGGTTCAACCAGAAATCCTCAAAGAGAAAAGGGCGCCGCGTTGAATTCCCCGGTCGTTGCCATTGTAGAGAGATCGGCCAATGGTCAGAGCCGTTGAGTGGGAGGATAGAGGTTGTAATGTCACCACCCAAATGAACTACATTATCTGAAATAAGAAATCTGTCTAGATTTGAGGCAATGTGCTGTCGGCCTGCTCTGCGATTACTCCAGGTGTAAATTCCGTTACTGTACTGCAGATCTATTAGCAAGTTGTCCTGTATAAAGTCTTTGAAGTGGCCACTTTCTGGCTTTAATTTGGCTCTTCCTCCCATATTTTCCCCCAGTTTAGTGATCATATTGAAGTCACCTCCGAGGATCCAAAGAGGATGGATTCTATCAATTTTAAGCGCTCCTATAGTGTCCAATAGAACAGTTTTACTACCTTCTTCCTGTGGGAAATAGACATTGGTAAGATGTCCAAGAATATTGATACCTATGATATGAAAATTTTCTTGGATAATGTGGTGGGAGGCATGAAAATCAGAGAGCGATATGGCTTGGGTGTTCCAGGAAATAGCTATCCCTCCCGAAGCGCCCAATGCATCCACCGCAACCGAATGACATCCTAGCCAAGCTTTTGAGAGGATTTTGCCGAGAGTACTACTATTACATTTGGTTTCCTGCATGAAGAAGATTTGAGGCTGCTCCTGCTTTCTCATATTTTTTATCATTCTGAGTTTCCCAGGACTGTTTAGTCCTCTTACATTCCATGAAGTGAGCTTCATGATTCACTGTATGGGAGAGGCTTGTAATACTTTGTCATCTTAGCATATCTTCCTGAGTCAACCAGGATTTTACCCACTGTGATTGTTCGCTCTAGGTCTGTTTTCCTTCCTCGTTTCTTAGAATTTTGAGGTTATTTTCCGTCCCATCTGCTGCCTGGTTTTATTCCAAGTTCTCTTTGTCTGAATGCTCTGGAAATGATCACTTCCAGCTTGTCTAACTGATGCACTTGAATCTTGTCAAACTTCTTTTTCCTGCAGGCTTGTTCCAGCTCGAAAATATCAAGCCCTCCCAGGTCGATGCTTTCTGGTTTTTCCTCCATACTTTGTGCTTGACTGTTTTCTTCAGAGGGCTGAAAGGGAATGCAGTCCACATCCATTCCATTCGGTTTCCAATCTGGGTCTTTCAAAGGCTCATCATAAGGATCAGGCTGAGCCCCGACGGACGAAGGAGAGGGGTTTGGGTTAGGCGGGGGGGGGGTGGAGAGGTCGTCTTTGCCGCTTGGGGTTGTAACTGATCTGCTTGGGGGGGTTATCGGTAACAGAGGCTAGGGCTTCAAAGCTATTGCTGGTAGAGGGAATGGATGAGGCGGGGGCAGTGGGTTTTTTCCCATAAGGGGGTTTCTTGTGAGATCTCCTTCGAATGGTGAATTTGGTGATCCATGGCTTGAGGTTTGGCATTGAGAGGGTAGTCCCTAAAGAGATGCCCATGGATATGGCATTTAAGACAGCGGAAGGGAACATGCTCAAAATATAGAGGTTGAATCCATTCAAAATCATCATGGTAGAGGCTTACTGAATCTGGGAGAGCTCTGTCTAGTCGCATGTAAACACAGATGTGAGCGTAGGAGGTGTAATGACGCATCTTCGTTTGCTCCGCAATTTTGATGAACTCACCTAATCCTTGACCAATTTGTTTTAGAGAATCTTCATCCGAGTATTCCAGAGGGAGCGAGTACATCCTCATCCAGACAAGAGCCCAACTGAAATCCTCCTTATCAGGGTTGAACCTTTCAACCCAGTCCCTTAGGTATAGGCCAGCTGAGTTGAAGAAGTAAGGTCCTTCATCCAGAACCCTATTACGGTCTTCTAAGCAAAGAAATATAATAGTAAAGAAGCCCTTGGGACCAAGTTGAAGGGTGACATGCCCTTTGGGTTTCCATTTGGCTGCTATCAACCCATACAGGGCCTTTTCCATGGGCCAGAATCTGATGAATTTGCCAATAAGGGCGTGATCATTCATTTAC
The DNA here is from genome assembly GCA_034641835.2 of Pinus albicaulis. Lineage (NCBI taxonomy): Eukaryota > Viridiplantae > Streptophyta > Pinopsida > Pinales > Pinaceae > Pinus > Pinus albicaulis. The sequence goes on from CM076583.1 coordinate 623,434,586, forward strand.
TAGATCCTTCCATTGATCCTATGACTTGGAAGCTCAATTTTTGGCCTTTCTGCCGCTATCGGTTTGCAGGTAGCCGACGTCACCTGGGGCGTTCCTTTTTGCCCAGATTCATCTTCCTGTACAACATTATTCTTGTTAGTAGTGGTGTCTAGCGCTTCAGACTTTCTGTTTTCCTCAGCCATAGGATTCATTGGGTTCAAAATCGTGTCCTTTGTATAGTTCACAGAAGATGGTTTATCATGACATGAGGGGGAAGACCGTTCGCCTCCCCCCGATGGACCTGCCGTTGCAGGTGAACCAGCACTAGTCCACTGCAAATCGGCAGGAGGGAGCCTGTGGTAAGGCCCTAGGCATACCGAGTGTGTCGGCGCAGATGCAAGGAAGAAGTGGAAACCCTAGCAGAGCCCAATCTTCTCGGTCAAAAAAGCTATAGTGACCAGGATGTTCAATTGATAAGTCAATTAATAATATATATTAGCTAATGTGTATCAATATTTTTTTTCAAGAAATTTGATAAGGTTGTTCATAATATGAATGCAAATAATACGATATTTATTAACATGTTGCAAATAAAAGAATTAGGTGGATAAAATATAATACATATGAAAATATTCTTTGATTTGCATGAATGTTTGATAATATTTTTTAAAAATTGTATTTCAATTTTTTTAAATGTTACAGAAGGATTAATAGAAAAATATAATAATTTAATCCTTATAACATAAATATTATGAAAGAGGTAAGTGTTGGTGACTTGACCCTTATTTCAACTCTGATGTTTGATGTTAAAGAGAGAGGATAATATTCTACAAAATTATGAGGGATATAAGTGGAACAATGTAGAGACATATTTTTCACTTACAATACAAAAATCAATCCAATGATTCCAAGAATCAAGTTATATATAAATTATATTAAAAGAAATGGAATGTATAATTTTTGAGTGTTATAATAATAGAAATAAATCATTTATAAAGTCTTATTACGAAATATGTTCTTCTATAATTGTCCTGAAAATTAGCTAATCATTTTTTCTATGTTTATTTTACTATTATATATTTTTATTTTTTGTTTCTAGGAAGATTATGTAAATTACAAAGAAAAAATAAGGAAAATACCAATCCATGTTGGTAAATATGTTAAAAAAATTAAGAGCATAAGGTAAATTAAATCAACATAATTGCATCACAAGACAAACCATCCCAATGAAAAAATGCATCAACAATACATAATCATTCATTTATTCTTATATGTTCAACAAATTTCATTATCACATTAAATACTCATGTTAAATTGTTTTGTTGCATAAAAGAGAACAAAATCAAACCTATTTAACATATAGGATATAAAAAAAATGAAAAAAAGGGTTAATGTTAGAGTTTGTGAGTGCTTACGTTTTTGGGTCAACATAAGACCTAACAGAACAAATTAATTGCTAATAATTGCTAATATACGAGGAGTATCTAACAGAACAAATTTTCAACAGTAATTTAAGTATGACATGTATGTATGTTGAAATATTAAGGATTTATTAAGAAATTTGTAAATATCTATTATTTTTAACGTCCCTCATTTTAAAATTGCATTGTTACTAATTAAAAATGGAAGAAACAAGGGGGGATTGGAGCCAATAGAAGACATATTGAGATACTATATCAATCTTGACTTCTAAAAAATGTGTATTGTTTATGAAACATTCAGTCTCATGGTAAATTAATCTATTTATTTAATAATGCATATTTTTTACATAAATATAGATATATTTATTACACATTATCTCCATTTTTTTATATGAAACATGAAGATATCGAATAACAAAAACAAGTTGATGAATAAAATAATAGTTTAAATCAATCAAGTACAATATTCCCTACAAATGATGAATAAATGAGGAAGATATAATACTCGAGCAATTATAGAATTACAATAATAAATAATGAATTATGATCCATATAAGTGAATTCTACTACAAACTGTATTTTTTCGGAATATTTGTTTTTGAAAATAAGAGATTTTTTCTAATGTAATCGACATATTTCCCCAATTGCATGAGAAAATATTACTAATCAATGTAAATATGGACTTGTGTTATCCCATTTTGTATATTTGTGAGTGGTGTTGCATTGAATTAATATATAAAGGATTTACCTTGTTAAAAATAATAGCATTGTAATCCATTTAATAACACATTAATGCAATCATTATATCAAAATACAATACCTAAAATAAAAATAATATATTATTATAAAAATAATTTCCTTTTGATATTTTTAATTAATATATATATATATATATATATATATATATATATATATATAAAACAACGAATTAAACCACGCATGCCATAAAAAATAGAATTTAATGAGGTTTTATGAGCAATATGCCCCAATGCCCATTTGTTACATTTCTATGTTAGGGATAAATGGAAAATAATATTTACTATAAATGACATAAAATTTGATTACACTCATTGTTTTAAAAATATTACGATGCACATAATTGAAATACAATTTGTTCTTTAAATATAATATAATCTTTAGTTCCTATTAACAAGTAGTGATGTCAACATTTCATTTCAAATTTTTGAAATTCCACATCTCTTCAAGACACATAATAATATAAATGTTGATATTTTTATATGTACGATACAAGACCCAATAACGTCAATGCTTTAATTAGGTTTATAAGAAATGAAAAATTTGAAATCCAAAATTATGGACAGGTTCCTAGGAAAATGATATCAACATTGATGTGACATAAAACAGAAAAGGAAAAGATGTTGCACAATGATTACTTGAGCATCAATGCATCATACAAAATAGCAAGAAAAGTGGTTTGAATAATTATATATGCATTGATTCTTTTAGTTTTGTGTATGTAACAAGGTGTTTTAAATAAGCAAAAACGATTTATGTATGTAAGGCGGTGTGTTAAATAAGCACAAACCAATGCATGTTACCAATACGGGAACTAAAAAGAAAACAAACATCTATCAACATACAATTTTTTAGGTATATAAAAATACCTATTAAAAACTATACTAAAACTTTGTCTATGAATGGTGAAGGTTGTAGTGAAGGTGTTTTTTTAAATTGTCCCAAAATTGTAATTCTAAAAACATTCACTATAAGGTGTTTTTCTGGTAACAATATATGTTGGAAAATATAAAAGAAATAAACTCTTTCATGCCTTGGTGAAATAAACTCTATATATAGGAGTCCAAGGGGTAACAATATAATCCTAGCTGACCTAACAATAATAATGTTATGGCATAAAAATAACAACACTGGGTTTTTATGGGGCACAATAATAAAAATATGGGGACTGCAATAGCACAACAATAACAATAAGGGGGCGACACTAACAACAATAAGAGACTACACTAGTAATATAGGGAAATATGATTCCCCTTTCCTTCAAAAAAGTGTTTTCCTCCAAGCTTGAGTGGATCAGGATCCTTCTGTACAAAATTCTCATCCTCCCATGTGGAATCTTCAGTGGGTAAGTTCTTCCACTTGAAGAGATACTCTGAAATTGATTGATTTCATAGATGTTGAGTTCTTCTTTCCGTGACTGCTTCATGTTCCAATCTTATATTTCCTTTCTCATCAAGTTCTAGAAACGCTGCTTGAGCTAGAAGTATATCACCTATAACCTTTTTTAAGCATGAAACATGGAAAATTGGGTGCACTCAAGAATAAGAAGGAAGCTCCAATTTGTCTTCCATAGTACCAATATTTTGCAACACCTTGTAACGACCATAGTACTTTGGCGATAATTTTTTATCCTTCTTAGATTTCTCTAGGGACATTCATTTGTATGGTTGTAGCCATAGAAATACCAAGTCTACTAAATAAAAAAATTCTCTTTCTACAATGTTGATTTCCATGTTGTTTCATTCGATTTTGTGTCAAATTTATATTATCCTTTAAGAGTTGTAGAACTTGTTGTTGATTCTTGATTTGATCTTCCACTGCTTGAACCTTATAATTTTCTCTTAAATATGATGTGATGACGGTGGATGATATCCATAAAGTGCCATAAATGGGGTCATTTTGGTTGCAGTATGAAAGGAATTGTTATACCACCATTCAGCCAGAGGTAACCACTTTACCCATTGTGGTTTTTTATTAGATACAAAACAACGAAGATATTGTTCCAAACATTTTTTCAATATCACAGTTTTCCTATCCGATTGAGGATGATAAGATGAACTATGGGCTAGTCGAGTACTCAAACAAGAAAATAATTTTGTCCAAAAATTTCGAGTGAAAATGGGATCTCTGTCACTTATAATAATCTTTGGGTTTCCATGTAGCTTTTTAATTTTTTCCATAAATGCAGTAACAACTGTTATTACTTTAAATGGATTAGATAATGAACAAAAGTGTGTATACTAGGTAATTCTATCAACTACCACCATGATGATACTCTTTCCTTTGGACTTAGGTAAATTTGTGATAACATCCATTGAAGCCTCCTTTAAATGTTGACTTGGAATGAGTAAAGGTTGTAGAAGACCTAGGGTCTTAATTGTCTCAAATTCATTTTTCTCGCAAACAAATTATTTTTCCACAAACTTTTGAATATTAGATTTAAGTCCATCACAAAAAAAAAAAAATTTCCTCACCTTGTGGTAATTTTAAAAAAGTCCTGATTGTCCTCCTATGTGACAAGTGTGCAATTCCAGAATAATATTTTGTTTTAGTTTCTAATTCTTACAAATATATAATAGATGTTTGTACCATATAGAATAATTTTTTCAACTAAATGTATGAGATGTAGTGGGATTTTGCTAAAAATTTTGAATGAGTGGCCACACTTCTTCTTCATTCTTCCATTCCTTCCTTACTCCGATTATCCAATCTGGGTGGATAATAGAAATGCTAGAAAGAAACACTTCCACCTTCTCATACTTTCTTCAAAGTGGATATGAAACAAAATTTAGCTTCCCTTTTCTGGTATGAATTAAAATTCACAACCCAACATCTTTGAAACCATATTTGCATCTCTTCTGAAGATAGTTTTTGTTCTAAAATGTTTTTAAGACTATTAAAATCATTTTTTACCATAAAGTGTCTTTCCATTAGGTAAGATCGCCATTTCATTACTGCATGTAGTATTGCCAACATTTCCTTCTCATAAATATCTATAATCAAATACTTTCCTTTGATTGCACAACTTTCAAAAGCAATGGGTCTTCCTTCTTGCATTAAAACAATACCAATTCCATTTCCCCAGGAATCACATTCAATAGGTTAAGTTTTTGTGAAGTCTAGCGTAGCTAAGACCGGTGCTTAAAAAATTTCCTCCTTAAGATGTTCAGAGGCCTTAGTTGCTTCATGAGTCCATGAAAATACATCTTTCTTCAATAATGTTATGAGGGATATTGCTATTCTCCAAGAATTATTAACAAACTTGTGATAATAGCATGTTAACCCAAGAAATCCTCGTAATTTCTTTATGATTGTGGGGACTTTTCATTCCTTATGGCTTTAATTGTTCTATGGTCTACCTTAACATGCTCCCGAGATACAATATGACCCAAATATTCCACCTCTTGTACTCCAAACAAATATTTGGAGGTTTTTGCATATAATTGTTTCTCCTCCAATAGTTTGAGAACCTTGTCAACATCTTGAACATGATCCTTCAAAGACCTGATGTAGATTAGAATATCATCAAAAAATACTAACAAAAATTTTCTAAGAAATGGTTTAAAAATGGAGTTCATCAACCCATGAAACGTAGAAGGTACATTCGTAAGGCTAAAAGGCATGAAAAAAATTTGATAATGACCCTCATGAGCTCGAAATGTTGTTTTTAGAAGATCTTCAATCTTCTTTAGAATTTGATGATATCTTGAAAGGAAATCCAGCTTGGTGAAATAAATTGCTCCATGTAATTCATCCAATAATTCCTTAATCACAGGAATGGAAAATTTATCTTTAATAGTGAGCTTATTGAGCTCACTAGAATTTGGACACATGTGCCATGATCCATCCTTCTTGTGCACCAATACTACTAGAGAAGAGAATGAACTTTAACTAGGTTGAATTATACCAGCTTCTCACATTTTTTCAATCATATGTTCAATTTCTCTTTTTTGGACATAAGCATGTATGCACGACCTGATGTTTTGAGGAAAACTTCCTGGAATTGAATTAATAGCATGATCATGATTACAAATAGTTTGGATTCCTTTGGGAGTTTCAAACACCTTGGAATGATTGTTCAAGACTTTTTGGAGATCTGGAGAAATATATTATTTTGATGTTCGAACTTCTAGTGAGCATAATTATGCAATTACACCTCATAGTTATTTCTTCAGAATATTTTTCATGAAATTGGAGCTTATTACCTTTCCTGAATTCCCTATGATACCACGTAATTCAACTTCATTTCCTTCTGAAAAAAATTCAAGAAAAATTCTTGAAAATTAAAAGCTACCATCCCCAAAGATTGTAACCATTGTACTCATAGTAAAACATCAACACCTCCCATTAGAATGGAAAGAAATGGAATATTCATTACATATTCCCCCATGGTTAACATGATATTATGGAATTTTCTAGAGAAATTTATAGTCCCTCCATTTTCAACAATCACTTGACACACTGATGTTGGGTATAGGAAGCAATTGAATTCCTTGGCTACCTTACGATGAATAAAATTATGGGTACTACCAGAATCATTCAACAATATTAATTTTTTCTTCTTGATATGTCCTATATTGAGAGTTTGAGGAGTGGTAATTCCTGCCAATAAATTACATGATATGGTTGGATTGATTTCTTCTTTCTCTAAGGTTGGTTCCTCGTGTATGTCCTCTTCTTTTGAAGTTTCTTGTTCATTTTCTTCCTCCTCTTCAAAATCTATGTAAAATAATTTCTTCTCAGCACACTTATGACCTTTAGTGTATTTGTGATCACAACTATAGAAAAGCCCTTTTTATCTTTTTTCTTCCAATTTTTATTGTTTGAACCTTGTAGGTTATGGAAGTTTAGGAGTACCAACACTTCCATGTTTATAGATGTGAGAGGTAGGCTTCCACGTCGCCATAATTTTACTTTAAATTTTTCTTGCCAACCTGAATGCCTTCTCCAATGAATGAAGTTCCTAGAGGTGAACCTCATGTCGGATGTTATCCTTCAAATTCCCTTTGAAGACATCAATCATGTGTTCCTGTGGAATATCAGTTACCCTTATTTTGAATTTTTGTAATTCCTCAATCTGCTCCACCATTGAACCCTTTTGCTTGAGATTTATCAATTGGCTAAAGGTGTTCCTATTTTTATCTTCATAATGTGCTATCATTTCCTCCATAAAAGTTGACCAAGTGACAATTTTTTTACGAGAGAAAAGCCATCGATACCATACAATTGTATTTTTTTTCTAAATGTAAAATTGCAATGCATACCTTTTGTATGTTTTTCACATTATAGAGATCAAAATATTTCTCCATCTGTAGTATCCATGTTACGGGATCCTTGCCATAAAAATTCCTCATATCGAACTTTGGAATATGGTGGGTCTTCAATGCAACATTAGAGTTTATGAAATCATTATTAACATTTATTTTTTTCTCATCATGAGTTTCTTGTACTACCTTTTCTCCATTAGGAATCATTCCTTGTATCAACTTTTTCAAACCTTCCTTCAATCCTTCCATGCCTGCTTTTAGATCATTCTTCTGGTGTTCCATGTTGTCTTTCATTTTTTCATCTATCTTAGCTTCCATGTCATCCATATTAGCTTCCATGCCATTCTTCAAAAATTTCACGTATTTCCTCAAACCATCCATCTTAGCTTCCACACCTTTCTTCAAAATTTCCATTTCATTTTTTGTTTGTTTTTATGAGAGCAACATTTGGTGGACTTGGTCTTGTAATTTTGATATATCATGTTGAGCTTATTCCTCTTCATGAGTCATAGTAGAGCCTTTTAAGGGCTTAATGGGTGTTTAATTCTTTTTAGGGGCTATTCTAAAACCCAATACTGATATATATGCTTCAATATACCCTCAGAATCCCTTCAAAACAATTTTTCAAACAACACATACAATTTTTAAAAAATACACATGATTTTTCTTGCTTTTGAAGAGCTCCATATTGAAATTGATGTCTCTCTGTAATTTTAGATCCCCAAGAATTGATCTTTGGTCTTGTCATCACCCTTTGAGTCTTCTTTCCAATTCCAAAGGTATGACTTGATTTGGATTCTTCAAGGTAGTGTTAATCCCGATCTCTCACAATGAACTAATTATGGACTTGTTTAGTAGAGAGAACTTGTACAACGTGCCATGTTTCACTGTTTCATCCTTTTTCTCTGAAATTGATACACATGAAACCACACTATGTGTACATTCAGTGACTTTTTATATATTTCCAATCCGATGCTTAGAGAGAGAGAGAATAATGACTATTATACCAAGGTTACCTCTTTGATATGAAATTCAGGAGCCTAAAAAAACCCTAACTTCCACAGATCATATCTCTGAATATATTGTGAGCCAAGATCTAAAATTCTTACACGACGTTCCTGAGGATTTCTAAGCAAATGGGTTTTTTTTTAGCCTGTAAATCTTTGTAGAAAAAAAATATACCGAAAATGCCACGAAGAATTGTTTGAAGCAGCGAAACCCTAGAATCCAAAGATATGATACCAAATGTTATTAGAACGGCTCTAAAAATAGAAGAAGAGAGAGATCAACACCTTAGAAATTAACCACTTTGAGGGGGAAACCTCCTTTACTTTACAGAAATGAAATATTATTGGATGATTCAAATGAAAAAAACTCCTTTCTATATATAGGAGTTCATGGGGTCACAATGTAATACTAGTCGTTCTAACAATAATAATGTAAGGGCACAACAATACAAATAGTGGGGTTTTATAGGGCACAATAATAAAAATATGGGGACTACAGGGGTCCAACAATAACAATAATAGGGCGACACTAACAACAATAAGGGACTACACTACTAATATAGGGACCTAACAAAACACATTCACCATGCAACTTACGGAAATTTGTTCTTATTTTAACAATGGTTATTCTCTTCCTTTCACAAGTTAGGACAACTCGAGATACTTTTGAATTCTAAGATTTATGTTGATCACCTCCGACTAATATCGTATTTTCTTTTTTCATTCCAACTATTTGTCACACTACAATTTATTCTTAAATTTTCATGTAGTATATTTTTTCATATTATCTTTATGCAAAATTATTTCTTCCTTTATCTCCAAATGGTCTATACAATATTTTGCATCTTTATGTCATATTCACTTGATTTGAAGGTAATTTGGACAGGAGTTTGAATAAATTTTATGAATTCTCTTATTTTTCATATTTTTTAATATTTTCATATACATTTGATACTTATTCATAGCATAACTCTCAATGGGGTAATTACTTGTTTTAATAAATAAGATATGATAGACTGTAGTTTCCTTGATTTTGAGAGTGTAAATTTGTCACATCACTTATATATTATCTCTCAGGTATATGTTTACAACAACTGCACTATTACCCCCCATGTATGCCCTCATTCTTCTATATAAGTACAACAAATAATGTAATGAACATGACATCCTTATATTGTTCCTCTTGCGTTAATTAAAACACACACATTTACACACATATATATTTATCTCATAAATAGTTTACTTTAGGAGTTTCCGAGCAAGTATACATGATAGCTTTATGTTTGGGATTGTGGTCCTCCCTTTAACCTTAGGAAGTTCTTCCTAACATTATGTTTACCCTAAACATCCATTTAGCATACTTAGAATACCCTTCTAGCCAATATGATTTGAATGTTTTATCAATTTTGTTACAAGATCTACTATAATGGAAATAATTTGAATATATATTTCTATGGGTCACTTCTCTAAGGTTATATACACCTAAAAGTATTTCTGTGGTTTGATAACAGTTTGGCCCTTTTGATATCAATGTCATCTAGCCACGGTTAAACTTAGAATTGAACCGTAGTTTCCTGAGAAAATGTATATCATCGCCTAATAAATCACCCCCCTACTCGTTGTCCATCGACCCTGCATTCTTATGTTGTTAATATAGGTGCTAGAGCTTTAGTTACTCCAACGTACAATGGTTATACAAATTTTTTGAAATCCCCCAGCTACATCCTACGCTTCCTTCCCTATGTCGCCTTGGAAATATAACTCCGCAATAGCGTCACACCATTATACCACCCCCCTTACATGGAGCGCATGTGATTACCAAGGCATCTCTTGAACGATGGAGATGAAAACTGGAAATAAAGGGCTACTATTTACCATTGTAACCCTAACTATTTTTTATCCGAAGTTGGTTTGGTCAATATATTTTGCGTTAGGACCTTTTTCGTTCTTCAAAAATTTAGAAGAAAGATATGTGAAAAAGAAATTTATAAAGAAAGGATTTAGAATGGAAAAGTTTATTCAAAGAACTATATTTCTAAGGGATCCCCATAGCGAAGATACAAAATTATGGGCAGTTATAAAATTATAGAGGAAATTTTAGAGATGCGATTTCCTTATATTCATCATATAATTTTTCCTCTATTATATTTCAAGTTAATTTTATTATATTCGATAAAAAAAATAAAAATTAATAGTTATCTTTACTATGAGAAGCCTTATATTTCTTTATCCTTTAATTAATTTCTCTATCAATATTTCACCATAAGTTCTTTTCCCGGTAAGCAATGATTTTTATAGGGATCCTTTATTTGTACATGGAGCATTTGATATGTATTGCAATCGTACTAATCATTGCATTGGATTGTGAACCCTATTAGCATCAACTATAAATTTAAATTTTGATGGTAATAAATGCACATTGTACAGAATTTTACACCAATGCATATGTTCGTGTCAATAATATCACTTAGTTAAAAGTGTAGCATTTTTTTTTAGTACAAAAATTGCTTATGTGTTCGATAGTGTCCAATAAATACTAATGAGCCATTGATTTATATATTATTTTACTGACCATCACGTGAATATA